>KE598592.1:1329893-1517519 GCA_000444155.1 Cladonia macilenta KoLRI003786 | reverse complement strand
TAGGAGGGGGAGGGGGAGGAGGGATAGTTTGAGTGATAGTGAGGGGGAGACGACTGTTAGTTGAGGTATATAGGGGTGTGTGGGGGGGGGATGGGATTGGATGGAAGGGGTGATGGATAGGGAAATTGGTGGAAACGATTAGGTATTTCGAATTATCAGAAAGAGAAAGGACATTTTGCGCTTGGCGAATTACATTGCATGGTAAGAATGGGAAAAGGGTATTTGGTCCCTTGAGGCATGAATGAATGTAAGAAATAGCAGAGATAGCTTCAGCGATATAGCACTCAATGAACAATTGTGAAACAGCAGCAACGTCGTGCATGATGATGCTGAACATGCACTACAAACATAATTCATTTTTTTCTGCTCTTGCATATAATACAGCGTGTAAAGATGATATGACAATGCCTCAAACATAGGCTTTCAGTACAGTACACCAAGCTCTTACAGCGCCGCCTTATGCCTTCTTGATTCCAATATTACCTCCTGTTATTCATTGCGTTGCTCCTGACGAGTCCTCCCTCCACCTAGCTTCAGCCTTCATCTGACGGGCCTCCTTTTTGCTTGGAAAGCATAGAGCTTATCCTTGATAGCCCTGTGGAAATCTGTAGGTATGTATGCCTAGTAATTATAGCCCTTCTCGGGACCAGCCCTCTAGCCTTTGAGGTATACATATGCATGCCTTTTCGCTATTCATATGACGGCCGGATAGCCATAGGTGTCGTGCCAGTCGGCGCTAATAAGGTTCGAGGTTCCCGTGGGTTGGGAGGGAATATGATGTCTTGGATTCATGCGGCGGTATTGGGTTAAGGTCGATGATTCAACGGTAGTAACGAGGTATTTCATCTCCGCCAGCTTTGGGCCGTTTCAGGGGATGGGCTTCTGTGTTACTGAAGCAGATCTCGCGTTAGTATATTCTTAGGAGTATGGGAGACTCAGGTGAGAGGAATTGACTTACAGGACATAGGTGTCCAAGCTGATCACATCGGGCTTGCTGAAGATGAGGTAGAAATACTTCAGCGTTTCTGCAAGCCAAAAGCTTTCCATCTTATTCTGTTTCTTCGGATCCCTAACGCTGACGTCGTCGATCATAGCATTCCCATACTCGGTCTTTGTATGCTTCTCTATGTTCTCAAACATTCGCCATGCCGTGTCCAGCAGGTCAGTCTCGCCAGTTAAGCGGTAGTGAATGAAAACTGATTCAATAGCTTCAGGTCTGAGTAGGTATCTGGGATCCCAGATGTCGACGAAGCCAGGTTTGAGGTGTTTGGTGGCAATAGTGTGGTTGAAAAGCGCTTCATCGCTAGGGAACTTGTTCTGCTCGTCGTCCTTCAGATTGGATTTCGCTTGTTTGATGACGGCGTTCTTCCACTCTACCGCATTCCACTTGCAATCGGAATTCATCTCGCAAGCGACCATGCGGAACACTTCTGGCATTATTCCAGTAGGCATTTGGTCGTATGCCCATACGCAGCCATCTACCAGCTTCCGCGCCATATTCATGTGTTCTTCGTGATTGAATAGCTTCGCGCCTATGCCAACCATACCTCCGGCGTAGCAGCCTAGATGCTGTCCCACAGGGTCTGTGTGAGTGTTGAAGTCCTTATCAACGAAAGCACCTCCTGAGATGAGAATGTCTCTGCTGTCTGGTGTCATGGGTTGGAAGAAGACGTGGTTCATCGCCGCTGTAATAGCATTCTCGTACATCTTTTCCATCTGCTCGCTTCTACCACCTAGCAGCATATGCTCTTTTGGTAGATACTCGTAGAGCGAATCCGCCATCGCACCAAGTGTGAATCTTGAATCTTCGAATGTGAGATTTCTGGCGTTCATAATCACTGGCCACAATCCAGGGATCTTCGTTTGCATTTGGCTCTCCTCGAAGACATCCACAATACGTTGAATAGCATCGAAGAACTTCATATCGCCAGTTATTTGCGAGAGACGAGTGAATTCTAACGAAAGGGAGCCAATGTCTGCAATGAGCGTAGCCTCACCAGCAACTTGCTCCCCACCCTCAAGTGCTTCCTTCCACTTCCAACGGGTAGCTGGCATGCGATTTGGGGTGTCGAACGCGCAGTATAGCAATTCAG
This sequence comes from Cladonia macilenta KoLRI003786, assembly GCA_000444155.1. Taxonomy (NCBI): domain Eukaryota; kingdom Fungi; phylum Ascomycota; class Lecanoromycetes; order Lecanorales; family Cladoniaceae; genus Cladonia; species Cladonia macilenta. The sequence goes on along the minus strand of KE598592.1, from coordinate 1,515,426 downwards.
CCACTTCCAGGGCTTTTTCAAGTAAAACCGGGTATTCACCTTCGGTCAGATCGTAAGCTCCAAGAAAGCCTCCGAGATACCGAATGGTGGTCTCGAACACGCTTATCAAGTCCTGATTCGAATCATTGAAGTCGATGTCCATGACGGCAACGACAGCCTCTTCAAACTCGTCTTTCATTCCCATAATCCAGAGCGTATCAAGAGAATCTACCAACGTAGCACCCCATCCTCCAAAGCTGTCTGCCGCCCCTCCATCGATAGGCGACAGCTCATCCTTCTTCCACGCGTGCTTCTTGTAACCCTGCCATGCATGTTCGAAGCTTGCCTTAACCGCCTCCAACCTATCCAACCTCCTGACCTTTTCCTCTGGTTTTTCATCTTCGAAGATATGCTGGAGTCTGCTCAGTGGTAGCGGTAGGCCATGGTTGAATTTTGCATAGTCCTTGACGGGAAATTTCTCCTGGAAAATGCGCGAACCAAAGGTATGTTGTCCGCTCGAAAACCTGGACTTGGTAGGCTTGTCTGGTTTTGGCTTCGGTAGAGGACTAGGTCGTGTGTCGCTTATGATAATTGAAGACACATTGGTTGAGGAAGGGAGGGTCGTATTGCCGGGCGTTGCCTTTTTAGTGGGTAAAGCTTTGGTCCACGGAGGAGCAGCTGATGAGGAAAGCTCAGGTATATAATTCAGATACCAAAGCGTGATGAGGGCGGCGAAGGCTAGTAGGGTGAGCAGGATGACCCGGCGGCGTGGGAGCAGCATGTTGGACCGTAGGCTCTCTGGAATTCTAAGATGTGGTCAAGCATTGAAGCCTCATGGACGTCGCTGGGTCAAGCATATGGCCACTCTTTTGAGGTTACCTAGCATTGGAAGAGATGGCAGGAATCTGGGCGTTGCACACACTTTAAATCAGAATGTTTCTTCCACATATCCTTTGCACCAACACCAAAAAAAGGAGGGTTTTCCTTTGAAGACCTGGTTCGGCCCCTTGGACTAAGCACCTACAAGCGCCATGGCGCCCCCGCTTACCCGTTATTTTCTTCAGCCTTTTCGCTTAAAATTACCTACGGTGTACCCTAAGCTAAGGTAAGATTACCTTGCCTGAACTGGCCCTCTAGTGACAACCATCCCAGCCAACCGTTTGTCAACGAAGTAGGAACTGCTCTCCAAAGCCATACTCTTTTAGAGATTCGTGCAGCATTGCCTGCAACACATTCTTTAAGCTGTCCCTTCTGGTTCGATATCGTCAGCACCACCAACACAACGTCATGAGCCTGAAAAGTGACAAGGATTCTGGCTCCACACCAATGGTTCGTTCAATGTGGCTCACTCCGGATCAGCCGATCGGTATCCTGTGAATTGGATGCATACCCTGGCAGACTCGAAAACAAGAGGCCCACGAGTACTTGGCCTCACTCATTCCCCCAATACCGATCTAAGATGCTCTGCATTACTGGGATTGTCCTCTGTGTAGCATACGGGTTTCTATCACCGAGTATTGACTACATGGTCTTCTTGCTTTGCCGTACATGAAACAGTCTGCTGGGACCTAGGCATCAAAAATTGCTACAGCGATGCCCTCATCCATCGTTGGATATGTGACAGCCTCCAGTGATGGTATCGTGGCAGTCAAATGTCCCACCTCACCTGTAAAGCAAGTGTAAAATTCTACCGGCGGTACTCAATGATTTGAATAATCTTGCAGCCTTCTTAGAGGTTACGAGTATCACGTCACGGGATCATGAGATGCACACCATCAAGGCTCTGCCATGACATGCTCTACCACCTTTCTCGATCTTCAAGCCCGCCCCCCCTTTTCGGGAAATGGTCAGGAGGCGACTGCTATTTTTGAACGTGATGGCCCTCAAAGGCGGCTAGAGCAAGCACCCGGACCGTTGGAGCGCTGGAGCCTGGATGCACACCAGGATGGTCTTCATGAATCGTTCCTCACGACCCCTCTGGCATGCTTATGCAGAGTATTGATTGGCACACATTCTCCGGTAGAATGTCGTATGACAGGAGCTGATGTAGATCTACGCTCTCTTATCGGCCTCCCGCCTTGGAACGTCTGGATCCATATTACATAATTCTAAAGTCGAACATTAAGCATCGAAGGATGGATCAGACACATTGTAGATCACAACTTCATGGTGCGTGTGACCTCGTATTGCGTCGCTTGTCAACAGAGTCTCCCAGAAGCAGCCGAGATGTTCCAACAGTGTCTCTCTTATTCCATTCTAGCAACCTAAAATCCCTCGACCTGAATCATCTTTCTGTAGACCTTCCCAACAAGCTGTCATAATTGTGACCACAGAACCATCGACCTCCGATATCTTCCGGTGAACTCTCACAACGAGGTATATCGGGAAGTTATGCTGCAACTACCATGTTGGCCATGTTTCTATCGATTGAAAGTGGTAGCTATACCCACCCTCTATAACATAAATATGCTAATCCTCAATCAGTGTGACGAGGACGCTGTCTGTAAAAATTGCGCTAGAAGCAACATCACTTTCAAGTGTACAAGGGGGGTGCTGGCAGAACATCTGGTGGAAGACTTCCGGCGTACAATCATCACTTGGGTGGTCAGCGCTCATCGCTGATATAGCATAGGTCTCTCTCAACGTGGTGACTCCTGGTGGATCCTCGAGGATGTGGACCCAAAGAAGCCAACCTTGTTAGCTCGTCTTAAGTATGAGGGTCAGTCTCAGCAGCCTCTTCGAGACCTGCACACGTTTGGCGATAGAGCTACTGCTACCAAGGACTTCCTTCGCCAGTTCATTTCATTCGAGGCCTCAAAGAGTGACCATCCTCTGGTACAAGCATGGTACGAGGGCACTCCCCAGCAAGTCATTTCTTCTGCCGCTCTTTTCCAACTGGACCTTCTACCGAAGCCAGAGTCCGGTTACAAAGGCTTCGAAGTCCAATCTCACCTAATCATGCTTAGCCTCCATTGTCTCATTGCCACGATTGAGCTAGCCGAGCTCACTTTGTCGCACAACGCTACCATCAGATTTCCTACGCCGATCCACCGTCCAGCAGGTGGAGCATACATTAGGCCCGAGATCATAGAAGTGACCGATCCATCTCAGTGGCCTGAAGACCCGCCAGAAAAGTACCCGCTAGTCCGCACTTTACAACGAGTGATGCAATCAGCATATAGGATGCTCCTTCGCGGAGACGCCAGAGACTGGCCAACTTTCTACTACACCTATTTCATTTTGGCAAGGATCGCTTGGAACCTCAGGATACCTCAAGCCTTTCAGGGGCCTGCTTCGAAGTTCGACGACGATATCAGAGAAAAGTTATGTGGATTTGCCAAGTACGTCACGGAAGACAACGAGCTATGCCACTCGAAATTCGATATCAAGAAGTCTGAGCATTTAGTCAGCAACCCCAAGTTGAAGAAAGAATGTGTTCACTTGAACGAACTGTGGACTACCCCCTTCGATGACTTTCTAAGATGGAAAATACGAAATGCAATCTCTTGATGGACGAATACCGATCCTATGGGGTAGATAACGTGTTATCTATTAGCGGAAATCATAAATACCCATTCATTTGAGACATTTGACCTTCAAGGCAATATGTGTTGCTAAATTTAAGGAGTATCCCTTAAGTGGCTGAATTACGTCCACCTTTAGGGGGGACAACAAGGTAATATTGGCACCCCTATCGCTTAATACTAATTTTAATGAACCTATAACTGCTTCTTTATAAGAAAATAATATTTATAATTGACTTATACTTATCGAGAATTTTTATAACTTAAAGTTTTTTAAGTCAAAACATTAGTTATATTAACTTATTATAGGTCTCTTCTATGCTGAAGGGACCGGTACTTTACCCACCTAACCAGCATAATTCCGCATTTTTTCCCGGAAGGTGGACGTCAGCCACTTAAGGGATACCGGTCTAATCTGTTTCCCACTTTTCATCATATAATTGTGTGGCAATCCCGTCTGAGCGACAATGGCAGCTATTCAGTCACCTTCCTCCTGGCAAGGACCGCCAGAGTCAAGCGTTCTCCGCGATGGCGTACTTCGATGGGGCCGCATTCTAAAGTGCACTAGGAGCAGTCAGTTGGGTGTCATGGCTCTGGGTAAACCAAATTGCGGGGTCATGCAGCTTGGGTCCTGTGTTTTGGTTCTAGGGTGCATTAAGGGTGTCCCGATTCTATCCTCTCAAATTTATTTGTTGCTAACAATTACTCTAGTCGTGCTGCATCTGCTCACACTTCGTTACCTTCCTGGCCTTTCACAGATTTAAAGACTTCCTCACCCCCTTCCACTTGCTTACTATCCTCCGACGAAACCGCTCTGGAGATTGTCCATTCACTTCCACATTCATACCGTCMTGACCTGGACCAATTGGGATCCTGTGTATCACTAATTAAATGCAGTCCTCGGATTTTAAACGTCCACCTTCGGTTCCGTCGAGGACTCCTTCATGTCCTTCCACTCCTGAATTATCTTCTCAGCCGCAACAATGTGCTGGTTACCTACCAGACCCTCCCTGGCCAGAATGAACAGTCCCCTGCCCAATCTACAGTATACATCAGTGGCAAGGTATTGGTATTCCGGTCCCGCATGCTCCTCAAAGAGACGCTTCAGCTCCTGCTTTTCCGGCGTAGCAGGGAAACCTTCGGCGGCGGGAAGCTCATATGGCCAAGTAGGCCAGCCTTTATCGTCCACGCGATCATCACCCTCCTCTTCCCACAGCCACCAGGGAGGTTGACAGTTGACAAACTTCGGGGCGAACATGGCCTCGTCCCAGTCAAGGACAGCAGTGAGTTTAATAGTATCATCGGGCTGGACCTCTGCCATGATGTTGCGCGAGTGAAGATCGACATGGCAGAAACAATGCTGGTCTTTGCTGAATACACCCCTTTCATCCATATCGCACACGGTCTCGTAGAGGCCAGTACACAATCTAATAGCTAATTCAAAGGGTTCGGAGAGAGCGTGTGCCTGCCGCTTTCGAAAAACAGTCTTGAAAAACTGGCTAGTCGTTTGAGGCGCTTGCATATCGCTCAACATCTCCGATGCTGACGTTCCTATCAGGTCGTCACCATTATCTCTTAGGTCGAAGGGTACGATGTTTGGACTACGGGCAAAGACCTTCTCCGTAAATGGTGCATCGATTAAGCCTGGTCTTGAACACTCCAGGGTAAGAAGCGATTTGACCACGGAGCCCATTTCACATGCAATTGTGCAGCGTTGTATATGGCTGATGTTTCCCCATATCGAATTGAGATCGCTTCCAGGAACTCTTTGTTGGATCACGTACGGTTTTCCCAGTGCATTATCGCTAGTAAAATCCCATGCAACGACCTTAGGGATTGGAATTGACGTTCCTTTGCGTACGAAGTCCAAGATTGCGACGTCCCTATCAGGACGCCCTTGCCCCGCCCACCTTGGATTCCGGAGAATGAACTTTCTTGCTGCACTCCCATATGAGGATGGTAGCGTGATGCTTGTGATCCTATTGTTGTCCCCTCCTTTGAGTCGCTCGATGAGCGGCTTTTGCGGCGATGGCACAAAAGACCGGAAGAATCTGCTCGCGCGCAGATGTGTTGCTATACGTCGGGTGACCGATTTGGGTGGAGGCCACAGTTTCTCACAAAGCCTCTCGACTCCAGGTTTAAAATCGGCGAAGGACTCAACATCGGCATACCCAAGCGTGGAGGTATCAGAGTGAGTGGAAGAAGATGCTATCGAGATGCTGTCCCGAGGACTCGATTGTTCCTCTGGCGGAGTGGATTCCATGATTGATGAGTTGTTTGAAAGCTGCTGCTCGCTTGCTGCTTCGGTTGTTGTCATGGCTGATTGGTTGTTTGAGAGCTGATTAGCGATACCGGTAACGTATGATGCCTTATCATGCGATTGAGTGATTTCGCCAATAGAGATCGACAGAAGCATGGGATGGGCACTTTCATGGGGTCCTGCGACGTCTTATAGGGGAAGCACAAAGAATGAAGACGCAATCCGGGAATGAGACAAAGAACGACGGAACAAAGTCAAGAACGACCGTCTGTCTAATGGAGATCAACAAAGACTTTGGCTTTGATGAGGTACTTATGTCTTTGTGAGGTGAGAAGGTCGTACAAGTCATCCATGTGGAAGACTTTCAGCGACAGAACCATGCTCCTGGCTTTGTACTGCATAATCGCTTTGTAATGCATGTCTCCTTATTTCCCTTTCTGTCTGCCTCGTAAACCCTTTGTGGTTTCCTCCATGGTTTGCCCAACCATTGTGCGAGACTCGACCTAAAACTATGATGCACAAAGGGATTATCTTGACCGAGCTGCTTCGGCATGATTGCTCTGTACACAAAGAGCTACCCAGGGCTGTACTTTTCGCCTCTCTATTGCATATAAGACCTCCCCCATACCTGCGCTCGATCAGCAATCCCACCCGACACATCATCTCCCGCACTACCGAAGCAGGAGAGAAGCAGAGACCCAGCAACAAAACCACTGCAACAACATCAGCAACAACAGCAGCAGCAACAACATCAACTAACTAAAACAATGACGAAAACCCACCACTGCCCAGGTCAGAAGAAGAAGCTCCCAGGACTACCAGGAAACTGCCGTCCAGGAACCGGATTCGCCGCCGGATCCTGCGCCACACACCAAACTGTCTGCTCGAATATTGTCAATGGTCAATACTGCAAGGGAAAGCACGTCAAAACCGAGCCATGTATGTATTGTGGCTACAAGTCTGAGAGCGATTTTGGTTTTACTAAGCCGCGCCGTATCGAACGTAGCTATACATCCGAGCGCGACTTTGGATCCTCCAAGTCGCGTGGTCAGATATATCAAGGCAAACAGAAGAAATAGTATAGTGCCGGGGGGGGGGGGGGTCTATTTGGTGACTTGTGTACAGGTTGATCTTTTTGGGTGAGAGAATTGCGTTATGGAGTAAATATTCTCCCTGAAAGCAATATATAGAGGAATGAGACTGTGAGTTAGAATGGAATAATCGAAAGCGGCTTTCTGCCTAATGAATACGAAGCTCTATGCTGGGAATGATGTATGATTTGTGTGTTTTGCTGGTGAGATAGATTACGATGTGCGGATATTGACTATTGAGGGAACTGTAAATGTGAGATGGTAGAGTGAGGAGAAAAGTGGGGGGATTTCTGGTTAAGTAGTTCGTGTGTATGAAGAAGCTGAGTAAAGACGAGCCTGGTTGGCTGAGATACTCGACCCATTTTCCCACAACGGATGCCTGGAATGAAGGCATCTGCAAACCAAGACTTTGCCAGACTTATCGGTAATGCAAATGTTGCCCACAAAAATCAGCGAAACATACGATGCTTCAAAAAGCATTGTATTAAGCAATATTGGGTATAATAGCAGACTACTTAGCATCACCTGCCAATCCCCCAAACCCACCTCATGACAGCCATGAATACATAAGCGCGTAAATCATGATCTCCATAGATAGCTCGTTCGTCGCGACCAAAGTGCTCCCCCCCTTTCCTGGTTATACAAAAAACTCCGCGTCCGCCTCATTCAATACGTCTCGCCCACACCACTCAGTTTTCTCGTTCCAACTCTTTGAGGTGGTCCCATATCGCCGCCTCCAGCTCCTTGGCCTGAGCTTATCCTCCTGGCCGCGCCGAAGCCACTAGTTCTTTTGGTAGCAGTGGCGGCAGCCAAATTCGGTATGCCGGGACCGCTATCGCTTTTCCCGAGGGTAGTTCTCCGATTAGGCGTGGGTGTCAAGACTTCATTACTTTCGTCTTCTTCTTCTGGATGCTCGGGCTGAGAGCCGTAATTGCTCAGTCGGCTCACGCTTGCCGAATGTCCATGCGCGCTAGCATAAGAGCCGCCTACCGACGAGCGGGGACGGCGAGTCTCGGACTGTGTAGTAGTCTTGTAGTGGCCTAGGGGCGTCCGGGCACCGGAGATGGATTGACGACTTTCTGGACGGCTCGTCATTGAACCAGCACTCGGTAAGTGGCTCATTGATTGGCGTGAGGATAGACTAGCACGAGAGCTGGGTCTGCTGATACGAGCATCTCGACTTGGGGGCCGGCTGTGTTGTGGCTCGCGGCTGGGGCTTGGTTGGGGAATGCCAAATGAAAGACGACTTGACGGGCGATCCTGACTTGGTGTGAATGCAGACGATAGCCGGCTGGACGGACGCTCTGTGCCAGAGTTTTGAACCGAGGAAGCATTACTGCCGCCGGTACGCTTCTTATTACTGCGCATAGTAACTGTAGCAGGAATGGAAGACTGGCCGAGGGCGGAGCCACTGCGTGGCGAGGCGTGGGGAGGTGTGGATGTAGGTGCTGGGAGTTTCGAGCGTGCTGATTTCAGGCGCTGCTCAAGGTTCGTCATCTTCGTTCGTAGGCCACGAATCTGATAAAGAGAACCCGAGTGTGGGAGCCCCGCTCCCAGTTGTAGGTGATCTGATCGGCCCAGAGTGGTCCTGCGCGGCAAGGACGGAGTCCGATCCACATCCATGGCTAATCGACTGTGCCTAGGCGGCCTTGAAGGATTCAATTGTTGTGCTGGGCGTGGGGTCGTATTTGAGTCTGAGATGGAAAGCCTTGATTTGGCTATTGGCAGACCAGGCGTTCTCGAACTTACAGGTATAGACTTTTCCGATGTCGGTGGTGAAGGGGGTGTGAGGGCCTCGGACACTTCAGATGATACCGATTTCGTTGGAGGAGTAGCGATAGTTGGCGAGGATGTAGACGTCGTTGGTGAAAGTTCAGATAACGCTGACTGTGGCCTGGCAAGGTCTGCCATCAAGGGTGGAGGCTTTTTTCGGCGTTCCCTCTCTGCTACTTCCTCAGCATGGCGGAGCTTATCTTGCCTAATCTCTGCTTCAATCCTAAGATCGCTAAGTTCGTCCCGTAACCTTTGCGTTTCTATCCTAAGAGCTTCCCTCTCCTGCTCGCCAGCCCTGATCTCTTCCTCTGCCATCACGCCTCGTTCGATAGCTACATTGTATTTCGATTCTAGATCTTCTAATGACGAAGTTGTGTTTCTTGCTTGGCGTTCAAAGTCATCGTTCGATACCTCAATATCCCGTAGTTGTAGCTGCATGGTTCTGTTGGCATCGCGTAGGGTGGTAATTTCCTTTTGGAGCTTGTTCTGCGCCGCATTCGCTTCAGCTTTGGATTGCTTGTATTTAGTCTATAAAGTGCTATTGTCAGTCCACGGCCACTTATGCATATTGCTCGCGAATTGAGACTGCAAGTTCGGAAATTGTGTAAAACTCGACTAACCTTCCACTCTTCAACCTCGTACCCAAGAGCTTCTACCTTTTCCTTTAGCTGTCTCTCTCTTTGTTCCGCAGCTTCCACATCTTTCTCTAACTCAGTCTCCAGCTCCTTGCTGGATGCCTGGAAGTCTGCGAGTTCTGCCTCAAGTTGCTCATATTGGGATTTATAGTACGCGATGGAGTGGTCTGAGTTCGACGTTCCAGTAGGTGACGAATCGACAGCTTCTTTATGAGAGGCCATGGCTGGAGGCAGCCTGCCAAAGGCAGCAACGTGGCTTAGGGGTCTTAATGATGGCGGAGAGGGCGTCGAAGACGGCTGCTTGTGCAGAGTGAGCAGCCTCCGACGCTCTGGGCTAGAGGTAGTAAAAGCCGTTGCAAGAGGACCGCTGGTCCAACGTCAGGTGTCAAGGCCTGAGATCACCAGGGGTTGTTGTCTGTAAGTGGCGGTGCGGCAATCCCGCGCTGCACAGTGAATGTTCTCTTGTTATTTTATTCCTCCTCTTCTAATACATGCAACCTGCCTCACAGGCACCGTGGTCCCTAGGGTTAGTCGTCCCTGTCGTCCCTGTCGTCGTTGATGTCGCGCAAGGCGTGAAAGTCGTCAGTATCAACAAGTCAACAATTGCCAAGCCCGCTAATTGGCTAGCGCAACCGTGCGCGGTGTCCTATCATTGTCCCTTAAGCAACCCCATTAGAAGCACCATCTTCGGATCACTCTTCAACGTGATAGTTCAAGACATATTCTCGCGGAAATAAATACACCTTTCAACGGCTTGTCCTCAATATCTTCATAAGATTTGAGTCTGGTGATGAGGGACTGTGTTGATATAAAAGCAAGCTCGAGTTCTAGAGGCTGCCAGTTTTCTTCTTTCCCCAGCACGTTATGTGTTCCGGCTTCTGTTGTTTCACACTGCGAGAAGGCTACGATGTGCAATACAAGCCATTGGGCCTTCGCGTACTGCCAGTTGGCGAGGCACCCATGCTGTGTTTCCAGATGTCCCTGACCCCGCTTGGCTAGGGTTTCCCCTACGGCACCTACCTTATATCTAACCCTCCGGCGCATATGCCTTTTTCCCTGTTTTGGCGAGGCCTCATTCCTCGATGGGACCATTACTCACGTCTAGCTTGTTTGTTCCAGACAATTTTGTTCCAGACTCTCGAACCCTGCGACTAGACAGTGCCGCTGCAGGTGGGCATTAGAGAGATCTAAGCGTCGTCGGGCAGATCTACGGTGTAGGAAGATTGCGGTAGCTCTGAAGTGGAGTACGCCAATCCCAGGCCTACGATCGGCCAAACTTTGATAAGCTAAAATATTCATTACATATCGCGGCCGCCACATCTCCTGCCTTATCGTAAAGAGGAAGGTGAGTAGCACATGGCAGGATAACGCTATTGCATTATGGGTGAACTTTAGAAGATGAACATGTCTCAATCCTTTCTCGCTCTATAAAGACTACTACGATTATGGGTTCAGTATAATTTCGACACGACAGCCATCTCCAAATCGTATTCTCTGATCTACCAATATACTCTTTGAACGTTGCTTAAGCGAGTGGAGATGTCTGTAGAAGAGAAGAAAGTCTTCCACGAGGATGTCGAAGAAGAAAAGGTCCTTGAGGAGCTGGGCTACCAGCAAGAGCTCAAACGCTCGTTTGGCCTCTTCGGTATGATAGGCTTCGCTTTCAGCATCGTCACTAGCTGGACGGCGCTGGGAGGTGTCCTCATCGTTGGTGTCGAGTCAGGCGGCCCTCCTGTCATGATATACTCTTGGATCGCAGTCAGCATTTTTGGACTTGCAGTCGCATATTCGATGGCAGAGATGTGTTCAGCATATCCCATTGCTGTGAGTCTGAATGATTAGCATATTTGAAGAAATACTGATTCGTGCGTTCGATAATTGTAGGGTGGACAATACTCCTGGGTTGCAGTTATCTCGCCGCCCAAGATTGCAAGGGGCATGTCATGGGTCACCGGATGGTTTATGATAGTTGGAATTCTAGCTATGGGCGCTACAAACAACTTCATAGGGGCAAACTTCATTCTTGGCCAGGCTAACCTGTCTTTTCCCACCTATACCATAGAGCGCTGGCATACCACTCTTCTAGCCTACTTGATCGCCTTCATAAGCACGGCACTCAACATCTACGGCCCTCACCTTCTGGACCGTATCTCACGGTTCATTCTAATCTGGAATATTCTCTCATTTGTCATTGTCATTATCACTATCCTTGCCACAAACGACCATAAGCAGCCTGCCAGCTTCGTTTTCAACGACTTTCAGAATTTCACTGGCTTTAGCACTGGCTTTGCGGCTATCTTGGGCTTGTTGCAGAGCTCCTTCGGTATTGAAAACTCAATCTACCTATTTGAAACTGATCACTAAGTTTTTCCATAGGCATGTGCTGTTATGATGCTCCGGCTCACATGAGTAAGGGCCAGGATTCGTTCTTTTTGGATAAATGACTGACAAAGCTTTAGCCGAAGAGATGAAAAATGCCTCTCGGGAAGCGCCAAAGGCCATTGTCCTGTCCGTGTACATCGGCGCAATTACTGGATTCATCTTCCTGATCTCCATCTGTTTCTGCATTGGCGATATCACCTCGACAGCTGCATCGACGACAGGCGTACCACTCATCCAGATTTTTTACGATTCAACAGGTTCCGTAGTAGGAACATGCTTCCTCTCGTCACTTATCGTCGTCATCGTGCTCGTCTGTGCCAACTTTTTGCTAGCGGAAGGTTCACGAAGCCTTTTCGCCTTCGCTCGTGATCATGGCTTGCCCTTCTCCAAGCTCTTCGCGACAGTGGAATCGAAGCGTCAAGTGCCCGTCTACGCGATCTTACTCGCCTGCGGCGTACAACTAGCTCTCAATTCGATCTACTTTGGAACTTTGACTGGCTTCAACACAGTTATATCGATCGCCACAGAAGGATTCTATTTATCCTATGCGATGCCGCTCCTTGCACGTATCCTGGCTTGGTGCACAGGTGATGCAAAGGATCTTCCCGGGCCGTACAGTCTCGGTCGTTGGGGCATTTGGATGAATATCGCAGGACTTGTGTTCCTCATTTTCACATCTATTACGTTCAATTTCCCTACTCTAAGCCCGGTCACTTCGCAAGACATGAATTACACCAGCGCAGCGATCGGAGTCATTGCGTTAATTAGCATTGTCACGTGGTTCACTACTGGGAGAAAGAACTTCACTGGCCCACAGATTGGCGGAGCAGTTGCCGTTTTGGAAGCGAGGCTCGGCTCAATTCCGGGCCATGGTAGATTGGATGGTACTTTGGATAGTACTTTGAGTGATAAGGCGGCGCTGCCGGAGATGGGTGCTGATGCTCGTACTTGATTGTCTGTGTCTTCCGCGAGTGACGTACCAGTTCAATCCATATATATTATTGTTATATTCGAGCAGGTGGTGCTAGCTTTGGTGCACTTTCTGTGGTCTAGTTCCCTTCCAAGCCTGCGGCACATTGCCTCGCCATTTCGAACTTCCAGATCGTCAGCAAGCACCTAAATCTGCGGATTGGAGTTGATACGCACCTGTTCATCGGTCTGACAGACCAAAGTTCTATGTCTGGCGCCTTCCATTCCGATGTCGCGAACAACGTTCTCGATCTTGTTGTTGTTCGTTTGCTCGTAAAGCCCAAAGCCCAAACATCTACACTTCTCGAGAATCGTTGTTCGAAGCAGTGCTCCTTTCTCTCCAATGCCTCCCGCGAAGACCAAAGCATCCACTTCACCTTCTAATTTAACATAGTAACTGCCGATGAAATGAATGAGCCGATCAACGAATATTTCGAAGGCGAGTTTGCATGCTGGATCTTGAGAGGAAGAAATCTCGCCAAAGTCTGTGGTTCCTGTAAGAGCTTTCCAACCTGATTTTTTGTTCAGGATTTCCTCCGCCTGTTTTTCCATGGCGTGTTAGTGGTGGGACTCGGAGTGTCTCCTGAGTAAAGAACGTACCGTGCTGATATGCATTTGTTTAGTGCTACTTGGACTTGGCTTTCCCGCATCATGCGTAAAATGGAAAATCAGACTCGTAAAAATTAGTACTGGCACCACAATGGGATCTTCCAGGGCATTGATACCTCGGATCAACATCACCGCTTCTCGTTGCTCCTGGCAATCCCGCCAGCGGTGTCAATCCCATACTGGTATCTAACGACTTCCCATTTTTTATGGCGCAAGCTGACGCTCCACTACCTAAATGCAAGGCGATGAGACTAGTCTCGCTCTCCGGCTTGTTCAGATATTGTGCCACAGCCCGAGTGATGAAAGCATAGCTAATACCATGAAACCCATACTTCCGCAGCTTATTCCTCTTAGCTACCTTTGGATCGATTGCGTACGTTCGTACTGCTTCCGGCATCGTAGCATGGAAAGAAGAATCGAAATACGCAATGTTGGTTGCTTTAGGGAGAGCTTTCATACACGCTTTCACAATAGCAAGAGCACTGGTGTTGTGTAATGGGGCTAGGTCCGTGAGTTCTTCGAGGTGGTGGTAGGTGTCTTCGTCAATGACATGGGCAGTGGGGTAGTCACCACCGTGGACAACTCTATGACATGCATAGGTTATGTCGTCTCTGCTGGATATTTCGGACAGACTTTCATCCTTGACCAGATGGTCTAGTATGTATTCACAAGCGTCTTCGTTGGAATTGATACCCTGGACTTCCTGACCCTTGATGTTCTCCGAACCACGCTGATAGCTTAATTTTGCTGGAGGTGCCGTGAGGCCACTGATTTGAGCATCAGCGAGTTGTATGGGATCTTGGCCTTGTTTAGATGATTTGTAGATGGAGACCTTAACAGAGGAAGAGCCCGAGTTGATGGAGAGAATTATAGCCATAGTTGGCATATATCTAAGATTATCCAAATTAGTCCGGCCTGACTCAAGAAGGACTTCTAAATCTATCCGCCACGTATAAAAATAGTGAAGTAAAGATTACGAATCTTCCTTGCTCACTGTTCACGTCCTGGATAGGGCTCTGTAGAAACCCTTATCGATAGTTCTAGCTTGGCGTTAATTTTTAGGGGCGAAGCTAACGCCAACGGCTTCCAGGAACAGGAGGTTCTGATGATCACGCCAAAGAGATAGCACTCATTTGCCTCCGGTGGCTTTACCTCAAGCACGAATGCTCAGAACGTTGAATGGGTGAATATAGGAAGAGGCCGGACCGACAGCTACAGGCATGATGTCAACGGTGACGGCTACGGCGGAAGCGTCACGAGGCGTGTCTGTAGGAGGAGGCGCAAATGCCCGGTGGTGTTATTATGGTGTGACCCAGCAAAACACCCTGGATCTCGCCGGTTTTTCCGACTGCTGGCCCCCGTAGCACGGAACATTCACTCTATAAGACAGCTTGAGGATCTTAACCTACTCTCCTCACCACCTCCATTCTCCTCAACATTATTGTCAACCAGCGTCAAGATGCCCGGAGAGCAAATAGATCGCCCAAATCCCCAGCCTCTGCCATCACATATCGACGATAATGTGTTGTCTTTGGCCGTCAAGCTGGACAAGACGAAGCTCGATGAGTCCACCTACACAGGACTTTCTGAGTTCAGGCGTGCTGCAAACTACATTGCTGCAGGTCAGTATCAATTGGTCTTTAGCCGTATCAATTGGCTAATAAATCGCAAACAGCCATGATATTCCTGGCGGACAACATCCTCCTCGAGCGAGACCTTACCTTCGACGACATCAAGCCTCGTCTACTTGGTCACTGGGGCACCTGCCCTGGCTTGACCCTCGTCTACTCCCACCTGAATCTGCTGGCTACGCAGAGAAAGCAGGACATCATCTTTGTGGTTGGGCCGGGTCACGGTGCGCCTGCCATACTATCGAGCTTATGGCTGGAAGGCTCCCTTGGGAAATTCTATCCCGAATATGGAAGAAATAAGGCAGGACTGACGAAGCTGATTACAAAATTCAGTACCCCAAGCGGATTTCCGAGTCATATCAATGCTGAGACCCCAGGGGCCATCCACGAAGGCGGAGAGCTAGGTTACGCGCTGTCTGTGGCTTTTGGTGCAGTCATGGACAAGCCCGACCTTATTGTAGCTTGTGTAGTAGGCGATGGCGAGGCGGAGACTGGTCCAACTGCGACGGCTTGGCACGGCGCGAAATTCATAGATCCTGCAGAATCTGGAGCCGTCCTCCCAATTGTGCATGTAAATGGATTTAAAATCAGCGAACGGACCATTTACGGCTGCATGGACGACAAAGAGATGGTAGCGCTTTTCACGGGCTATGGCTACCAATGCCGCTTCGTAGAAGATCTGGAAGATATTGACGCGGATATGTGCAGATCGATGGAATGGGCATTGGATGAGATACACAAGATACAGAAAGCAGCCCGATCCGGCAACCCAATTATGAAGCCTCGATGGCCGGTCTTGATTATGAGAACTCCTAAAGGCTGGGGTGCACCGCGAAAGGTTCATGGGGAGTTTATGGAAGGGTCATTCCGTGCCCACCAAGTACCTCTCATGGCTGCCAAGTCAGATTCTGGCGAACTGAAACAACTTCAAGAGTGGTTAGGTTCCTATAAGCCAAAGGAGCTGTTCACTGAAGACGGCGGTATTGTTGAAGAGATTCTAAGCATCATTCCCAAGGATGACAGCAAGACTTTGGGACAGCAAATTGTTACTTACGGCTCTCATGACGTGCTTAAAGTTCCAGATTGGAAGAAATATGCAGCCAAGAAAGGAGGGCAAGCAAGTTGCATGATTACTATTGGTGAGCTTCTTGACCAGACAATGGTTGACAACCCAAAAAGCTTCAGAATTTTCTCGCCCGATGAACTGGTGAGCAACAAGTTAGACGCAGTATTCCGCCATACTGGGAGGAATTTCCAGTGGGATGAGTTCTCCAATGCCCGGGGCGGCAGAGTGATCGAGATCCTTTCAGAGCACACTTGCCAGGGCTTCATGCAGGGGTATACCCTCACTGGGCGAACTGCACTTTTCCCTTCGTATGAGAGTTTCCTAGGCATTGTACATACAATGATGGTGCAGTATAGCAAGTTCAATAAGATGGTAAGCTCATCAACAATACTTGTCTGCAGGATTGAGTTGACTTAGAGACAATGCAGGCACGTGAAACAGGCTGGAGAAAAGACGTCAGCAGCATCAATTATCTCGAAACCAGTACCTGGACACGACAAGAACATAACGGCTTCTCCCATCAAAATCCCTCTTTCATTGGCGCAGTCCTGAATCTGAAGCCGGGAGCCGCGCGTGTCTACCTCCCACCGGACGCGAATACTTTCCTATCCACCATAGCTCACTGCCTCCGGTCCAAAAACTATGTGAATCTCATGGTTGGTTCCAAGCAACCCCAACCCGTGTTCCTCTCGGCCGAAGAAGCGGATAGCCACTGCCGTGCTGGCGCATCGCTCTGGAAGTTTGCGAGCACAGACGACGGCCTCGATCCAGATGTTGTTCTCGTTGGGATTGGAGCTGAGATCACCTTCGAAGTCATCGAAGCAGCAGCCATACTTCGCAAGATTGCGCCAAATCTCCGCGTCCGGGTCGTCAATGTTACTGACCTTATGATTCTCAAGCGTGAAGGTGGCCATCCCCATGCCCTTTCGCATGAGAGTTTTGATGCCTTGTTCACCGCTGATCGCCCAATTCACATCAATTACCATGGCTATCCAGACGAAGTCAAAGCACTGATATTTGGCCGGCCAAACCTCCAGAGAGTCACCATTGAAGCCTACAGTGAGGAGGGTAGCACCACAACCCCATTGGATATGATGCTGCGGAATCGTGTTAGTAGGTATCATGTGGCGGAGGCGGCGATCAAGGGTGCCGCAGTGAGGAATGAAAAGGTCAGGCTGGATATGCATGAGTTGCTAAGCGGTCTTCAACATGAGCTTGTCAAGTTGCAGCAGTACATCATGACCACTGGGAAGGATCCAGAAGGCACCTATGATACGCCATCTTTTGGCGAGCAGGAGTCCGTGCACAGGGATGTCGGGTATGCCGACTGAGGAAAATTCCATATTCAAGTCTGTATGTGATGATAAACATGAATTGTGTATAAATAGAACAAATGCATAGCACGATAGAGACATGACAATGAAGATCAATTCATCCAAGTAAGCTTATGACATTCTCGTATTAGCCTGGTGATGATCTAGTCCCAATACAACGCAAGCGGGACGACGCCTTCGTTTGGTTATGTTGACGTGGCTGGGCGGATGTAGCATATCATAAGATGCAAGGATGGTCTCAGAGATCCTAATCAGTAATGTACTGGTGCTCGTTAATTTTGAAATCCAGCTATGGTTGAAACCACAAAGCCGGGGCTGCTCGACCTAGAGAAGGAGCTGACATGTTCTGTGAGTTCTGCGGGAATAGCTACATATCCTCCACACTGCAGACTATGAGGGCTAACGATCGACAATTATTAGATCTGTACTGAGATTCTCTATCAACCCCTCACTCTCCTTGATTGCCTCCACACATTCTGTGGTTCCTGTCTCAAGGCATGGTTCTCATTACAAGCCTCCCAAGCGGCGCCCTCAAAACCGAATCCGTTCAACTGCCCGTCATGTCGCGCCCCAGTGAGGGAGACGCGACCGAATGCTACGGTCACCACGTTGTTGGAGATGTACCTACAGGCGAACCCGGGAAGAGCCCGGACTGGAGAAGAGAAAGAAGAGATCAAGAAGACTTATAATCCGGGCGAGGATATACTGATCAAGGTCAAGCGGAAGAGAGAAACAAATGATGAGGAGGAGGACAGACGGATTGTGGAAGAAGTCCGAGAGATGAGCCTGAGGGAAATTGGAGTCAGTGATGACGGGTCGAGGGGCGCAAGGCGCCCACATAGAGACACAGCACTTAGAGAGAGAGCTACGGCCAGATGGGTTGATGATGCCAGGCAACACAGAAGGCATGAGAGCGACCACGGTGCTGGCGCTGAGGCAGCTAGACCTTCAGGCTCTAGAGACCCAGCAGTTCAAGCGAGACGGATCGAGCACCAATCAAGTCTACGGTCCYTGATGAGTAGCTCAGATGTAGACTCATCAGAGATGCAGGAGGAGATATTGAGACAGATCAGAGACGAGGGGATACTGGATGGTATTGATCTTGATAAYCTTGATGTTTCACAGGAGGACGAGCTCAGTGAAAGGATCGCTGAAGCATACCGCCGCCGGCATCACCTCAGGGCAAGACAGCAACAAGACACCTCTGACAGGCCTCAGACACCCGATCCTCGTGAGCACGGTTCGGACGCGCCAGAACAACGGCACCACCGTCGGCCTGGAAGGTCTCCAAATCCTACTGAATCTTCCGCACCCTCGTCACATCCTCCCCTTTCAAGACCGCATCTACTCGAAGCGTACCCTACAGGCCAGGGCCATAGGCGAAGGACATCTAGCGAACACAGACGGCAAACTTCGCCTACGCCACCTTCAAACAGCAGCAGAATCTCTTCTGACACGCAAAGGCAAGCGGCCCGCTCAGCTACGGATCTTTCGAATACAGCACGAACAATTTCAAATCACAGAGAGCGCCCTTTAGACGTTTCAGGTCATAGCAGACGCACGTCAGACACGGATCGTCTACGATTCCGTGGTGAAGTTAGGGATTCGACACCTCGAACATCACAAGACTCTAGAAGTCCAAGGACGCGGCCTCGAGCGATCTCATCAACGCGGGCTAACGGTCCTAGCGTCCCATCACCACAGCCTTCCCCCAATGTAACGGCGAGACCAGATCTTACAACGAGCCCCCAAACTAGTCGGAACGATAGACCAAGTACAGCATCTCGAACCTTGTCTCAGCCATCAACAAGCGCACCAGCTCAATTGCCCTCATACCCTGAGCCTTCTATATCCTGTGACAGATGTGGTAAACGGAACCTCGAGTATGAATTGCATGAAAATTGTCCTGAATGCAAAGAGGGCAAATACCATCTATGTCTGCGCTGCTATCGTCTCGGTCTTGGCTGCCTCCATTGGTTCGGCTTTGGCCACCTGGCCATGCAGCGGTATCGACAACAAGAGCCAGTCTCTGGCTATCCGTCCAATCACCCTCTTCCTCATCGACTCACTGGCCACCGCTATCTTCCACCACCTCCGGAAACTCGCCATATAGCGGTATCAGGCTCATCAGTAAGCACTTCTTCAGACCCGGGGAGTCGTCTTCAAGCTGGGCCCTTTTGTTCGAATTGCTCAGCTTTTACGCCAGACTGCTATTGGAAGTGTGACGACTGCAATGCAGGTGAATGGGGCTACTGCAACGTGTGCGTCAACCAGGGCAGATGTTGTACACATGCTCTTCTACCTGTTCGCTACCCAGATTCCATTAATCCTCGAAGTACCTCACCCTCGAGTCAGGCCCAGCATTCTTCCGTCACCCCGCTTTTACAACCTCCCAAGTCCGCTTCAGACAATCAGTTCATTGACCAGTTCACTGGACAAAGATATATCCCTCTGGCTTTTAGCACGAAATGTGATATCTGCACTTACCCCATCCCACCCTCCAACACACGATTTCACTGTCCCAAATGCAACGAAGGGGACTACGATATTTGCTCGCCATGTTATAACAAACTTGTCAACGTTGGTAGAATCAGCAGCGAAAATGGCGCCAAAGGCTGGCGCCGATGTCCAAGTGGTCACAGAATGATCGTCGTTGGGTTTCAAGATTCAGGTCTAGGTCAGAGGCGCATAGTCGTTGAAGATTTGGTCGGTGGGCACGCACTCAGAGATGACGCGGAAGGCGAAAGCAGCCTTRWATGGAAATGGCAAGAGGACGGGCTCCCACAAGTCAGGAGAATTTCGAAAACCTTTCCAGGCCGAGCCAACGAGGTGAGAGACTCTCCGTTGGCCGACGGTGTAGTAGCTCCACCATTATTGAAGGTATACCCTCCAAACGGTGGTAACGGCATGCGAGTACTAGCTCTATGGTCATGGTGGCCGGCAGATGGTGTGAGTGACGAGCTTGCGTTCCCAAAGGGAGCGGAGATCAGGGAGTGTGAAGATGTCAATGGGGAGTGGTTCTGGGGGACCTATTGTGGGAAGATGGGGCTTTTCCCGAGTAACTATGGAAGAGTCCTTGAGATCATAAGGATGTGAGTGGGGCCTCTTGATCTCGAAGAGACGAAGGTATGATCGCACGAATGATATGAATAGCGACTAGGAGACACCGTTTGAGCGAAGCTAATGTTCTTAACACTGGTAAGGTACGTGAAGTAAGTATAAGTTAAGTAGTACTTCCGGGAGCAGTGACCTCAGCCGCTGCACGTTAACCGCGTGTAGTAAGTAGCTTAGAAATAGCATGGGTATGCCTTCTATACTATAATGGATTCCTATGGTTTACCCGTTAAGGCTTCAAATATCCGCGCTTGCGCCGTCCATTATCGCTCAATGCATTTGTTACGACGCATCTCTGTTATAAGCCGCTCCTTTGTACTGGTACAAGCATTGTTGTGTATCTGTTAGATTCGAAGGGAGTGCCTCGCTTATCCTGTTTCGAAACACCCGCAGATTTGGACATTAAGCTAAGTTTCACTCCGTTGCGAGATCTTAATATTCAGGGTCACGTTATCGCCGTGCGAATGCCGCTATGCGACCTTATGCTAGGGAGACGTTCCCTCCTTTAGAGACTACATAAGCCAAGCTTACTATGGTGGGAAGACTACATTATCACATGTTGTCGGAAGACGCCGAAAGAGAATGGAAGCAGTCGTGACATACTTCTTCGTCTTCTTTGGTCATGGTCTAGCTCTCCCAACATCTTGCCCATCGGTTTCGAACTCCTTATCCTTCACAAGCACGTTGGCGGATCTCACACTCCCAGTGAATAGGACGAGCTTAGTGAATGCGACAGAGTTGAGGTGCTACAGGTATCACCAGATCAGTTCAGAACCAAGCCTAACAAAACCCTCAGCGCTGAGTCCACAGCCTCCGACCTCTACGCGCCTGGAGATATTCGAACTCAGATATGTAGTTTCGGCAGTCTCTTCAATTTCAGCATTGAAGCAGACGTAGACGAGGTCATCTTCACCGCAACTCTAGATATTCTCAATCACACCGAGGACGAAACAATGCCAACAGTGGTTTATCGTGCAGGCCCGGGCGGTGGCCAGGGCGTGGTACTCAAGCTTGAACCTCTTCCAGGGATAGTGAATTTAACGTGGGGAATGTGGCGTTCTGCGCTTTTGGTCATCACAAATTACTACGGCAGGGAGGGCAAGGTGCCCATTGACTTTTATATTCACTACTTGATAGATTTAAGAGCTATATTGATTGGAAATGGGAGTTTGGTACACGATTTGTGGGGCGAGGTGGACGAAGATTAAATTATGGAGGAAGTGGCATGATGTGCTTACAAGGCTTTCAGGAGGATGACTGATATCGACCGTGAAAAGACATTGATCAACGAGGAAATTTCTAATGTTAGGCACATAACAACCAGACTCCTCTTTGCAAGTTCGTTCGAGCTACTCGTCCACAGTACCCGTTCAATTCCCACCCCTAGGCCCAAGCCTCTGCCATTTTGCCTGCCAAATCGGTTCGGAATGGTCTCACATGACTTCAGATTGTCCCACTGCTGACATAATGAACGAGAATGGCATTTCAAGTTTCAAGAGGCTCTGCACAAAGAATCGTGCATTCGGCTGGAGGTTGGTAGGATAGGGTTGGAAGTTAAGCCATAGTATCAGCATGTTGGGGGGTAGAAAATCAACCACAGCGCCCTAGGATATACAATAATAGGKCCTCATCCCCCGGACCTGCGGCCCTCTAGAAATTAGGTCACGTAAGGTAACACTTAGCGGTAAATGACAGCCAATCCATCTATTGATATTCGAGGTCTTAAATCAGCATATAATAGATGGTACATCTAGCCGGTATAAACCAGTACATAAGCACCTCTGGAACCGGCATCCTGTTTTGGTTGCAAGACAATGCGAAAGTAGCACCAAGAATTTGAGAGTGCCAAGGTTTGATTGGTAGGGAAGCTTGATACGGCAGGACCTGTGAATAACGGGAAGGAAGATCTCGGTAAATCTGAATCCAATCAAAACTTGGACCTCCGCCTCTTTGAACTGTTACAATCTGGACCTGCAATTCTGCGTACAAGAATGCGTTAGGCTTATACTAAGACCAACGCTAGCTTATTCCCTAAGGTAGCTCGAGTATTGGACCCCGCAGTGGCTGGCTGTAGTTCAAGGCGCCGAGCCTGCAATACCCAACACTATGCATTATCCTCTATTGCTTCATCAGCAGACCATTATCATGGCAAGTGATATCAGCGATGGATCCATTATCGCTTGCAGCCAGTGTTGCCGGCCTCGTGAGTCTGGTACTCCAAGTCTCTGGCACGATTGGAGCATACTGCAAGTCTGTGAAGGAAGCACCAAAAAGCGTCCAAGAGATCAGTCTAGAGCTATTGTTGCTGGTCTCGGCTCTACAACAACTTGAGAACTTCTTGAAAAATCAGCCTTTGAAGCAAAGCGCGTTTGATCAGTCATCTCTCCTTGCAACAGCATTAATTTCATGTCGGGACAGCATTGATGGCATAGCCTCCAAGCTGCAGGGCACAAAGAAGGATAGCAAGTTTCCGACGCTAGACAGGCTGAAGTGGCCTTTCGAGGAGAATGAGATCCAGAAAAGACTTGAGGCTTTGCGAAGGTGTACCTCTACGTTTCAATTCTCCCTTACGGTCGAAGGCTGGTGAGTGGGATTTACAGCAATCATCATACCCGCCTCGTTCCTGTCACTTGAAAACATGAGATATTCTATGTCATACTGGAGTATCGTTTGTCAACCCTACTGTTCTTGTCTGCTCTATGTTGCCCTCCATAGTTCCAGACTTTGTACTTTTTGTATTGCGTCTCTGTGCTAAGGATCCTCGCCTCAGTGAGCTTCTATCTCAAACTTCCCAGAAGGCCGTACAAAGTCTCGAGCTACAATTGAACACTTCCAGAAAGGTACTGGAATTGACCAAAAATGTTCGTGTCATGACTGCCTCGGCTAGCGAAGCCTCKAGAGTATCCACACAAATTGCGGAAATTCTGGAGCTTGTTAGTGCATTTGAAAGCACTGGAGGCTCGATTCAACGTATTTCAGACGACGTCAGAACCTTGAATTTGAGGTCTCAAGGTAGACGAACCAACATTTTTCGAGAGGCAATGACGTTTACTAATGACGAGGCACGCAGAAGCCAAAGAAACCAAGATTCTTGACTGGCTATCATCTTTTGAATACTCATCCAAGCATCGCGCAATCTGTGATCGAAGATTGACTGGTACTGGCCAATGGTTACTCGACTGTGGGAGGTTCGGACGGTGGCTTGAGCATGCTAACCCAGTTCTTTGGTGCACTGGTGGTCCAGGTGTTGGTAAAACTGTATTGACGTAGGCCATTAAGCATCCATGGCATTGAAGAAAACCTAACTCTCCTCAGATCCCTCGTTATCGACCATATTATCCAACAGAAGTTGTCCGCGGATCGAGGAATAGCATATTTCTATTTCGATTATCGAGAGCAAGAGTCGCAGACACCAACGGTAGTGGTTGCAAGTCTGTTACGCCAGCTTGCTGCTCGGAAGGCAGAGTTTCCTCAGATCCTCCTGGACTATTATGAAAATTACAAACAGGACCAAGCGCGGGGTTCCACGCCCGAGCTTCTACATGTTTTCAATCAGGTCTGCCTCACATTTGACCTCTGTTATATCGTCATAGATGCGCTTGACGAGTGCAAAAAGACCTCGAGGAAAGAAATTCTTCGGATTTTGAAGGGTTTGGATTTGGGTCTAGTGCATTTGTTTGTAACAAGCCGACCACATTCTCATGACATCAAGCAACATTTTGAGAAAGCTGAGCAAATACAGGTTGAAGCCAGTGAAGCCGACATCAAAAGTTACTGTTACCGCATGATGGATGACAATGAAACCACTCATGAACTAGTAGAAGGCGACTTGAGGTCGCATGTTGCAGATACTGTGTCACAGAATGCTCAGGGGATGTAAGCATTGCCTCGTATCTCTCATTGGTTCCCTAGCCAATCATTTTGCTGTCAGCTCAGTGCTTTAAGCTCCAGCTCTGTCAAATAATTCATGAGAGCAACAGCTAATCAGTTCATTTAGGTTCCTGTTGCCCGTACTACAAATGCAGGTCATAATCGAGGCCATGACGAAATCTGAGATCAAAAAGTCTCTCCACAACCTCTCAACCAATCTTAGCCAGGCGTTTGAAGACACCATTGAAAGGATTAGTAATGAACCTCGCAACCGCCAGCAGATTGCTATGCAATCTTTGATGTGGATATCACACGCTCGCAGTCAACTGCGGATCATCGAATTACAACATGTACTCGCCACCCAGGTCGGAGACTTAAATTTTGATGAAGACAATCTCTTGCAAGCCAAGTTGATCGTCGATTGTTGCTTCGGCCTAATCGTTTTAGACAATGAAAGCTTAATCGTCAGGCTTGTGCACCATACACTACAGGACTTTCTACAGGCCCGGCAGCAACCCCACTTTGCGAACGAAGAGACTCAAATTACTAAGATTTGTCTTACCTATCTCTGTCTTGGTCCACAGGCATCCAACTCTCTGGATGATTTTCCCTTCCTTGGGTATGCAGCGGCTCATTGGGGCCATCATGCGCAAAACGCTCACTCAAATGAAATTGAAGATATTGCACTCAGATTTCTTCGCAGCGCATCGAACGTGAGCCGCGCAGAGCAAAGCCGAAGTCAACCTCCTTCTTCGCCAGCTGATGTATTGCGCTTTCGTGACATTCGGAGAACCCGCAGCCGGGCCAATCTCAGAGGATTGCATATCGCTGCTGGCTTCGGTTTAGACAGACTTATACATTTGCTGCTTGACGAACATCCGGATGCTGACGTTAGAGATAACTATGGAAACACAGCCCTCCACGAAGCTGCCTGTAATGGGCACCTAAGAGCAGCAAGCGCGCTTATCAAGCGAGGCGCAGCAGTCGACTCGAGGGATGTCGATGGCACTACACCTATTTATCTCGCTGTTTCTTTTGCTCACGAAGAACTTATCCTCAAGCTCCTTAAACGTGGAGCAGATCCGAATGCAGTATGTGTCGATGGTTGGACTCCCCTACATGAGGCAGCCGACAAAGGTCACATCACCATAGTCAGTCTATTGTTAGATTACAAGGCATCAGCCCACAGCACGAGTGCGCGTGGGTTAAATGCATTGCATCGAGCTGCTGGACGAGGACATATAGAGATCGTTAAGCTACTGCTGAAACGAGGTTGTCCAGTCGATGCCCTAACTCGAGACGAGTGGACGCCTCTGCATGGGGCAAGCAGTAGTGGGAACTATGAGACTGTAAGGTTACTGCTTGAGCATAATGCGGCGATTGACCATCAAAGTTCCGATGGCCGCGCTCCTTTGCATCGAGCTTGTCGAGGCGGCCATTCTCTGACCGTTTCTGTGCTCTTAGAGAAGGGGGCCAATATCCTTCTCGTGGATCTCACCGGCAACATCCCTCTGCATAGAGCAGCAAAAGGAGGGAACGCGAAGATCGCTAGACTGCTTCTTGATCATGACGCTTCCACCGTAGTAGCCCAAATAACTGCTCTCAATGCGTCTGGCCGCACGCCGCGTGGGGAGGCTTCGTACTCGGGTCACTGGAAAACGGCAGCATTGTTGAGAAGAGAAGAGATTTTTCACCACCAATTCGATCCCGGTCCAGATCATGAGCTAGCAACGGCGGTGACGGATGGTAATCTGCTGAAAGTTCAAGAGTTGATACATAACGGAGCAGATATCAACCAACCCGGAGACGATTACTTGACCCCACTTCATCTGGCTTTTCTTACAGGCAACGAGGCCATCGCCAGAGTGCTACTTGAAAATAACGCGACACTGAAGGCCAAGTCTGCCGAAGGCTGGACAACACTCCACTGTGCCGCCAAAAAAGGCATCGAGAGCGCAATCCGTCTCTGTCTAGACCACGGCGCAGACATCAAAGCCCGCACCCGGGATGGCCAAACCGTGCTCCACAAAGTATGCAAAAGCGGCAGCGTCGCAAGCACCAAGCTCCTCATCGAGCGAGGAGCGGAGCTTGAAGCTGCCGACGACTGGGGATGGAGACCGCTGCACACGGCTTCGGCAGCGGGCTTCAAGGATATTGTGGAGCTTTTGATTGCTGAGGGGGCGGCTTCGGGAGCCATAGATAAGGAGGGGAGGACGGTGCAGGCTTGTGCGGCGAGGGCGGGACATCATGCGCTGGTGGAGTATTTGAGGATGGAGAGGCATAGAAAGGATGTGGAGAATCATAGGAGGAATGTGGAGAGGCATAGGAATTATATGGAGACGGTGCTGGAGCCTGGTAGGAATTCCAATATTGCTTGGGCATAAATGATACAGCAGATGGGCTGGTCGAAGCTTATAGGTTCTGGGGTATACTTGCAATGAAAGGCAATGGTATAGGTCGTCAATACGTGTGATGTTAGACAGCACGGCTAACCTAACGATCAAATAAATTGAGGGGCAATCCCAGTCTAAGGAAGCCCACTATCATCTAACCATCCGGTTCGAAAACCATTGGGACAGCTACCTAAATAATCCATTCAGCACCCGATCCAGGACCCTCCATTGACTGACCCTCATCACTGCATTAGAGACGCCTATCTACCTTATATTGATATGCTGGGAAGCCTACCATACGTCACCAAAGGCTTGCCTCTTTAATGTTTTTGCAAATGGGCTAAGATAGAATATAATTATCTAAAATTATATAATCTTGGGATGAAGATTTCCTGGGCCTGATCCTGATGAAGACGTTGCACGAAGAAATAGTGGAATGATGTGGCGATCATTGATATATTCTCCGGACCGACGCCCAAGAAGTACTTCGTCTATTACTGTTTATGACTCAGTTATCTCATGTGCCATTACCAGGTATGAAGGGTATTCGATGGAAATTCACAACCACCATAAGGTAAGTCTAGCACCAGAGTCGGTCACCTTCCCCAAAAGGAAGACGTATATCCATGGACCTGGTGAGCTGCTTGAGCCCTAGCCAGCTCTACAGGTGAACCAATTGGTGAACACCTAAGTCAAAGCGTTGCATCCAGGTCCTAAGATCTTAGTTATTTTACCATCCTTGTTTGGATTCTACCTAAAAAAATAAGCGAATATCAATTTGATCTCACACATACTGCAACGAGCCTCTCCAGTTATGCAAGCTTATTATGCTGAAGATGGGTCGACCAAGGCTTCTGTCCTTGTTCCGTATTCACAGGTCATTCTCCTCGTATTTGGGATACAGTCCCGGACTCAGGTCAGGAGCCAAGCCTTTTGCTGACACCATAATCTTCGAGTCCCGTTGGTCGTAGCTAAAATGACATTCGCAAACCTCGGGTGCGACGTCAGTCCTATAGCCTTGTCAAAAAGTTGCAAGATTCGGATGATATTTTAGATTAAGAGATGAGCACAAAGTTCTGTGAAGCTTCGATGTGACCCAAGAGAGATTTATCCCGGAATTTACTCCCAGGTTTGTAAGCCATTGTAAGCTAGCTATTCATGCGGGCATCGAGCATGCAGGAAATGACGGCTGTCAGCGGCTAGACCCCTGAACCTCGGAAAAGCACTGGCAGCGGCTCAAACGGCCATAACGGCCATGAACACAGCCATGGAAGKATCTGTTACATCCAACCCGGATACTCGTGACTGGAACCTTCGATTTGCCTTGTTTCCCATGGCTCCTGGCTGGTTGCTGCACGGTCAGCGCCTCCTGAAATCTCATTCTCGTCAGAAGGCCAGACATTAAACCTCGAATTAGAGAATGAAGTGACCAGCCATACGTGCGTATGTCTCTAATGCTGGCTTCATTACTCATACGAGGGCCATTACGAAGTGTTTTCCACACCATGTGCACTCGATACTTCGGAGATGAATCGACAATTCCATCTCTCAGGTTCGAAATTCTTTCCTCTCTCAGATCTGGGACTCAGTCGAACCGAATCCTCCTTGGCCTCGGCCTCCACCAACGACTACAGGGGTGATTGGAAATGACTCATAGCCTTGTTGCAGAGCCGCCATGTACCTGATCTCCGACGTGCTTACGGATCCATCTAACAACGACCAATTCATAATCCATAAACCCATCCCGGGACAATCGTTCGCCGAAATACGCCACGTAGGAACGATGCAACGGTAGAATCTCCCTAATTGAAAAACCCCTTTTACTACCTATGTCAATAGACCTGCGAGCCGCAAGAACTCATCGGCACGGCTAACACATTCCCATTTCAAATTGCGGCTGGATAGTGCTTCATATAGGCGGATGTAGCCTTGTCCTATTGTATCTCGTGGTAAATTTGCACAGTGTAAGCAGTAAGAAAAAAAATTGAATATAAAACTTCATTTGGGCATTCAACGGGAAGAATACGACCACCGCACCGCTTTTGCGTTGTATTTGTCTACTGCCTAGGACCCCGTGCTTTGTATTGATTGGTTTGTCGATTTGTCAGGATGTCAGCTATGCAACTTCTTTGAGGCTCCGCCCATGATAACCCGCCTCACATCCGAGGTATCAACCTCTAGGTGCCGGATTAATGCACGAATGGCCATGTATATGTGTGGAGATTGGTTCATCCGCTTGAATATTTTCATATGCTGAGCCTCTGCGGATTTTGTGAGCATACAACATCAGTATGATCCATCTTCGATAATACATAGACCGTATCTCTCTTCTCTCAGTCTACTCTCCTAAGTCACCGAAGCCCTTCCCACTCTATCATCCTTCCAGCTAACCCACCATACCCGCACCCCTTCCACCAACCCCCTCATCTCCCTTCCCCCCACAAATCCCCAACTATGCACTCCGCCTTGCACTGGGCGCAATACCTCTCAAAATGCCGCTCCATGACCGACGCCGCCCTCCTAGATGAATGGACAACCTACACCCGTGACATGGCGAAAGTAGGTACCGACGAAGTATTCAACCTACTCCTCGTACCCTTTACATGCGGTATCCACCTCGTTGCGCTTATCAAATCATCCATTGGTGTGGAAGATACGTGGCAGAAACGGAAGATTATTGAGGGGGTGCTGCATGAGAGGGGGTTGGAGCATCATACGAGGTTGCAGACGGTTTTGGTGGGGGTGCTGAAAGAGGTGGGGAAGGATGGGTTGACGATGGGGGTGGCTACGGTGATGTGATATTGGAGAGGGGCGACAGGTATCGTTGATATAGGTGGTTTCATGGGTGGCTTAATTCGTTGTGGAGGGGTGTAGGGACCACATAAGGAGGATAAAAGTCTTGCTCAGCTCGGCTCGGCAGGGATGTGTCGGCATGAAATCGTACAGGAAGCTGAATTGGCGGCCTTGTGGGTGATGGGCATTGGAGATATCTTGAACTTAGCGCTCCTGGCTTTGTTAATTTGTATTTGTAGACGAGCTCAGATCATCGAAATGAATTCTTGGACGCGGTGCCATATTTCGCCTGCCAAGCAAAGAAGTACAGTAAGGCTGCTAAAGGCTGCCCTACTAGGCAAAAGCTCACCCAAAAAATACAGTTGCCTATGACCTTACCATTAGGCCCCTTCATTTTTTCAAGTGGCATGGTGACGTAGATCATCGGGATCTGGACTACCATCCCTATGAATGCAACACCTGGTAGTCTCTTAATCGGCGATCCCCTATCCTCAAAGGAACTTGGATTTGAGCTTACCAAGAATGTTGTGCGTGGGCACACCGACTAATAATTCATGGAGCAGCCCACTAAAAATGAAGACCCAAGCACTCGCTGCGTTGAAGCTCCAACCTCTTGCCATTAACGGACTATGAACATGCCGTCTCATGAAGTGATAGACCGGTTTGTTCCATTCTCGCCAATAGACGCCTACGCTGGGGCTATTCCACCATTCTGTGTAGAATTCTCGGTCATCGAACATCATGACTTCCGCAAGCGCGTTCAGTGACGAGTGAAAGACAGCGAAGAATCCAGCAAGCCAGATGATAAGACTGATTGTTGAGAGTTTCATCAGCCGTTCCAAGATCGAGGGTACGTCGAAACTAGCCATCTTAAAGATGGAATTATGCAGCAGTGGTGCAGCATACTGTGCACTTGCAAGCCAAATGAATATGCTGAGTGAGACGCATTCCGCGATGCGCTTAGCGRCAAATAACCAGCGAATGCGTGAAGTGCGAGGGTATACTGGCTGATAGACCAGAGTTGGTGCCCACCAGAAATAGTTAAGATTACGGAGAGTGATATTTCGCGGGTATGGACATATCGAATAGAGATCTGGAAGTGGGTCCGCGTAATTCGGATTCAGGAGCGCGTGACGAAGGTCCCGATTCGTGAAGGCGTAAGAGCATATCTTAAGCCAAACAATGATCGCGTGGACTTCAGATATTGTGCCTATGAGGGGATGGTGGATGTGATTGTATACGACAACACTAGTAATCAGCAGCGATAGTGTAGCATTGATGCCGTGGGCCCAAGCGATGTTACGCCAAGTGGATTGGAAAGACTTGACTACTTGAGCGCTGTTCTGGGAGCTTTCGTTGTTCTTTTTCGCTTTGCCAAGGGCTTCCATAGCTTGATCCTTTGCAGCTCTCTCGATTATGTAGGCGACATAGAGATAGCATGGAGTCATGACATACAGAATGGAGCCGAGGATTAGGTCTTGTTTTCGGTAGTCGTGACATCGTATGCAAATGAGGACTCCATACTAGGAAACCATGRRAAAYYAGGATACAGRCAATAATTGAAGAATCGAACATACCTTCATAAAATTCTCTATAACGAGTCGTAGGTTCATTACAACTAATTGCATCYTTTGCTTAGACTCTATGCAAATGCGAACATGGACTGCAAATTAGTACTGAGATTGACTTACTCAGGACAATAACCATGAGATTCCTGAACCCAAGAAAGCTTGGGGAGTTCTCTGAATCATGGCTTAGACAAGAAGTGCGATGACCTCGATGGACTAGAGCAAGATGCCGATATCTGCCACGGACCGCCTTTTCAGTGGTTGGGGAGGTAGGGCTGCCATTGCTTATCATTGTCATGTCTGGCATGACACTGCCATTGGTTGTCTCTGTTCTTTCGTGGGTGGAATCCATCCTTGCGTGATATCGCTGCCAGAAAGGCTGCTCAAGCAATCTATTCCGGAAACGGATAAGCAAGATACCCTCTTGGGGCACAATCTCTATCCTCTTAAAATAAATGAACCAAGGAAAGTCAGCTATACCGTCAAGGCTGAAGCCAAAATCTATTTTACAAAATGAGTGATTAAGAAAGACAATAAGCGTTTTGGAAGAAAAATGGAAACAACTACGTCGACACAACAATTTCCAACGGTTGGGAACTACAGAAATGCACAATTATGCAAACAACATTAAATATGCACGCCACTGTCGATCTCCCGCCGCTTAGGGTTTGACAACTCTAGTCGCCCTGTTGTTGCAGCTCCCAATCCTACATCAGTGAGACAATTCATAACTGTACTCACTCAAACATGCTGTTATGAGTCCAAAGCAGCTCAAGAAGAAGTAATGTTACTAACTTGACAATGGATCGTGATTTCCAAGGGGGTGGCTACGGAGGCGGAGGAGGAGGCGGCTACGAGGGACCGCAGCGAAGAACCTATGGAAGAAGTTAGTAAACAGCTCGAGCCTTGAGTGAGGCTGTATACCGCCCCAGAGTGATAGACGATGGAGACTTACATGTGCGCAGGGCCTGTAACTGACTATACATCATCTATGGTACAATGGATGCGACATCGACAGCCACGCTACAAGGGAGGAGCGCGTATGGAAATGGAGAGGCCAAGCCCGAGCTACATAGTCGACGTATGTAGCTAAAAAGAAGGAAACATTCACTTTCATGGGCCTCTTCTGATTTGAATGGCTGCCTTAGATGCTTCCTCCTGCCGCAAAGCTTCATAGAGCGGTCGATGCTGTACCAACAAAGCTTCTTCATTCTTCCCTAAACAAACTCAAACATCCTATCAATGTTGTGCGATGGACACCGGAAGGTCGGCGGCTGCTGACAGGGTCAAGTATTGGAGAATTCACATTATGGAATGGCATGGGCTTCAACTTTGAGACGATCTCTCAGGTCAGTGTGACTGGTTCTCCAACTATTGTCATCATACCTAACCCGGGGATCATAGGCACACGATTCAGCAGTCAGAGCCGCATCATGGTCGCATAGTGAGGACTGGCTTATATCAGCCGATCAAGACGGCATTGTAAAATACTGGCAACCTACATTCAACAATGTTAAAGCAATACAAGCTCACAATGATCCCGTCCGTGATCTTGCCTTTTCTCCTAATGACAACAAATTCGTGACTGCTTCTGATGATGCTACCCTCAAAATCTTCGACTTCGCAGGTGGTGTTGAGGAGTCAACGCTTACAGGACATGGTTGGGACGCAAAGTCGGTTGATTGGCATCCGACAAAAGGTCTTCTTGTGTCCGGATCAAAGGACCATCAGGTAAAGCTATGGGATCCACGAACAGGTCGATGCTTAACTACGCTTCATGGCCATAAGAACACAGTTTCGAAAACCAAATTTGAGCCCGTCAAAGGACAGTTGCTAGCTACTAGTGGGCGAGATCAGACAGCCCGTATATTTGACCTACGGATGATGCGAGACATATGCTTACTCCGCGGCAACGAGAAAGAAATTTCAACCTTAACATGGCATCCTTTCCACGCCTCACTCCTATCTACCGGCGGTATAGACGGCAGTATCTACCACTACCTCCTCGACGAGCCTAACACCCCTCCCGGTCAAGCAATCTCCATTCCCCCATACGACAGCGCCGACCCCGCCAGCGCCCCCGCCCAAACCATCCACCCCGCTCACAAAATCCAATACGCGCACGAATTCGCCGTCTGGTCCATCGACTGGCACCCCATCGGCCACATCCTCGCCTCCGGCTCCAACGACCGCGTCACCCGCTTCTGGACACGCGCCCGCCCCGGCGAAACCGATTGCTTCAAAGATAAACACCACCTGGGCGAAGCCGCCGCCGAGGCATTTGGTACCTGGGACAAACGAAGCGGGCGCACGAAAATGACGCGCGAAGACGAAGAACAGGACTTAGATGACGAAGCAGGCGGTCTCGAAGACCAGAAAATGCCCGTCAAGCAGCCCGTCCTGCCCGGCATCCCCGGGCTAACTATGCCCACGAACGGCACTTCAAGCGACAACGACTCCCCATCTAAACGCTTCACCAACCTCCCCACGAATATCCACCCACCACCTAACTTCCCCACCGGCGGCCCCCCACCACCACCACCACCACCCACTCTCCCCAACGGCCTCGCAGGAATAGATCCCCAAACCCTCCAAGAAATGATCCGAAACGGCACCATCCCCCCTCCCCCGCCCCCCTCTCAATTCAACGGCGCACCAGGCCCTGGTTCAGGAAATCACAGCCTCCCACCACCCCCTCCCCTCCCTCCAAATTTCGATTTCTCGAAACTACCCCCTGGACTGCTGCCGCCGGGATTTCAACCCCCGCCTCCGCCACCACAAGCGGGTGGTTTTGGAGGGATGCCGGGGATTGGAGGGGAGAATGGTGGTGGTGGGGGGAGTGTGAGGAGGAGGGGGCCGCTGCCGAGTCAGCAGGAGAGTCTGATGGAGGAGCAGAGGAGGGGGAAGTATAGGACTGCTAGGTAGGGGGGTTTGACGATGTAGGCTTAATGTATTTTGAGATTAGGGGATTTGAGGGCTAATTGGCCTCTGTGGTTCGATATTTCACGCTGGGTTAAGTGGTCTGAAGATTTAGCGGAGGTATTTTAGCCTAGATAGGTGCTGGCCCGAAATTTCTTTGAAGTGAAAGCTTTGACGACAGCGGGCTGTTTTGCCCGTTGAATTTGATATTTCACACTGGGTTAAGCGGTCTCAAGAGTTAGCGGAGATATTCAGCTTAGATAAGTGCTGAAGGCAAGCCAAACGTTTTATGTTGAGTGCAGTATGATAAGACATGAGGGTTGGAAATGGAGCTGCAATACGAAGAGAGTAATGTTCATCAGTACTTGATCGGGAAGGAAATCGATAGCCTGTTGGATCCATTCAACAATTTCAGATGGTATTAACATTGAATTCGGSGTAGAAATTGACGCCTTGAGGTAGTATCCGAGAAGAATCCTCTAGGAGGTGGCGATTTCTAGCAGCGGAGAAGCAGGACACTTATTTCAGGCTCCTACATGCTGCGCTCCTGCACTGCCTCGCGAGAAATTCCATGAACGTCCGACTTTGAATTCGAATGTAAGATAGATGGAGCTACTTACCTCTCCTGCTGTGCTTTTATTCTTTCTTTTTCGAACAATAAAACACCGAATCAGACGACAGGGCCAACACAATTGTATCCAGACAAATTTCCAATTAAATTAGTCTATATAAAACCCCAACCCCGCCCAAAATAAAACACCACATCTACCCTACCCTACACCCATCCCTAACAAAAGTAAAATATATGAATGTAAATTAATGCGCGTGTCCCACCTGCGTCAAAAGCGGTAACAACATCCCCCCCACAGCCGCAAACACCAAGCTCGCACTCCTACCCTCCTTGCCAGGCCGCCGCGATTGACTACGACTGCCCATCCCGGCGTCTAGGTATCCGTTGCTTTGGTTTTCCTCGGGAGCTAAGCTCTGCGTGTTGATGTTGTCGTCTTCTTGCATTGTGTGCATGGCTACGTATCTAGATAGGGGTCAGTGGTTGCGGTTGTTCTAGGAGGGAGGAAAGGATAGGAGGGGCGGTAAGAGAAGGGACGGTTGGGGGGAGGGGGGCTCACAAAAACGTTCCTCCGGAAAACAATAATAAAATCCCAGTCCACCATTTCATTAACGCTGGTTCCGCTGTCCCACCACCTCCTAACGCCCGCACAACAAGCCACGTCCCCACCGCTCCTGCTGGCGCTGCCAGACTGAACACCACCAAGTGTGCCCTCGCGCCCCGTTTTCCTAGTCCTTGTTTTAGAAGAACGGAAGTGAGCCCGAACGAGGCGGGCGCTTTGTGGACCATAATAGCGACGAAGATGATAAGGGATAAGGATGTGGTGGATTGAGATGACGAGGATGCGCCGAGGGCGATACCGTCCGCTGCTGCATGGATGCAGAGGCCGAGGGTTGTGGAGAGGGAGCGTTGTGGGGAGGCGGGCGTGGGAGGGGGGGAGGTGGAGAGGTCGGACAGGGAGTAGATGCTGCTGTGAGGACGGCTAGAGGTTTGCGGGGAGAGGAAGGGGAGAGTGTCGAGGAGGTACATTAGGATGAAACCGAGGATTAGTGAGATGCCTATCCAGGCGTGGGGAGTGCGTTCTGAATGCGGTTCTTCTCCTGGATGCGTCACATGAGAAACCTTGGGCTTTTTGCCGAGCTTGTCGCCGGGCTTGGAGTCCGTATCGGTGTCGAGGATATGTACTTCATCAGCCCCGGTGGGGGTTAATGGTGGTGCAGTTGGGGACCCGTCTGGGTCCATGTTTGTGTCTTCCGGTATGACTGGGCCGGGGAGAGCATTAAAAGGATTTGCTTCTTCAGCTCCGGCGCGCTCGCTGTTTTCTGATTTTCCCCATAGTGTTTCCCCTAAATTACGTTTGCGCAGGTTGAACGGTATCCCTGCATCCAGCTCTTCTGCGATAGGAGCCCTGGGTATTATATTCCGCCTAATGTGGGCATCTCCCACATATTCACTGGCGCTGTATAAAGTCTCGACACCCTCTGGTATTATCACTATCAGAGAAGTGCCAACCAGCACTCCCATACCGATTGTTGAGACCAATCGCAACCGGGATGGCGACATGGAAAATGAGAGGGGTAGTGAGCCGGCCAGAAAAGACCTGGAAAAGAAATTAGTTTAGCCATGCTATCTGCTGAATCGTACCCACGCAATGGCCATGATAGTGCTCAAGGTGAGCAGCATGAACAGGCCGTCCAGCATCTTGAAAAGGGCCCCTGGGCCGGCCTCGATAGATAGTCGTTGTTAGCGCTGGCAATGCACTTAGAAAGCCATTGCTTCCTATTTCAAATGAGACCTGAGCCAGAAGACTGCCTTAAGGTAGGGACCTAAGGTAGCCACACTCTTACATGCGCTGCGCTTATGCAGATACAGTAGGAAGCTTCTTTGGTGGACTTGTTCTCTTGGTCCCTTCAGCCCTGTCACCTCTAGCGCAACGCGGAACGATTCCAGCTTGTGAAGCGCGAACGCGACTCTCCAGCTACTTTCCTTTCGACGGCAGAATCCTCAAGCTTCCATAAATTACAACACCAACATGGCCGACCAGGAAGACTGTACGTGTTCGATCGCGGTCAATGGGCGACGGGAAGCTGATGTTTTTCAGGGTCCACGGACGCAAATGAAGCTCTCGAGATATCCATCGTACAAGCTGGGTCGGGATCACCCAAAACCCTTTCAACATTCCATCCTCAGTTCACTTATCCGATATTCGGTGAGGAGGAACGAATATTCGGATACCAAGGACTGCGTGTGAACCTACGCTTCGCTGCTCATGATTTACGGCCTAATATCGAAGTTCTGTACGACAAGAGATTCAAAGCGGTGGGAGATACAAAGGCTACGAACATAGAAGAGACTTTAAGAGAATGGACGCCTGAAGGTGTGTCAAACCATTCGTTCAAAATAGCCTTGGGAGGTAGACAGCTAAAATCGTGCTATAGTATCTTTCGAGAAGGTCGGCGCTTTCAATTCACATATTCAGAATGACTCCTCCGCAAAACAATGGAAGCCTCCCGGAGAACTACTGGAGAGCTACACCAGTAAAGGCCGCAAATTCGAGATATGGAGCGGCGAATTGACGGACCCGGCTATTCGACAACTCATCGAACGCATACAGATACTCATATCTTTCTTCATCGAAGGGGGCACACCATTACAGCTGGACGACCTCGACTGGACACTCTCTCGATGGCGCGTTTATATCATGTATAGACAATGTTCCAATGATCAATCAGTGCTGACTGTTGCTTAACAGATATGAAAAGCTTTCTGATCTCTCCTCACCAAATGCCTCTCACTATTCCATAGTCGGCTACTCAACCTCCTACCGCTTCGTAACCTACATCCCTCATCAATCATCCACCACCCATCTCCACGACTTCACCCTCCCCCCAGACAAGCCCATCGCACCAAACTCCCTCCCCCACCGAGCCCGCATCTCCCAATTCCTCATCCTCCCCTCCCACCACTCCCACGGCCACGGCACCCACCTCTACAACGCCATGGTCAAAACCTTCCTCGCCGACCCCACCTGCGTCGAAATCACCGTCGAAGACCCCAACGAAGCCTTCGACGACCTCCGCGACTACTGCGACTACCCCCGCCTCCTCGCCAACGGTTCCCTCTCCCAAATCTCCCTCACCACCTCCCTCCCCCCCAACCTCACCCAAAAACGCCCCGGCATCCGCGTCCCCACGTCCAAACTCCTCCCCCTCCCCCTCCTCGAGCACATCCGCAAAAAAAATAAAATCGCCCCCCGCCAATTCGCCCGGTTGGTAGAAATGCATCTCCTCTCACAGATCTCCCCGCACGCCCGACAAGCCGGCACCGCACGTCTAACGCAAAGAGCACGGGCATCGGATTCGGATGATCGGATGTGGTATTATTGGCGGTTGCTTGTGAAGCAGCGGATTTATAAGAAGAATCGGGATGTGCTGATGCAGTTGGAGAGGGGGGAGAGGGTGGATAAGGTGGAGGAGGCGGTGGGGGAGCAGGCGGGGGATTATGAGCGGTTGTTGAGGGGGATGGAGAGGGAGGGGGGTGGGGTGGGTGGGGATGGGGAAAGAAGGAGGGAGAGGGGGAAGAGGAAGGGTATTGTGCTTGATGATGAGGAGGATGATGATGAGGATGGGGACGAGGAAGTAGATGGTGGGGTGGAGAGAGCGACGAAGAGGGTACGCATTGATGATACGTAAATCGCTATCCGCACCCATGTCTCACCAGCTCAGTTTTCTCTCTCCTAAGCGGATGAGTTGACATCTATCTGCGCAATGCATATGGAGAGCTACATGCGTATATAGCGTGAATGAATTTTGCAACAAAGAAGGGATCTGCTGTCCAACACCCTTGCATTAAATAAACAAAAAGACCCCTGGAAGCATGGTTTACTTGATCTGAAAAGCTTCCAATATCTGTACAAGGAGCTTGGGCTTTTGCATTCCTAGTGAATACACGGTAAACCAGGATTTCCTTTTCATCTGGACATCAAGGCTACGTACATTTGCAACACGCTCTTAACGCCTATAGAAAGCATGACTAAAACTCAATGCTCGATAATATCGACAGGAAGGATGTGAGAAGCGTAGGGGAAAAGTATCATGTATCGTGGAACAATCGTATTTGATAGATATGGAAGTGAAGTTTCTAGTGTCCTCCTGTCGTGGGAAGACCGAGTGATACCTGGCACGGGTGTTAACTAGACTCTGAAGCCAAGTATAGGCTGGGATGGGAGGGTGGGTAGGTACCTTGAAGCTGTCGTAGATGAGCCATTGGAAAGCCGTTAGGGTTCCAATCATTAGGATGCGGACGGGGAGACCGTTCCAGAGGCCTCGGAAGCCAATGTTGCCGTAGATTCGTGTCATGGCTTTGCCGCCGCTCTCACCAGCTGCGGACCCAAGTCAGCGACGATTCCCCGTGGTCAGAGTAATTGTTGGATTGTGGGATAGAAGACTTACGCTGTCTATCGGCATTCAGTTTGCTAACCATAACATCAGCCGGATGACTGATAACCGCGCATCCAATCCCCGCAATGTAACCTCCCAAAAACGACACCCCTGTCTGCTGCAACGAGTTGTAACTCTCCTTTGGCTTCCCCAGCGTCGCATAAATATAATTCACCGTCGTCTCAAACGTCGCAAACTTAACCATCGTATACGGAATCTGCCTTCCCCACAGCGGATACAACCCCTTATACAACCCCGCATACCCCTCCTTCCTCGTCACAATACCCCACCCCTGCCTCAAGTTGTTCGCAAAAGGCGGAAGTGTAGTCTGCATGCGCACTTTTATAGCTTCGAAGGGGCAGAGGAAGATGTCGGCAATGAATTCAGCGGAGGCGGAGGCGCCGAGATAGACGATTGTTTTGTTGGCATTGGGGAAAAGCCGCTCGCCGTAGAAGTTTTTGAAGATCTCGTAGAAACCGTATTTGCCGGCGCCTTGGAAGGAGTAGCCGACGAAGGTGGGGGACCAGCCGAAGAAGACGCCGCGGAGACCTTCTTTGGCGAAGATGGATCGCCAGGCGGAGATGTTGGATGTGTAGATTTTGGGGTCGACTTGGCGGCGACATTTTACCTGCATGAGAGGGAGGTTAGTTGGCAATGTTGGTCGAGGAAGTAGGTGAAAGATTTGGGTGAAGCTTGGAAGGGGAGGAGCTCACCAGATCTAAGGGTGTGACGGCTAGATGACGTTAGCAAGTCATTTGAATATAGTGTGAGCGGGTGCTTACAGGTGTGAGTAGGACCGCAAGCTATGATACCCCCCAATGTGCAAGCAGCGAAGTATGWTGGTGAGTAGAGCTCTATGCCGCCCTTGCCCTTCGAGCTTCGCCCCGGCATTTGGGTAGCTCCTTGAGTTGCCATTGTGCTGTATGAGTGGTCTATTATGCTTCTTGGAGCTCGAGCAGAAGGTTAGCAAGTGTGAAGACGGATTCTGGAGTGCCAATGCGTAATGGCAGGGAGAGATTGAGCTGTTGTTGTCAGTGTCGTGCCGTGGTAATCCGGCGGGTGGAATCCGGCTCTGGCGGCCACAGATAGCGCCACAGATAAGCTTTAAATTGTGGTGGCGTAGTTCAGCCTCACAACCAACACCTTTACCTCACCTACCCCTACAAGAGACATTGAAACCGCTGGACTTCTAATCATCGGTTGTTATCAGCTTGGATATCTTATGCATCAAGATGGCTAACCGCTTTTCCTGCGTAATCTTAGAACGCGATAGATCTTCTGCAGTTCAATTGATATATACTAGCAAACAGGGCCATGATTCCACCTGTGATTAAATGACTGGATCGTTTATATGGCAAGGCTTCAGAGCAAGCAACATCGTCGTTAGGGGTGAATCATAATAATCTCCAAAATAGGCCCCGGCAATAGAGACAGCCTTATAGACTTCCTTATAAGCTGCCACGGGAGCATCGTGCGGCGTATTAAACGGCTTATATATAAAGGCGGATGATCGTGTTAGCTAATTTTTCTGATTCGCTCCTATGGGCTCGAGCTTGAATAAGCCGGCATTTATCGAACCTCGTGTAATTGTAAAGGTAGATTCCCCACTGATGGTTAAACTTCCCTGCGTGAGATATCCTCCAAAGTATCGTGCCCGGCGATCACAGACCTTGCCCTCACACAACTTGAGCAATGTCTTAAGAATCTTCAACTAGCTACCCTTTAGATCCGAAGCAAAGATATATATAACCTCAATATCTTCAAGGAATATCCCTCTCTGAAAATCACGACTGTCAAAGACGAAAAGCAAGACCTGCGATAGGTCCACCTCATCGCAATCTGTTTGATACCTGTAGAAACTATATTGCAAGGCACAGAACAAAGAATTAGTCCAGTTCATAAGATTGCACCGCGTTCTTAAGCAGACTACCACCGCAAACGCTCGTTCAATCTGGTTGCTGACTCTATAGGTTGCAACTTGAAGCTGTCTTGCATTTCTTCGATCTAGCCGCTGGTGGGATAACGTAGGAGACCATCGTTCAGCCTGCGGTTTGCGGACTGCTAATGCGAAAGAGATATATTAGTACATCGTTCCTTTCGGATAATGGCATTTGATGCAGTTGAAGAGAATCAGGCTGGAATGGAAGAACCGTTCCAGGAGCAGGCATACTGTGAGCGAAATCTGCAGACATCATGGGACGGGTAAAAGATGGGTTGTGGAAGAATTTATGTTAAGATCCTAACAATAAAGTCTTAAAATCGCCACAGCTAGATATTCGACTCACTCATATCGCGGTTGATGCCGATTTAGACATATTTGTTACATGCGGTCGTGTCCTTACAAGGAAGAGTAAAAGGAAGATGTAGGCTTAAATCAGCAAAAATAAAAGCAGCGTCTATCATAAGGACTTTAACAAGACGATAGAAACATAACCAAGCTAATCACTCATCCCGTTTAAAAATACCTTACGAGTGTCCAACACTCATTCATCATCCCATTCAGCGTCATTGTTCG
Source organism: Cladonia macilenta KoLRI003786 (assembly GCA_000444155.1). Classification (NCBI taxonomy): domain Eukaryota; kingdom Fungi; phylum Ascomycota; class Lecanoromycetes; order Lecanorales; family Cladoniaceae; genus Cladonia; species Cladonia macilenta. The sequence goes on along the minus strand of KE598592.1, from coordinate 1,473,994 downwards.
GAAAATCTACCTTTTCCTGCTGCTTTGACGTTTGCGGCGCGGTCGATTTGGGTGGTTCGGGGGGCGGTTCTGTTGCTGGAAAGGGCTGTAAGACGAGCTTTTTCACTAATGTAGGCTTTTGGCCTTCTCTCGTGAAAGAAGGGATGTCGACACCCCTGACGCGCAAAAGCTCCTTGATTGCACTCGGTGTCGGTAGTGTGTCCTCCGGGGGAATTCTAATATCTCCCCGGCGCTCTTTCTCAGCCAGCGCCCCGCTGATTATGCAAGCAATAGCACCCGCGACGATTGGCGCCGCTGTGTATTGGCTCTGTTAGCTTCGAGAAGTCCATCTTCCTTTCAATGTGATGCACTTACAAAAGGAAGTTCCATCTAATGGTGGGACATTGATTGGTATCCCGTGGTTGTCATTGAGCCTAATTCCTTTCCCCGGGGCATAGATATCGACACCTGTGTGGCCATGTTAAATCAAAAAGAGCTCACGCTTAAAAATGGAGCGAGCTGCACTTACGTTCGCCGTAATTGGAGAAATTGGTAACGCTATCTGGACCTCCGAAAGTGTGCAGAACCTTTTGAGTACAGCCGACTGATATGGTCTCAGGCAGCCAGGCAGGGACAGGCTTCACCTCCTGCATCGGTTTCTGGATTAAGTCAGTCCGCCGTACACAAGTGCCACCTCTAGCTATGTGACCCACCCCTTCATTTCCACATGCAGCCACAAATACCACTTTCTTAGCAATCAATTCACAAAGTCTTGCAACGACGTCTCTCTGTGTGAGGTGTAGATAGACGCCCCATGAGCAGTTGATGATGCTGGTGCGAATTGCGTTTTTCTTCTCTATCGATGTCCAGACTTCGCTTAGAGCCTCTAGGGCTCCAATATTGCTCGCGACAGGGTCCAGGTCCTTTTGTAGATGGCTTATCCAGTACAACTTGCTCTGGGGCGCTGCGGAGGTCAAGCCGCCGGAAGCTAGTCTGGCGACATAATAACCGTGAAAGTCCTTCGCTTGAAGTTCTAAATCTTCTTTCGGGTCGGGCTCAGGTTCACCTTCGGACTTCCCTGGCCACAATCGCTCCACTCGATGCAGCAAGTCCTATCCCAGTCAATCAGTCAATTAGCCTTGCCATCTTGAACGCAAATGCCTGTTCTGTACATACGTTATCCTTCTGCAAATCTCCAAAGCCTTCATCCACAATATATATGTCTACGCCTTTGCCTTGCGTCTGCGGAGAGTACCAAGCGGCAACCGGTTCGACGTCATCTGGGAGCACTTTCTTGCCATCTGGGAGCACTTTTGGTACAGGTGCAATGTCAGCGAGCCACCAAGACCCGGCAGTACCGGTTATGACGCTATAGTCAGATTTATTCAGGGGCTGGCCACTGTTCACCGCCGTGACCTTGACGTCGATGTCAGCAGAACTCCGGACGAGACTGTTTTTTGCACCTCACCACTTTTGTATCTCCCTCAATCTGTTTGATAACGTCGTCGGTGAAGTAGCCTGTGTATGCATAGTAGTCTAGCTTTTCGTGGAACATAATACGTCGAAGCTTCGACTCCCCGTCGCTTGTGCACCACTTTTTAACATTTCCCATATGTGTGCTTCGATTGTTCTTCGCAGCATCTGAAAACCCTTCACGGAGTTCCACCATGTATACGAGAGGCTTCTTCACATCCATGATTGGAACAGGTTAAAATTCACCGAATGAAACAAAAGGAATAGCTTGGCTGCAGGAGTTCTATTGGAGTTGTTGAAGATGATCTTTGCCCTTGGCTGCTGAAGTGAAAACTGTCCCTCTCCCGGATGCCATCGCGCTTTTATAATCATTGAGGATACTGTCTGCACTGCAACGCCGAGTGATGAGACGAACAGTTCAGCTGGGTTGGCCCAAACCACCGCAGCCATCAAGTCCTTTGAACTGATCGCCGATACAAGCAGGTGGCCTAGAACGGTATATAGTGCCGACTTGTCAACTATATCGTGATACAGCCTTGACCCATCCTGGAAATTGATACCGAATCTCGTATGCGAGCAGATGACGTGAGGTCTGCTAAAAGGTCCAGCTATTGATAGCTTACCTTACGACGTGTGGCGGGCCAGCTTGTGGAAACTAGTGGGAGAAAATGCGGGGCACGACTATGTCCCCTACGCGAGCTAGGGTCGCTCAATTTAGCAGGTTCTTGCGTCCGTAGGATGCAGCAAGGGTTGCGCCATCATTCTGACTTTTGTTGATGGGATAGGGAAGCTGTTCAAAGCAGCTAAGTCAGATGTGATCGTGGTAGCGGAACGAGAAAGAGAGATAGTTGACAACGATAAGAATGGGGCGCACCTTGTCACCCATAATAGGTTCAGTCATATAATATACGGGCGCCTTGCACTAAATAAYTCATTRGTGATAGCTTCGATTCAAAGTACTCATCGATGTGGTAATATTTTAATTGTGTAAGGTGCAACACCAGGAATAGAGCTGGCGAAAGTTCGCTGTCATTGTAATTGGACTCTAAAGACGGAGACTACTGATTGAGTATATCTCAATTCCAAAAAAAGTGAAGGTGGTACTTAGGGTGTAAAAGAGAGTAGAGAAAGAAAGACTATGAGGAGGTAAGAGGGAAGTAGAAGGAAGTAAAACAGGAGTAAGAGGAAGTAAAGAGGAAAGAGCAAAGCGGTAATTAGTCAGCGAACGGGTCACGTGTTGCACTCGGTTCGGGGACATTATAGATGTATATACACGCTAAACGACGACATTCGTTGCATTAGTACCTCGTGAATCCCTCTTGGTATCATTTTGTGAGGCGGAAAAGTAGCATTAACAGATAAAATTAGCGAGACATGTATGTATGGCAAACACCATAAAACCAGGGTCCATATATTAAAAGCCTCGAGGCCCCCTTCTACCTCACGTAGCCCTGAGACTCAGGATTCGAGTGGATATAACCACCATGGTGGACCTGGGCGTAGGGCTCAGGAACATGCTGCACAATAGGCTGATTGGCACTTCCCGTATGGCCTTCCATTTCCGAGACACCCGTGCTCTGAGGCTCGTAATCTGTAGTCGAAGCATACCCCGTCGTAGCTGGTTGACTATATGCAACCGTGTGAGACGGAAGTGTAGGTTCCTGCGCGGTAGCGTATTTGTTATTAGCTCCCCCATACCCATCCGTTACAGCAGTATCGCCGGTAATGTTGCTGTTGCGGGTGTGGTCATGGTGGTGTTTGTCTTCAGCGGCCAAGGCTCCGGCACCAACGGCACCGAGCTCGGCGTCTTGCATGCCTTTGTTCTTGTTTTTGGCGTTTTTGCGCTGCCAGAAGCGTTGCTTGCCGTAGCCGGAGGTGTAGTCGTTGGAGGGGCCGGGGCCGTAGCGTTTTTCGCGCTTGTGGGCGCGGGCGAGGAGGATTTCGAGGGCGGCACTGACGAGGAAGAGGAAACTGGAGGGAGGGTAAGTCGCTGCTCGGGTTTCAAGTCTGGGAAGGTACGTGCTTACGCGGCGATAATGGCGACTATGAAGGTCACTCTCTGTAATTGGCAGGAAAGATGTTCGCCGGGTCCAATGGGGGAGTTGTTGGCACTCCCGCAGGAATTCTTGCCAGCTCTTGCTAGAATGGCAATGGCAACAAAAGCACCGCAGAAGCAGATGTCGAGAACGACGCCAAGGAAGGAGAAGAATGTGATGCCGCCAAGGAAGCACGTGAGGATCACGGCGAAGGCAGTGTAGATGACGGCAGCTCCGGACATGCCCTCAACGGCTTTCTCCCATCTTGGGATTGCAGGGTTGCCAGCTCGTCGGGCAATGACTGTAAACCAGTTAGCTAGCTGTAACGACGTCGAATCACGTCACCCTTACCAGCTAGGTAGTATGAGAAAATGCCCAGAACTAGAGCAGCGATACAGAACTCAAGAGCACGAAGGAACGACGCGAACGCCCTGGTCCCGAGCATGAGCTTGCCCATGATAGGTAGAGGTGCAATGAACGTCAAGAAGTGAAGCAGTTGATGTGTCGTCGAAAGTTGTGGAAAATGAATTGGAAGCAGAGGTCGAAATTTAATATGGCCCAAGAACTTGGCATTTCATTGGCATCACATACATACGTAATTCTACGAGGCTTCTCCTTTTGTCCTGAATCTTGATTTGGGGGCCAGCCACACAGAAAAATGAGTCATGGTTGGTTGTGGCGGCCAATATCGGGTCTGGCCCCAAATGGACAGTACATCACAATAGTCCTATCGAATGGGGCCATCCCAATGCGAATTGTACTGGCAAGTTATTGATCATACGACACTCTGCTTTGTGCCTAACGGATCGCGCCGCATCATCGTCATCGCCCGCGTTTAAGGTTATGACTGCCGAGATTCAAGCCCTAGGTACGGTTGCACTCTAGTGGTGGCTGTGCTCAATATCAAACTTCCTGCCGCATATACCTTCTCAAGACATACAATGATTTTCATGACCCAAGATGACCTTGACTGTTCTGCTGTGCTCGCGGGAAGTTGAATGATCAAATGTGGCTTCCACTCGATCTCCGTCTCACAGTCTACGAGGCATCGATCGGTGAAGCTGTTGGGAGCACACCCGGGTGGAAAATTTTAAGCAAGGACATCATTATCGTACAAGCAAGGATAGCATTATCGTACATCTATGGCCTGTCTAATCATCTTCGTGAGGTATTTCAAACCCTTCTGTCTTTCCGGCTGCGTATCAGACAGAAACAGTGTAGCTACTGGCCATGCATGAATAGCTCCAGGTTCTTCCCTCACATTGACAGCACACCCACTCTTCCGCCACAGAGCAATAAGACCCTTCAACTCCGGACCGAGTAATTCCTCCGACCCAAAAAGAACACCGAAGCCTTTCTGTGGGGATGCATTGTACCACCATGTGCTGTCTTTACACACTCCAGGGGATACAAGCGGGTTCTCTAAGTTGGAGGCTGAATTTGCGTACTGTTGGCCATACTTATGGAGACTTTCCGCATCGAGGAAGTCGGAGGCTGTGTTCCGGTTGTGCGAACTGAAGAGGGTAGTCCAAGGTGATATTAGGGTTGCGAAGCCTGGTTTCCGCTCTGAGCGGTCGGGGTGAGATGCGATGTAAAGAAGTAGACTAAGGATGAGACTTCCGCCAGCTGAATCGCCCGCGACGCAGATACGGGAAGGATCTGAGATCAGTGAGGCGACGTAGTCGTAGCCTGTAATAGTTTGGTCGAGCTGGATGGGGTAAACTGCGTCAGGAACGAGGGTGTATTCGAGGGCGAATATGGCGGGATTGCTGTAGCCAGATTCCCGGAGGAGGGTGAGCCAGGCTACGAGAAACTCGAGGTAGAAATAGCTGGAACCCATTGCGAAACCGCCGCCATGACAATAGAAGACGATGAGGTCAGGTTTTAGGGATTGATCCGAAGTTATCCAGATGCCGCTAGTGTTTTCAAGATGAATCTCATGCCATCGGATGGGTGAATGGGCGTAGCCATGGCGTAACATCCGAAATCGAAAGAATGGTAGAGCCACTGGCTTGGAGAAGAAAACCCTGGGTGGCTAGAGTTAGAATAGCCTTGTTGAACTCATATTCGCTTCCTAAGATGAGATAAAAGATAGAGTGGCTTTGTCGGACCGAATCAGGGCGCCGACGTACGATCGAGTTGTGCTGCAGACCAGGAAGTAACGGACTGGAGATCACCTACCTGCCAATGTTGGCTGGAAATCGAGCGAATGCATAGCGTACACATCGTATAACAAAATCTTGGAATGGTGAAGCTTGCTTGATGAAAGGAGACTGATATTTCTTCTGAGTAAGATATCTCTCAGAAAGGAAGCCGTAAGGTAGCTGAAATACTACGATTTGTTAGTATATAGGCTGGAACTGTGGAGAAGGAACCCTTACAAAAGAAAGGCAATGCTTTGAGAATGCATACAAGAAGTTCAATGAGATTTACTCGAAGTAGCAATTGTGGCGCCAAGAATATGAGGAAGACGACACAATCCAAATACGAGATTTGGCTCAATATCATGCTTCTTCCGGGATGGTCTACGTATGAAACCTAGACTTACTATAACGCMGTAATATAGCACCCAAAAAGAAAGACGATAACACAAATTTTGAGCACAGAAAAGAAAGTCCAACTGTCTGCGTCAACACTCTGCAAAAGCGCACTTGCTACGAACGATCTAGCGCGCCAAGCATTACCAATCCTCAACCTCTCAACTTCACTCTTCTTGAGACTCCATAGCCGACGATAAACGACTTGCGTACCTCACTTCCCGTCGAGCTCTGTGCTTATCCTCCCACCTTCCTTCTCCCTCTCGTACTATGTCGCCAACACACTTCCTAACCTTCCCTTCCCTCTACAAGTCCGGTGACTGAACGAGAACTGCCTGAGCTGTCACGGACCAATTGAAGTGCGACTCTGGGCCGCGGAAATGGCAGCCATGGATGCAAATGCTGAGATCGCCGCGTGAGTTGAGGTTTAGATGATGACCTAGTTGGATGGCTAATACTTGCTCCAGGTCGCTGACGATGGATGAAATACCAGTCAAGCTTCGCTGTGCTGCGTGCAACAAACTCGCCAACAACGCGTTTCGCACACCTTGCTGCGATCAGTCGATCTGTGAGGACTGTAAGTTATTACCTTTAAGCTTCATGCCGCAAAATACAAGCTGATCATGTATAGGTCAAGCTTCACTGCCTGAGGCATGTCCCGTATGCTTGCACGAACCCGTCAAGGCGGACGACTGCCGACCCAATAAAGCTCTTCGCACTACAATCAAGGTCTTCTTGAAGAAAAAGGTTATGGAGAGAGAGTCTGCAAGGAAAAAGGAGATGCTAGAGAAGGCCGCTGCCACCCCAACTGAGCTCATCCCTAGCAAGACTCCGGCTCCCCAAGCCTCCCAGACTTCAGCATCGGTCGCTCCAGAGCTGTTACCGGAGAAAAGTGATCCAATGCAAGACTCTCACGACCAACATCAGACTACTCGGTCATCGAAAGCCACACCAGACATTCCGACTGAGGCTCAAAAAGATATTCCTCAAATGTCTATTGAGGTAAGAGTTCAGCATGGCAAATCCTAACCCGACGTATGTCGCTAACCATGTTTAGTCACCGGGTGCGGAATTACCAAGACGAGACTCTACCCAAACGGCCGGTGATGGGAGTAATGGTATGGAGAAAGGGGAGGAGAATGAAAAGTCATCGGGGCAACAGCAGCCTTCAGGCCAGAATGAGCAATGGGCCGCGATGAATGATTTAGCGCAAGGGATGAATAATGGTAATTTTGGCTTCGATGGCACCAACAGTTTTCCTAATATGGGGTTCAATGAAATTAATTCAATGATGCAATTTCTGCCAAACGGAATGCCAAATCCTATGATGGCTTCCTTTCCCAATATGATGGGTAAGCTKAATGACAAGCGTATTCTTCCTACGTATATCGTGCTGATCATGGATGGCCAGGTATGCCAGGCATCGGTCTGGATCCTATGACAATGTCCCAGGGCATGTATGGCGGCTTTGGCGGGCAAGGCATGGGTATGAATGGCATGAATATGGGCATGGGGTTCGATGCTGGACAGGGAGCGTTCGGAGGATTCAACGGGCAACCCGCAGCATGGAACGCAGGCCAGAATAAATACAATCAAAATGCATATGGTGGTCATGCGGGCATGAGTGGAGGTGCTGATTTTGGAGCTAATACTGGATATGGCGGATATAATATGCCACCACATCAAGGAAACTTCAACCAGATGAATCATCATCAGTATCCAAATAATGATTTCCATCATGGTCACCATGGTCAAGGTTTCCAGAATCGCGGCCGTGGGCGAGGCCGTGGATATCAATATGCTGGCCGCGGTCGAGGCGGCTACAATCAATTTTCACAAGGTAATAGCCAAACTAACTACGAACAATTTCATCAGCAGGTCCCACAGCAACAGATCACCCGGCGGGGTTCACCACAATACGGGGAGAAACTGGAACAGCCAACACAATCACGAGAGGAGCAAACAAATACCGAGAGTCAGCAAGATGCCAAACCCCAAGAGAGCACAGATGGGCTCACGGCGGAAGAACAGCTTAACCAAGAACTGGCTCCAGGTGATGCAGATGATAATGTCGAAACAGCGAGGGCTACKTCTCCTAAAGAAGACAAGGCTGTAGAGCCACTCGAGCTAGCCGTAACTGAGACTAAGACCCCAGAACAGGTGGAGACTAAAGTGGACATTGTAAAGGAAGAAGAAAAGCCCGAACCTACTGGAGCTTCCACATCTGAAGAGCCCTCAAAACCCGTTGTCACTCTTGTCAAAAATGAAAGTACTTCTCAGAATTTAATGATGCCTCCGCCTAGCGCAGCGATCCCTACCGGTCCAGCTGCGGACCACCAGTCACTGGAAATGAACCCACGAGTCCGAGGGGGTGGGCGCGGCTATCATGGGGGCGTCCCTTTTCGTGCTGGGTCACAAGGTCGAGGCTCGGGTTACATATCTAATAGTAGTATTCCGCATGTTCAACCCACACCATCAGTAGCGAAGCCTAACATTCCCCCCGTCGAAACCAAGGGCCTTGGTGTTGAAGGGGCGCCCAAAGCACCAAAGGCTTTAAGGGAAGCCCAACCAAATAACACCCTAAAAGGGTTCTCTATAGCTGGTCGTGCGTCCGCTGCCCCTCAGGTTCGGCCGAGTGATCACGCATCTGTAAAGAGGTATGTACAACAGTAGACCAGAAATGAGAAAATGTAGACCATTTCACTTACACATATCACAGGCCCTCCCATGACAGATCACGCTCACCACCTCGCCACCAATCCTCTCACCATCGCCACCACCGTCATCGCTCTTCCAGCCCTTCAGATGAAAACGAGCGTGAAAAACGACGAGAACGCCATCATCGTCATTCTCGGAAGCACGAGGACGAAAAAGGCGATTCCAAGATTCCTCGTACAAGGGATGCATCTGCTGACTCTTCAGCCAAACGCTCTTCACATCGAAGTCGCCGAGATCATGAGAAAGACAGAGATAGTGAGCGAAGTAGCCACCGCTCTCACCGTCACCGCGAGAGAAGCAGAGACCGAGAAGATGAGCATCGCAACGGCAAAAATCGATCGCCATCTCCTGAATTTATCATTAATGGTGCCAGCAGAGGCAATGGCGCTAAGAGGAACTCTATATCGAATCACCATAAAAACAAGAACGAAGAGTCCGGGCAGACATCGCGTAAGCGACGGTCAGACGACGAGGAATACCGTGAAGATCAGCACCGAGATCGAAAGCGATCAAGACGTGATAACGAAGAGGTCATCGAGGAGAGCGTAAATGGTCACCGTTCAAGACCAAGTAAGCGCGAGGAAAAGGAGTCTAAACCTAACCACGACAGAGCTCCACGAAACGTAGAAGAATCGGTCGAGAAAGAGAGGGGAAGGTCCACATCACCTCCCAAAGGACCGAAGATAGACCAGCACGCTCTCGAACGCGAAGCGCGCAATGCTGAGAGAGTTGCCAGGGAGAACCAGAGAAGGGCGCTGCAGCAGGGAGTCAGTGCTACAGCGCCAAAGGGTGTGAAGTCAAATGTGAAGGGGAGGCGGATGAGCTATAAATATGAAGATGATGAAAGTTTTGAAGCAAGGACTTCAAGAGTAGAGAGTGAGAGGGAAGCTTTGCGATTTCGCTAGAGGGTTGCCTCTCCACCACCTAGGTTTGTTTGAGCTAAAACACACATGGGTGTATGAGAATCCATTGAGCATGTGCAGAATAGCAAATAGGCTGTCTGCGTGCCACAGTGTATCATTACTCAATTACGGAGCTTGTAGATAGGAGATATCTTATACCTAACAGATCAATGCCAAGTGAACCACTTTACGCGGTGCGCGCTAAATTTTCTCTAAACACTTGACCCGCTTTCGGTACACAACTTCAACTTTTCTTTCTTTCCCCCTGGCCATAGCCAGGACAGGCACTTAATTGCAAGAGACAGCCATCATGAAATACGTTCTGGTATCAGGGTACGTCGAGCAATCTTCCACGGTATACTCTAGACTGATAATATTACAGTGGTGTGATCTCCGGTATAGGGAAGGGTGTTATAGGTCTGATAGACACCGCAATTGACACGTCCAAAACAGCCTTCTGACGCGACTGTAGCCTCCTCTACAGGTCTACTGCTTAAGACAGTTGGTTTGAAGGTACGGAACGCGTGCAGCAACTATCAAAGGCGAAGTAAAGGCTGAACAGTAGGGCAGGTCTCGTCCATAAAGTACGGAAGTATTGTCTTTGAGGGGAAAGGCAGGTCTAATACGGCTTGCCCACAGGGTTGATCCTTATATGAATGTCGATGCAGGGACTATGGCACGTGAGTACTCAAGGCAAAAGAACAAAAGAAAAAATCGAAGCTGACGCATGATGACAGCCACGGAGTATGCACCTTGCCGAGACAATATCTGCAAATTGTTCAGGGCTAATTTTGCCAAGGCATGGGGAGGTTTTTGTACTTGACGATGGGGGCGAGGTAGATTTGGATCTTGGGAATTAGTGAAACTATCCTCAACTCTTTCAACCGAGCCAAAGCGCTGATTCATCCCAGCGAACGCTATCTCAACATCACCCTCACACGTGAGAACAACATAACCACAGGCAAGATCTACCAACACGTGATAGAGCGAGAGCGTCGAGGCGACTATCTTGGGAAAACAGTGCAGGTTGTGCCCCACCTTACAGATGCGGTACAAGATTGGATAGAAAGAGTTGCACGGATACCCGTGGATGATACCAATGAAGAGCCAGATGTTTGCATAATTGAGCTTGGCGGCACGGTGGGAGACATTGAGAGTGGGCCATTCATCGAGGCTATGAGGCAGCTGCGACGGCGGGCTGGGAAGGACAACTTCTTGCAGATTCATGTCAGTCTGGTGCCTGGTAAGATCAGACATGGAGGTCGTGATTCGGGCTTTGCTTACGATATACTTTTGCAGTCGTGAATGGCGAGCAGAAGACCAAGCCCACGCAACAGGCCATTCGTGACGTTAAGAGCGCAGGCTTGAGCCCTGATCTGGTTGGCATACTGCTCCGCATTACTGCTCGATGTAGCTGACCTTTTACAGATTGCCTGTCGCTGTGCTGAACCACTCGAGAAAGTGACTACCGATAAGATTTCGAGATTCTGTGACGTTGAACCAGAGCAAGTCATTGCTGTGCATGATGTTGCTTCCACATACCATGGTAAACCAGCCCGTATCTTGCAACGGTATATCTGAAGCTAACCATATAGTTCCCCTTCTGCTCGAAAAGCAAGGCCTTATAGGACATCTCCGAGACATCTTTCGCCTCGACAAACTCTCCATCGCCCCCTCCCTCGTGAAAAAAGGCAATCAAACCTGGCACGCCTGGCGCGCACTCACAACGTCCCAAGAACACCTCCACCAGTCCGTCACCATCGCTCTCGTAGGCAAATACACCACCCTTCACGACTCCTACCTCAGTGTAGTCAAATCCCTAGAACACTCCGCCATGGCCTGCTTCCGAAAACTCAACCTTGTTTGGATCGACGCCTCCCATCTCGAAGAATCGGTCCGCGTCTCCTCTCCTGCCGATTTTCACAAAGCATGGCACGAACTTTGCACCGCGCAAGGTATCCTCGTTCCCGGCGGCTTCGGCTTACGAGGAACCGAGGGTATGATTAGCGCCATCAAATGGGCTCGCGAAACCAACACACCTTTCCTAGGCGTCTGCCTGGGCTTGCAACTCGCCGTAATCGAGTATGCCCGTAACGTATGCGGCATTCCTAATGCCGAATCCGCAGAATTCAACGAACATACGCCCGACCCTATCATCATCTCCATGCCTGAGATATCCAAAACAACCCTCGGCGGCACCATGCGTCTCGGACTTCGAAACACCATTTTCCAACCCGGTAGCGAGTGGTCGAAGCTGAGAACCCTGTACACGAAGAACACCACGCAATCAGCAAACGGTAGCACCACACCCCCACAGCTCTCCAACGGCACCAGCAGTAAAGAGCACACTGATTCCATTATCCTCAACGGCTCAACAGCCAACGGCCCAAAAATCGAAAATCCCCCCACCCCTACCTCCCCCCCAATGATAATCTCCGAACGCCACCGCCACCGCTACGAAGTCAATCCCACCCGCATCGAGCAGCTTACATCCTCTGGCCTGCATTTCGTCGGCAAAGACGAAAGCGGGCAGCGGATGGAGGTTGTGGAGTTAAAGGAGCATGCATGGTTTGTGGGAGTGCAGTTCCATCCTGAGTATTTGAGTAGGGTGTTGGCGCCTAGTAAGCCTTATCTGGGGTTTGTGGCTGCTAGTGCTGGTGTCTTGGGTGAGGTTTTAAAGGGGAGGGATGGTGGAGCTGGAGGGGGGGTTGGTGGACTGGTGGATGGTATGGAGGGTGTGAGGATCTGATGATGATGGGGTGCTGATAGGAAGGCTTTTGGGGGGCGAGTGGGTAGCAGGTTTTTGAATCGAGACACTGCTTGCATTGCTGCATCTGGTTGATATAGATCATGAGATCATGCATTATGGCGTTGGATATGTAGGTGATCGCGAATTATGTAAATGAGAGGGGATTTGTACAGGTGATTGCATGGGTTGGGGTGCACATAACCCCTTCCACGTTGCACATGTATATATTGGAAGGACGGGTGCTGCTGCATTCTTGCATATAGATCATTTCATGTATATAAAATTATCCGTGTACAAAAGGAGTAGGCCAGGCTTCTGTCATCAGTGAGCATCCTTTGGTGGCTCGAGGAGATTCTTGTGATGTAAATCATTTCGACAGTTAGCATAGAAGTTATATTCTCTCTGACGAACGAAGTTAGGAGGTTATCTAAGGTAGGGATGATTATTTTGTACAATAAGGCAGTGTAGGTGTCTATTGACTAACTTATTTGGATTGGCGTGTTGCTATATATCTTATGCAGGGTATCTAGAAAAGTTCGACAAGTTCCTGCGTGTGGCGTCGTCTCCTTCAATACGTTCTTGTCGCGTGGCGTCGTCTACACTAAAAGGATCAGTTGGGTAAAGATCTTCCGTGTGTGTGATGATAGTGGGGTACATCAAAATACCTAGGTTTACTTTGACAGTAACACTAAAATGATGGGACAAGTGACAGCGCTAGGTACAGAACAACGCGATCTCCTGGCGTTCAAGAGCGGTGTGTGTGTGAAGTGTACCTTAGTTGACAGAATCATTCGGAAATAAGCTTCATTCATTAGGTGCGTAGATCAATAGGTACTACATATAGTCTGACTTAATACGTAGATCAGGATACTACACATAAGAGACTTATGACGTAGCGGAGTTATATTTTAGTAGGTGTAGTAGGTACAGAGAGATACGCGCTAGGGCAAATGAATACCTTCATCCACTCGTCATAAGAGCAAATTAGGTATAATTTCAGTTAGTGATGCGCTGGCTGCCTGAGAAGGGTAGGGGAGGTTTCCGTAGACTTGGACTGGATATGCGCACAAATATTTTTAGAGGGATCTGCAAAAGAGGGATCTACAATTGCACGGCCAGAGCAGATCTGATCTGCCCGCTAGATCTGTGGATGTACAGGCTAGATGGGCCTGGTCTCCCTGATAAATTAGCCTGTTTGTGATTGTTGTAAAGGTCATGACGGTTTGCGGGACGGCTGAGCAGTGGTTGGATGCAGGGGGGTGATTGGCTGCCTCATGAAACATCAAATGGAAGTGGAAGAACGCTTCCACTTCTTGTCTTGAATGTGCAATAGTATCGTCGTAGGAACTGATATCCGCCATCACATTAGATGTGCGATTGAATGTAACGAGTAAAGGGTTGGTGCACAGATACCAGACGTAAASTCATAAAAACGATTGACATTTTRATATGTGCACGTTTGGCCCCAATACCTCAGATCTTCGATCCGACCCAGTAAGCGACAGATGTAGGAAGCTTGATTTGAAGTTTAACCTTCCCAATTCCGGCATCCTTCGATCTTGATAACTCAAAGTGGCTGGTGAGCAACACCGAAGCCAAGAGAATAATGCAATGCCGCTACATATTAGCAGAAACAAGTATTCTTGCTTAGTTAACGCCACTACCTTAGGCTCTGGTCGAATATACCGTGGAGAAGTCGATCGCCCAAGTAATTCCAGCTTCCGAAAATAGATTTCGCGTTCTACGTACGACCTCCTGGGCAACTAGTTAGGGCCCATGGAGTATCAGAATCTGAGATCTTGGAAAAGTCGATGATCTGGACCGCATGTCTCCTCTTGATAATACCGGGGCTGTGATGTATTTCCGATGAATGATGAAGCCATGAATCGCAGATATAAAATATATGGGGGGAAGGATGTGGCGGGGCCCGTCCCTTGTGGTAATCAAAGATAACACGCAGATATCCGATTGGGGAGTCAATTCCGGTGGCCACTCACTCCTATTCGTTGTGGTATTGGGGTCCGGAAAGGTTCACCTGGGGCATGCGACCTGGCCGGTCAAACATCACGGATAGACGATGGCCATACTAAGGACTAGGTGGGCATCTACCCCCACCAGAACCTCTCGCTGAACCAGGCGGTTCCCACGGCTTGCATTCATCGGGCATAACCATAGGTGTCCCTAGAAAACTCTTGGTAAGTAATAGCGGTGAAGCGAATAAATTCCAGAGGCTGGCCAGACGAGACGATGGGCTCACCCAGATCCGGTTATTGAGAATGTATGACATAGGATTTGAGTAAACGTCCTACAAGGTGATGCGTTGTCTGGGCATAAGCAGTCGACACATGGCATGTTCCAATAAGGGAGCGCTGGTCGCAGCATTCCCAGGTTTACCAGGCGTGGGATCCCGAAAGTGGAAGGAAGATGAACATTGACCGCTCGAATGGGGAAGTGGCCAGTGGACTGAATAAGCCGCCATTTGACACCAGATCGTCTCGAGTCATGCGGTTATTCCCGAGAGACTTCTCAGAAACCCGACAAATGGCTAAGAACGCTAATGGACGCCCAAATTGGTATCCTTCTTGACGAGTGTTGCAATGGTGCACGGCCCCCAGGTCCAGGTCACGGGAGGGCGTTTGGTAGCGCCTCCTTCTCAGCTGAGGGTCAATTCAATTGCGGAAGAGCTTCAACCCCGTTTCTTCCGCTGTCTCGACTTTGTCGCATCTAGAGCACCGTCGCTATCCTCATTACTGCTGCTCCTCTCACCGACACTGCCGCCACGTTTCCTTTGTTCTTTGCCTTTCTTGACACTCACAGTTGCCCCCTGCTTCTTAAGCTCCCTGGTCAGAGTCGTACTTGCTCTCATTCCAGGGAAGTCCTTCGCGCTGTAGACCTCGAACGTGTCGCTGTCTATCGTACCTGCGATCCTGCCTTGGCCGTCTTCAAAACTGTTTGGCATACTGACTTTCATCAACGTGAAGCGAAGGCGGTGCAGTCCGTTCTGACGACAGGAAAGGTCCGGAAAAATAAAGAAGCATCCAAATCGCCCCTTCTCATCACTGGAAGGGGGTGCTTCAGGATCTATTCCAACGAACGGTGAAGCGACCAATGTGCCCATCAAGCGGCGGCTTTTCCTGTTGGTTTGGTTCGGATCTACCACTTCCGTCACATCGGTGGAACCAGAAGACACAGAAGATTGTGGAGGCAAGGCAAGAAGAGAGCAATGTAAAATGTTGAACGGCCAACGAAGCTCGTCAAGGTCAGAGGGTGATTGGGGGTCAAAGTCCTTAAGAGATAGCTGAACAATTGGTGGGGGATCGATAACACGACGGTCGCGTTCCCCAAACCCACAAGCACGTGCAGCCTTAGGCTGTTGACGGATAGTAAGGATATAACGGTCCATTCTAAAACGATCCTTAGCAGAAGATCGCACATTTAGTCACATCGAAAGACAGTACTTACGTGCCCAGCGATTGAGGCGGCGTCTCTGCTGCTTGGGTGGACTTGCCAAATTGCATTGGACCTGTTGCCAGCCCGCTGGAAGAAGTAGCGGAGCTATGGTAGGAGCCTGCCGGACTCTGATGGGGCTGCGGAGCTACAGTTGGGTACGGATTGGAAGTGTACACTCCTTCATTGAATAACGATGCTCCTGGTGGAGTATCGTGTGAATATTCGACTGGCGAGATTGCCTCGTAGAGTGTGCCTGGATTTGCTGATTGATACGACACTTTCTGTGGATAGAGAGGGGGATGTGTAAAGCCTGTGCCATGGGAAGGCCGCTCCACTGTTGCAGGAGCTTGTGTTGTATGACCGAAATTACGCGGTAAAGATTGCTCGTATGCTGATTGCCGGAGGATAGGAGCGTGCTGGTGCCTTGCGCTTGGAAAATCCGAATACTGCGGTCGGCCCTGTGGGGACTGAGGTACGAAAGTAGGCTCCAGATGCGCCGGAGGTGGCAAATTCGGACGAGCAGCCAGCGTCGAAGGAGGCGGTAATGTATGAGGAGCAGATGGAGGCATCTGAGTTCCTGCCGTCATGCCATATCCCGGTCCGACTCGGGTGGGGTAGTAGATGCTGCCTTCATGGTGTTGCGTGGTGGCTGGTGTTCTTGAGGACATGGGACTTGAGGCTATGGAGGTTCAGAATTAGAGGCAATATTTGGTCTATGGCCGTGTGCAAGTCGACCTTGCTGAAACTCGTAGCGGAATACCTCAATATCATAACCAGAAGTGATAGACCAGGGCAGAAGCAGGGTGTGCGAGACGAGCATGGGCCCGACCAGCTGTAGGTAACGTTGGTTGGCGCTGAGAGCCGAGTGTTATGTATATATTAATAGAGGCCCCAACCCCAAGACGAGCATTAATCAGATACGATAAAAGATTTTAGAATCGACAGAAAGGGCTGGTATGGTGAAGATCTTGGAGATCAGCATCTGAGTTGCGCCAAGGGTGTTCAAGGACGGACCGCTTCCATCTTTTCCATCCGGTTTTCAACGGTCACACCCACCATGTTAATAATCCTTATCCTTAAGTATCTTGCGAAGCAACTGTACTCCAATGGGCGATCAAATACGCCGAAGCAAGCTATTTGAGGCAAGTGCTGTACCCTCGCTCGATCTAGATGTGTGGACAGAAGGCAAAAACCTTTCATACATGTTAATTGGGGATTTCCCAAGAACTTTTCGGTCTGTGTGCATATTGAAAACCCTGCTTCGTTGCCAATGGAACAACTCGTAATGCTCACCTGCCGGAGGAGGTAATCTCATGCAATCTTGTGCCAACTTCTTTGTTACAGATCTCCGTACAGATTCCAAATGCTTTTACAATCCTCGATCGTACCTATGCCGTGCTGCAAAGCTGCCTAATTGCTCTTGTTGGTAGGGACGGAATGTTCCTATTCGCCTCTTTCTTTTGTGCCTGTTTCGAGTTGCGTTCGCAGATCATTGTCTCTCTTGGGTTTTTTGCGGCTGATCCACACTATGTCAAGAAACATCCGGTGCGCGCAAAGGCGAAATTGACCTACCTAGCTTGTCCAGGCTCTCGAATGGCTCTGCTGGAGGGCTACGAACAGGGACCAGTGCCTGGGGCAATAGATGCCCAATGATTCCATTGGTGTAAGAACTACCCATATTAGGAGTAGGCCTCAGAATCGGGAGATCCGGAAGAGGGTTTTCAGCAACGCCCGATCGGCCTGGAGCCAGCCACAACGTTGAATTTGGCGAACGTCTTCCAGCCAGGTTAAGCCGAATTCAGGAGACGCACTGGATGAAGCTTGGGGTGCGGCAGCAGAATAAAGTAAACCCCCATGCTCTGGCGTGGTCGCTCTGCACGCAGGCCTGAATGTTGTTGGCCAGCCCCGGCACTTCCCCAGCGCCCGCCGAGATGCAGGCTCCGATCCTGTAACCTCATACGGATAGCCTGATGCATCCTAGCACATTGCCGCCGGGGATCCGAGCGGTCAAACCCTGTGGAAGGAAGTTCGAAGCCACCGCATCATTTTAAACCCGGGTTTGAATCTGGCTGATAGCCGTCTGGGTGCATGTCTCCTGCTTGTGATGGGTGCCTCTATTGGCTCCATGCAGGTGATGCACCTCCAAGGCCGCTGTCAATTCGGGTTTTCGCCAGTATGTCACCGGCACCAAACCTTTTCTCACACACCCCTCACCGGTACTCCTCATGTCCCTCGCCGTCATGTGAATCCAAGGACTGAGACAGGCAGCGTCACTCATCGGGCGCTTCACAATTCGTTCATTCGCGCTGATCATCGAAGGGGCGATAGGTGTAGTTCGTCTCGCACCATTGGTTCCCGATTCCATGGGAGATCGCGTGCTTGCAGCTGTCAGACCTGCGGATGGAAKCCTTTTTCCCGGTCAAACACTCGCACTACACCTAATAACCTCGAGCTAGTGACGTATCCCTGTATCTGCGGATTCGCTTCAGGCTCGTCAAGTGAAGAGCGCTCATTGGAAGTTACACATTCGTCTTTATGATAGTACGCACACTACATCGCGCAACTATGCACGACTCCAGAAAAGAAATCTTTCCAGCAGGTGTGGCTGGGCTACTGCATTCTCATCAGCGTGGGGCAGTCCAGACCCCGAAGGATATCACTTGACTCTGTCCAGAATCCGTGAAAGCATGGTATTTGTCCAGCTGGAAGTCAAATACCCACGCCGTCTTTGGATTCGGTAGAGCCGCGAACTAGCATTTCGCTTCGTTGCTATGTAGACCGAGGAGTTCATAGTCCTACATGGAATCACACCTGACTTTGAATGAGCAGGTACGGGTTTGACTCCTCTGGATGCTCAACGAAGAGCGCAAGTACCTTCCAAATGCGAATGCCGAGAATACCTCCAGACCCCACGTCGATCACTGCAGATTCAGAGCCAGGGTCCAGAATCCAGATTTGTTTCACGTACATATCTAGCGGGGGAAAGCCGTGGTGGTTATGATAAAACTATGCATGGTGAATCTGCATCCAACTGACCACCACAGAATGGATTAACTCCAACACTCTAGTACACGCCAAGACTGTCATAGGACCTGTTGAGGGCCAAGGCTTCATCCTACACTCGCCCGCATTTCAGCCACGAGCAGGCCAGACCACCGAAGAAGAAAAACCGCCGTACCTCCTCGGAGCGACCCTCGCTACCGCCAATGCAGCCCTCTCGCATTCAGTGTAGCACTACAGACGAAATCTGCTATCTCATGCAACCACGGCGGCCTCAAAGCTGCCGGCTGCCGCCCGCCACCTCCTCGACGGCAACTTCTACTTCCGGCTTTGACAAACAGTCTAGAGTGATACAAAGCAATGGCATCTTCTTTCAGTGCTTTGCATCCCCGAACAACCACGGATTAGCATGAAAGACGAAGCTAACAGCGATGATGTTCGTTAAGCAGCCAAAAACAGCGCACATTGGTGTGATATCGAGTATGTTTAGGCTTGCGAAGCCTGGAGTTGCCGAGGGGATGAGAAAAAAGAAATTGCTGGCGGGAATATCCTTCAGAAGGTGCAAAAGAAATGGGTGAAGCTAAAGRGCCATAGACGGAGGCTGGAAGTGAGCAAAATAAGCCACGCTTGAAGTTCTCTTGAAGTCCCCCTCCAAGGGAATGAGGCATGAAGTCATGGAAGGCGATTCGACTGATCATTGGCACTACGGACTCACTCAAGCTGTAGATTTCATTGAATAAAGATTTTTAGAGATCCATGACTGAATATACAGCTTCTAAGCCGTGTAATTGTATACGCGCTGCCAAATTGAGAGGCGGAGTAAGTAGGAGTGTAGAAATTCATGTTGATCAATCGATGTTACGAAGAACGAGAATTTTGCTCGGCCACCGAGAGTGCGAAAGTTTTTCGGATCGGACTCAATGGAGTTTAGCGCTCCCTCCCAACACTGAAATTCAACCTCTTCGCAAAGCTACAGCGGCTTACTTGCCTTTATCACTGTATTGACAAGATGTTGACGAAGGCGCTGAGGAGCGGCCGAGCTCTACCGCTGAGGCGCAATGCCTTTACACCTATAGTAAAGCGCACTGTGACCATGGATGCTGCCTCATCTCATGCTGAGAAAGAGCATGTTCCTGAAGTAAGACTAAGCGCGCCGAACATTAAAGGAATCATCAGCTCACAGTTGGATGTCTATCTAGGAGGATGACAAGCCCTTTGAAGTCCAGCTCTCTGATGAGAGCTTCGAAACCTATGAACTCGACCCTCCGCCCTACACCTTACATACCACAAAAAGAGAGCTCAAGCAAATGTACTATGATATGGTATCAATAAGGTGACTGCCACTAGCGGACTTGGAAAGGAATTCGTTCTGATCAGCCACCTCTACAGACGCATGGAAATGGCCGCAGATCGACTCTATAAGGAAAAGAAAATTCGAGGTTTCTGCCATCTTTCCACGGGTCAAGAAGCTGTTGCCGCAGGCATTGAGCACGCCATCAGTAAAGAGGACTATGTCATTACCGCCTATAGGTGTCATGGCTTCGCTCTGATGCGAGGGGGTACTGTTAAATCAATCATAGGCGAGCTCCTAGGAAGAAGAGAAGGGATCGCTTATGGCAAAGGCGGATCTATGCACATGTTCACAACTGGCTTCTACGGTGGCAATGGCATAGTTGGTGCACAGGTTCCAGTGGGCGCTGGTCTTGCATTCGCAAACCAGTACAACGGCAAGAAGAACACCACAATCTGCCTCTACGGAGATGGAGCCAGTAATCAAGGTCAAGTCTTCGAGGCTTTTAATATGGCAAAGCTCTGGAACCTCCCAGTCCTATTCGGTTGTGAAAGTGAGTGCCTTCCCTAAACCTGGCGATGACCTGGTTGACTCATGCTCTACTCTTAGACAACAAGTACGGCATGGGCACTGCCGCCAACCGTGCCGCTGCTTTGACCGAATACTATAAGCGCGGCCAGTATATACCCGGTCTCAAAGTCAATGGCATGGACGTACTGGCCGTCAAAGCTGCTGTCCAATATGGCAAACAATACACCGTTGAGGGTCATGGGCCCCTTGTCCTGGAATATGTCACGTACCGCTACGGGGGTCACTCAATGTCCGACCCTGGTACCACGTACCGCACACGTGAGGAGATCCAGCGTATGAGAAGCACAAATGATCCAATTGCTGGATTGAAGATGAAACTGTTAGACTGGCAAGTCACTAGCGAGGATGAATTGAAAGCGATTGACAAAGAGGCAAGGTCGTACGTGGACAAGGAGGTGGAAGAGGCGGAGAAAATGCCAGCGCCTGAGGCAACCCCCAAGATCCTTTACGAGGACATCTATGTTAAAGGGAGCGAACCTCCGTTTATGAGGGGCCGGACTCCGGACGAAAATTACTACTACTAGGTTATACCGCATACCGAATTCCAAGAGATACTTCACATTGCTGGTTGGGGGTTTGCGTCTTCAACAATTCAGTGCCTTTTGTACAATGACTTATTGGTGCATGGGAGCCTAGCGTTGTATTCCATGGATATAGATTTACTAGAAACTGAAGGATTCTGCACAGCCTGCTCAAAATGCCCATCGATCGAGCTGTTTCAACCGCGTATCTGCAGCAATGCTCGTGTTACTCCACCTCTAGCATGGCGAGCATGAGTTGGGTGGAGTCTAGGGTTAGGGCATTACGGAAGTCGAGATTCTCCGTCGCGCTATCGATATCGCGTTCAAAAGATTTCATGCTACAATAAAGCTACTGAGAGCACAAAGTAATTCTAGGCCCGCCCAACCTTCTATACCTGTGTCTGTAGGTCAATATGTCTCTTGCCATACCAAATGCGCCCAATAGCGGTCTCTTTAAGCAAGGCTATCAGAAGTACCATACACCCAATCCCACAACAGCTCGCTCCGCTAATCCCTGCCTAGCTACGAATCTGAAGACGGCGCTGTTATAAGAAACATAGAAGCATGTCGCGCAATAGCCCAGACTGTGCAGACATCCTTGGGTCCCTATGGCCGTAACAAAATTGTTATTAACCACCTGCAAAAAATGATCCTTACCTCAGATGCTGCCTCAATATTAGCGGAGCTCGATGTTGTTCACCCCGCGGCGAAGCTCATAGTCATGGCTAGTCAGCAACAAGAGGCAGAAATTGGAGATGCTACAAATATGGTCATCGTGCTGTGTGGAGAGATGCTGAAGAAAGCCGAGGAGCTACTGAGGATGGGACTGAAGACTAGTGATGTTGTGCAAGGATATGAAAGAGCACAGAAGGAAGCGCTGAGGTGCTTAGATGGTGCGTATGCCTCTAGAGCAGATAATGTCCCCACATATTACGTAGATACAAGCTAATACACCTGTAGAACTCGTCGTAGACTCAGTGAAAGACCTGCGCTCCCCCACCGAACTAGCCAAAGCAATCCGCACAGTCATAGCCTCCAAACAATCCGGCAGCGAAGACTTCCTCTCCATCTTAGTCTCTGAAGCCGTCCTCGCCGTCCTCCCCAAGAACCCCTCCAACTTCAACGTCGACAACATCCGCGTCGTAAAAATAATGGGCGGCTCCCTCGACCAAAGTAAAGTAGTCAAAGGCATGGTCTTCGGCCGCGAACCCGACGGCTCCATCAAAAAAGCCTCAAAAGCAAAAGTCGGCGTCTTCTCCTGCCCCATCGACATCTCCCAGACCGAAACCAAGGGCACAGTCCTTCTGCACAACGCCAAAGAAATGCTCGATTTCACAAAAGGCGAAGAAAACCAACTCGAAACCCTCATCAAAGAACTCCACGAATCCGGCCTTCGCGTCATAGTCGCAGGCTCCTCCGTCGGCGAACTAGCTCTCCACTACCTCAACCGCTACAACATCCTCGTCGTCAAAATCCTCTCGAAATTCGAACTCCGCCGCCTCTGCCGCGTCGTCGGCGCCACCCCCCTCGCCCGCCTCGGCGCCCCCATGCCCGACGAAATGGGCTCCATAGACGTCGTCGAAACCCTCGAGATAGGCGGTGATCGCGTGACCGTATTCCGGCAAGAAAACGACGCAACTCGAACAGCAACCCTCGTCATCCGCGGCGCAACGCAGAACCATCTCGATGACATCGAGCGCGCCATCGACGATGGCGTCAACGTCGTAAAAGCAATCACGCGGGATCCGAAATTAATTCCTGGGGCGGGAGCGACGGAGATGCAATTGATAGAGCGGATTAGTGCGTTTGGGGAGAAGACGCCGGAGCTAAGCCAGTATGCGATCAAGAAGTATGCCGAAGCCTTTGAAGTGATTCCTCGCACATTAGCCGAATCAGCAGGCTTAGACGCAACAGAAGTTTTGGCTTCGTTATATGCTGCACATCATAAATCATCATCCACTAAGAAAAACAACGAAAAAGACGACGAAGAAGATGGTGATGATGACGATGAAGACGAGGAAGAGGAAGAAGACTGGTGTATTGGCGTAGACGTAGAAAATGAAGACGGCACTGGGACGCTGGATGCCAAGGAAGAAGGGATTCTGGATCTGCTGGTCAGCAAGCAGTGGGCTATTCGGCTGGCGACGGAGGCGGCGCGGACGGTGTTGAGTGTGGATCAGATTATTGTGGCGAGGCAGGCTGGGGGGCCGAAGATGCCGAGTGGGCAGAACCCGAATTGGGATGAGGATTGATTTAGATGGGTAGATGGGGTAATGCGGGTTGTATATCAAAAAAGCAAATAGAGCAAGCGTTCATAATATTGAGGTGGGTTGATTGCCTCCTTGGTTTGCATGAAGAGATCGAATCGTGAATTTAGTGTAAGGGGCCTAGGAAGTTCAGGGCATCATAACGCTCAAGGACTAAGTGAGAGGAAGAAATATTGCAATGAGGCTTGTCTTCTGGTCCCTAAAACACCGAGTAGAATACATCTACGTCAAAGCCACGATGTGCAAAGCATGGTCAACGAGAGTAAGTGTCTGTTATTGAATCCCACTACTTCCTCCCTACTATGCAAAGCGATTTGCAGGCTCCCCTTGAAGCTAAGTATGAGGCCATCAATCCATTGCGAGGGGCTTCTCCCGGCTGTGATAAAGCTCTCGTACACCTTCGGCATGAGATCGCGCCACCAAGTAATTGGTATCGTTGAATATGTTGATAGCTGTACCTTTTATTAGCGGTCTCCATAATACTTGGCTCATAATATGATTTCTAACGTACCGTGGATAGCGTATGTTCCTATTGCACTGTCCTATCGAACCTCGCCGCTAATCAATTGCGGATATGGAACGGTTCAAAGCACCGTTTCCAAAGTTTTAGGGTTTCTAGAACCATTCGCTTGGGGTGATGAATTCAAGCCAGTGGTACCGTCTCCTCAACCGCTACACCCTGTGTCAGCAAGACGTTTTCACTTAAAGTTATTGGGAAGGTTAGATCACCATCAACAGCGTATGTCTCCTGACAAACCAACACCAATGACCAAACGAACGACACCCTATAAGTCCAGGCTTGTTAGCTTCGACCCCTCTGACTAGGTGTGATCAAAGAGGTACTGACGCCTCAAGAATAGCAATAGCGATTGCAACGCCCCATACTATATGCGGCGGCTTGTCGAAGAGGACTCTAAAATCTTTCCCCTTCGGCAGAAGCATTGTAATGAAGGATGCGATCCAGAGAGCCATCATGATGAATTCGGATATGATGCGCAGAAAGTGGATGAGATGGCCGCGGACGGCAGTCTTGGTAGTGATGTTCTGCTTTAAGATGGAGGGAATAGAGACAAGGATTGTAGCGAGAGAGGTCGATACTGCAATTCGATCAGCGGATGCATAGCACTCACTCAGTTGACGAAGGGGGCGAAGATAGGGTGTTGCCGTTTCGAGATGGAAGGGCAGAGGCCGAGGGTCGGAGAAGATCGCTAAAGCTCGAGCAGACAGCTGAGCTTAGGAAAGTATGCTAATGAACATGGGGATATGTAGAAGAGCGGGACAAAAAGCTCGAAAGAGGACATGATCGCCAAAGGCATGCTGATAAGAGCACACGTACTTCCGAAGCCCAGAGGCTGAACAAGACTGTTCCAGTAGCCATGATGCACACCAGCGTAGCATATGAGGATTAGGTAGATGACTGCCATGATGATCTGTAGGATTCGGAAATTGGAGAGGTAGGTGGGTGCAACGGATTCGCGTATTCTGACAGCCGGCATATTAGGCACTGGATGGGTGGGCAACCTGATGTGGCGATGTTGGTGATGGTGGTATGGCAGCGCTGGACTTGATGGTAGATCACTGTATCCTTCTGGAGGAATCCATCCTTGAGATCGCAGGTAGTTGCTTCTTGGAGAGTCGTAGACGGTGGCCGGATGTACGCGAGGTTCACGCTTCGGGACACATCAGCTCAAATTCATTGAGAGGTGTTGCATCCCATTCGTCACGGTAACTTTTGTAATATGAGAAAAGCAAACATCGGTTACATTGGGTAGCAATATAAACCGCAGGACTCACACCCATAGGATACAGATTCCGCTTCAAGCATGTCAGGTCCGGGATGGGAAGTCTACGACATTGACGGGCCAAAAAGGTCTCGATTGATGGCGCTGGGAGTCATATGCCATTGGACATGTAAGTCAGAATCATTGTGCAGCATCAGCCCTGACACATCCTTAAGCCAGGGGAAGGAGCGACGACAAGCGAATGTGGTATACGCTTAGAAAAGCAGCGTCACTGCAATGCACACTGAAGGCCACTGTCACAGTTCCCAACAGCTCCCATGTGAAGAGTAAGATTGATATGGTAGCCAATGGCAGGCAAGTTCTTCCATGGATGCTCAATGTGTTCGTCCATCCCTCATCCCCTCCACAACCTAAACAACAATTCGGGTAACCCAATAGCAAGGGACGCAAGCCGGTAGATGGAACCCCTTTCCACTTCTGCAAACATGCAGGAACACTCTATGCTTTACATGTTTGCTCGTTCAGCTGCAAGTAACCTTCTTGCAGCTTCGTCGTATTGCGATTATCTCAGCCATTGACAGAGCTGTTGATGTCGGCGCTTTGGTTGGGAAAGGCAGGAGTGGGCAGCCCACCCCTGCCGAGCTGCGCGTCGAGCCGCCAGACCTCCCGCCAAGGCTCTCTCCGTACCTGAAGCACCTTAAACGTCAATAGGTCTGCATTGCGGTCTCTTCACTGCTAAGAATAGTAGGTATGGACCGCTCAAGCTGCGTTTGGATTGAAGGATGCTAGATGTGTAGACTGACCGGTCTGGATCCTGGTGCTTCGCGGCACCACCATTTCGGGCCAACCTCTTTTGTTCAATCGAGTGTAGGCGGCCGACACCCATGCTAGTGGCCCGTTGATTACTAGCATAACCGTTGGCTCGAGGAGTACAAGAACTCTTCAACTGCGACGACGATTGAAAAAGCATCTTGAGCTCATGACTTATCACAAGCTACAGAATTCGTTGCCCGGGTTCACATCATAATCAGGAGACCCAAAGTCACCTGTCCGGCTCGCCTGGTCACCTCATTGCCTTAATCCCAGCACGAGTCCTCTCTACCAAATCGGCCTTCATGGGACATGGATTACGGTAGCAGGACTCACGCACGAATACCTTCAGCGGACTCAGATCACGAAATGTCTATGCATGGCAGGCGCCCTTCTGCCCCCTTGTCTCTCGGTCACCACCACCTTTCTCGTCGAAAAGACTCGATGCAGCACTCGCACCCCAAGCCACCTTTAACGCCAAGTACTTCTACAATGTCACAAAATATGGCAAACCCTCTGCCTTCAGCTCCTGCCTCTCCTCCAACTCCCGCACCAAGTCCAACACCTCATCAACGGCCACCAGTCTCATACCATTTCTCCCTCGACGATAGCGAAGACCCAATCTTGGAAGAAGCGAAGCTTTGCTTTATGAGGTTAGATGCCACAGAAAAGGAGAATTGGCTGAGGTCACTGGTTGATTGCTGTGACAACCACTCCCTCAGCTTCTTGCACCAGATTGTTAGCCCGAGGCTGAAGAAAGACCCTTTTCAAGCTTTGCCCAATGAGTTGTGCTTCAGGGTAAGGAAATTGCGACGCTAGGCCAAGAAGAGATTCCCACTGACATCCGACAGATACTCGAATGCGTGGACGATGCTAAAACCTTTGTTCGCGCCTCTCAAGTTTCCAGAAGGTGGAGGGAGATTGTTAGCGATGATCAGGCCTGGAAAACACTCTGCGAGAAGCATGCATACAGAAGGATGTCGACCGATTCAATCGGTTCAAGTCTGACAAATAGCGCTTCGGCTAGCCAAATACTCTACGGCCAGCACCTGCGCTCATCATCGCCTAGCCGAATACTCGACAGCATGTCAGCCATCGATGAAGACCCGAGCACGACCTCTCCTACTGCAAATACAATGCCAGGCACAGGCTCTAGCCGACGTCAGAAGAAACAAAGGTCAAAGCACACTCATCGGTCGCACTTCAAGCACAGATACCTGGTGGAATCAGCTTGGAGGAAGGGAGGATTAATGACGGCTAGGCATATAACGCCAGACCAGGGCGTAGTAACAAGCTTGCATCTTACAAAGACATATATCGTTGTCGCTCTGGATAATGCAAAGATTCATGTTTTCAATACTAAAGGAGATCTGCAGAGAACCCTACAAGGGCATGTCATGGGTGTGTGGGCTATGGTACCATGGGAAGACACGCTTGTCAGTGGTGGCTGTGATCGAGATGTTCGGGTGTGGAACATGGCTACTGGGTATGTCGAAAAAGTAGCCGTGTGTGTTCAAGCTAAGTCTAATCTGTTTCTGCAGGACGAGTGTACATACAATGCGTGGCCACACATCCACAGTTCGCTGCCTAAAGATGTCAAATGCCAGAACAGCCATTTCTGGCTCTCGTGACACCACGCTTCGTGTTTGGGACCTAAGCACAGGTCTATGCATCAACGTGCTCATGGGCCACCAAGCCAGCGTGCGCTGCTTGGAAATTCATGGCGATTTGGTTGTCTCGGGAAGCTATGACACCACTGCAAAGATATGGAGCATATCGACAGGTCAGTGTTTAAGGACTTTGCAAGGCCACTTCAGTCAAATATACGCCATTGCCTTTGACGGCCAAAGAATAGCGACGGGAAGCTTGGATACCAGTGTCAGAATATGGAATCCGCAAGACGGGTAAGAGCTATGCCTACGATGCCGTTCCATTTCTGATTAAGAAGCTAACAATTTCGCACTCATTCAGCTCATGTCAAGCTATCCTTCAAGGCCATACTTCGTTGGTCGGTCAGCTTCAGATGCGTGGCGACACTTTGGTGACTGGCGGATCTGATGGCTCTGTCAGGGTCTGGTCACTTATCTCCAATCAACCCATCCACCGCCTAGCTGCGCACGATAATAGCGTAACGTCACTACAATTCGATGATGCACGCATTGTGAGTGGCGGGAGTGACGGCAGAGTGAAGATTTGGGACACAAATACGGGATGCTTAATCAGAGAATTAAGTCAGCCCGCCGAAGCTGTTTGGAGAGTCGCCTTTGAGAGCGAAAGATGCGTCGTTATGGCCAGCAGAGGTAGCAGAACCATTATGGAGGTCTGGGATTTCACGCCACCTATGGAAAATAGCCAAGCGGAAGGCGAGGATACCCCAATAGACTTGAGATTGGATTCAGCGCAACAGGATCACTCAGCAGAAGAGGGAGAAGAGCGTTCCGCACAAGAGGGAGATGGTTCAGCACATGAAGAGGAAGAACGCTCACCGCAGGGACTAGATCAAGAAATGGCAGACGCGGAAGAAGAGGCGGTATACCAGGAGCGTCTGGCCCGGATGCTAGAAGATGAATCCTACAGCAACAGTGATGACAGCGAGGACATGACGGATTGATTGATTAAGAGGTAGCCAGAACAGTCACGGGGTCGTATCTGATGAAGCATTCATTCATTGCGTTTTTAACGTTTCTTGGAATCGGTATTGAAGCGGGCGGGCGGCGCTATTCATTGTTCATGGCATGAGATTCTGGAATGGAATAGATTGGGAGGCTTTTATTGGAATGAAAGGAAAGGAAAGCCTCGTTTTGAGAGAAATGATGGTATGATTTGGTTAGATGCGCGCTATGGGGGAAGGGGGAAGTCGTGGTACGTGTGAGGAACAAGGTATTGTTGTTACTACCTACCATCGTTATTGGGTCAGGCCAGCAACACTCACGCAAAGGGCGAGAGGGGACTTATTTTACGTTTTTTATAGATGATATGGAAAAACAAATTCCAGAGCATGTGTGTCTGAGCACGTTTCTCTTTCACCAGCGATTTTATTTAATATTTTTGCAGTTCTTCTGTTCCGGTTCTCCTCTCCCCTCCTTCTCTCTTACCCCCCCTTTTATCTCCTCTTATTCCTCATTCCCATAGGCTCAAGTCTAGGTATATAAAACAGGTATAATATCAGATGRATAGGTTTTCGTGCCACAATGAACTATCTAACACCGATGGGCCGTAACACCTAGCGATAGGAATCAGGCTAGGACATTCATTTAGATTTGTTGTAKGTAGCTACAAGCTTAGAGCTGAAGAGGAATGATCTGTTACTGCATTTTAGGGGTGGATGGGCTGGTTGGGCTGGATACGGGTTTCCGTGGGAGGGAGGAGGGTGAAGGGGGGGGGGGTTAGTTGGTTTTGTGTATGAGGAGAGAGGGGGTTTAAGGGGTTGAGCGTTGCGGGTTGGGGTTGGCGGTGGGGGAGGAGAAGGGAGGAGGGAGGCGTTGCATATGGAATTTGTAGGAGAGATAGGGAAGGTGGGTATGAGGTGGGATTTCCGCCTGGAGGATGTAGACGTGGGGAAGGGGGGGGGGGGGTTTGGTTGACAAAGTGTGTATATATGTGTATGGATGGATACGATATACTGTCAATTGCAGGCCTACTTCCTCGAAGTCTGGATTTTTGGTGGTTGAAAGGGGGTTGCGTTTAGGTGTGTAAAATATTGCGAGGCGGGTGTGCTTTGGATGTGTCTAGGCTGATGACTGGATGGGAGTAATGGGCTGAACTGTTCTATTATCCGTAATTGCTTGCTGAATTTGTGTAGTTTCTCTTGCTCACTTTTGCAGGGCTTTTCAGGGGATGAGAGGATTCAATGGATAGCATCAGCACAACCAAATGTATGGGGGTAAGTGATGTTAAGGGAGTTTCTTCTATATATTTGATATTGGTATCTGCGTTGTCGTCTTGCTAGGATGCAACGCGGCTTGCTTTAAACTCCTGTATTCGTCACGGAATATTGTGCTTAGCTTTCCTCTGCAAAACCATGTGATGTGCAAGCTCATGATGGGAGTGTGATGTTAGACCAGGCACATCTGCCCCAGCTGGAACTGGAATGATGAATGGTGCAACCGGCGGCACATGCACCGAACGTTGAGGCATCTTTGATAGCACGTCCAAGTAGAAACTGTGGATCAACTTCTGGATGGGTGATCTCAAAATCGGTAGAAGAGCTGGTTCTTTACTCTCAAGAAGCTCTGAAGGAGTATACTTGCAGCAAAGATAGTGAGTATTCTCTAGAAAAGATGAGTAGGACATATTGGGAAACGTAAAAAGCAAACAGCCTGGATAAGAGCAAGGAACATGATATTCCCATATTTGGGGCCTATCATGTCCCTCTCCCGAACAGTGAGCATGAAGAAAGCAGCGACTATACGGACAGACGGTGTACGTGACGGACCAGCCTCCTGCCTGGGGTTTTGCTCGTCCATCGTTGGTGGTCTCGACACAAGAAGATAGAGACAGATTTCGCCATCAAGCCGGTAAAACATCCCTCTACCTATTCAGTAGTTTCGCTCTGCTCGACAATAGTGTTGTTTAGCTTAGCCAAACCGCCAGCTAAAGTAGGATAGAGGCTACCAAGGATTGGGGGCCTGAAGCTAGGCAGTTGGCCGTGAGGTCGACGGCTTTCTGGGCATAGCAAAGGAAGATACTTCTATGAAGTTGGTCCTAATATAGACCACGATGCATCTATATCTGCATTGGCTAATCAATTGATTAATAGAAAATTGGAGGTTAATTAACAGTTTCCAGAAACAGAGTGATCAGGATCCAAGCATTCCGATCATACCTTGGCAATTTTGTCCAGAAAGTTCTCGGAGACTTCATGACTCGAAATCGACGATGGAAAAGCCCTGCATCGCTCCACGCCCCTGGATTGCGAACGGGGCTGTTTAGACGTTACTCCACCCACGCTACACCATGTGAGGCGTTACAGCTTCCCTGTCACTGTCGTCGTGATAACCGTACATTAGTTGACTCCCAAGGTCCGTCACTGTGGATAAGGGCAGCCAATATTCTGAGTCAGGCTTAGGTCTGCAGCCACTTTCACAGTGTGTCGTGATAGTGGAAGTATCAGAGCTGCAAAAGTACTGGTGTACTAGAGCGTTCTAAAGCAGACCCTAGGTAATCGGAAGTGGGTACAATCCAACGGTCCAGAGCGGAAGGGAGAGCACGCGAGAATCTCGATTCTGACGATCTCGAATTGAGAGCAAGCAAGTACTCGCGAAATGAGAGCCTAGATTGAGGAACATTGACGAATTTGGGGGACAACTCCCTCTTTGGCTTGGTGGTTATCAGTGGTCCAAGGCCCAGGCCAAGATAGGAGGCTGTGGAGACAGTGACCGAGAAGAGAAAAGCGGCGGGTGGAGTGCCGGAGCCTAGGATAGACGGAAGGGTGGAAGGGTAAAAGGGAGGATGCGATGGCTGCACTACTAGGGGCAAGAAAGGAGAGGGTGTTGCTATGATGTCGACGGTCTGAAATCTTCTGTTTCAGCTCATTGACGAGGTACCCATGATGATCATGAAACAGGAGAGTGACTGACACAAAGCGTTCGCCGTTCGTGCCCGCAGATCGGGTACATCACTAACGACGACGAGATCCTTAGAACTACACATAGAAGCATGCACAGGGACCACGTGCTGCGACAAACAATTCCCCAACAGAAGGGTACCAAGTCACCTAAAGAACCAGAGACGGGGAGATCGTCGGCAATGAACTGGTCACTACTGTAAGGTCAATTGGACTGGAAAAGGGCACCAAGGCGAGCCATTTGGGTGCTCTGGCATTCCCCGAGACCCTAAGGGGGATCGCCCGGGGCAGACTCCTTGATTTTCAGCAGATCTCTCCACCACCTGCACCTTACTAAAGTATGACGATATTCTGCGTGCTTCGCACGTGGTTATCGAAGTATATCACTGGCGACATGTTGATCATACTGCTGCAAGCATGTGAAGGCGACAGCCATTGCCACAAACAAAATGCGGAAGCCTGGGCGAAAATCAAGGCGCCGAAAGCTGCTCTTTGTATGGCTACCCATTTACGGACTTCATGTTGCGACACCACACACGAGCGTAAAAGGCTCGTCATACGTTTCGTAAGATCACGAGATCCTCGTTGTCGGTACAGTCAGCAACCAGCGACAGACCCAATGGTCTTGAGGTTTGAGCGGTTTTCGTCCATGTTGGTATACGAAACATTATGCAGCTTTCCACTTTGATGAATCCGGTTGCCTGTTTCATTGGCTCTTTTGTCTGCATAATGAGAGTTATCTTTCGGTCAGCRGGCCAACTGATTCGGTAACCTTCGTTGTCAGCAGCCTTGATGCTCATGTCAGCTCCGATGTCTTGCATATTCCAATACTTCTACGCCACGCAGCAACCTAATGCGCACGCATCTGCGTATCAAACGGTGCGCCTGATGTCATCACTGAAGATGGGCACACCATCAGCACAAAATGATGCGCGCCTGACTTGTTCGTCTTCGTGATCATTACCCTTTTAGGTCATCAGCCTTGCGCGCACTCTGGATACATGTTCACCGTTGGGCATTTCCAGCCTACGATGATATCTTTCCTTAGTACGATCTTCCAATGCCACTAAACCGATTCCACGGTCTTAGTTCATTGTATTATCCGCAAGGACCCTTCGCATCCTGCGTCCTTTTGGAGGGAACGGTATATGGCGCGGTGAGATCACCTTTGGATGTGGAATGGGGCATAAAGCAATGTGAGTAAGCCGCCACCAGTTCCAGCCTTAAGAAAACGGTGTGTGGGATCAATGGTTATTGGAGGTCTAAGAATACCACAACTACATGCAGCCTGTTATTGGAGTTGTCGACCATGTGGCATACAGTCAGACAGTGGAATAATGCGATCCGATCCGCGGTGTGCAATGCTGGCAGCGCACCTGCAGATCTAAAGGTGTTTTCTAATAGGGAGGAGCGGAAGGTACCGAATCTACCGAGCGAGCCCACCACGACTTCAATCTTCAATCCTTCGTCCGTCGCTTGGACACCTTCAACTGGTTACCTACCATGATCCTTCCTCATTCCAAGCAGCTATTGCAGCTAGTTTGGGATAGTGTGGACGTCCAACAACTTTCCCGTGCTGAGAGCGCATCGTTACTGGTGCTCTTCTCGGCACGGGAGGCTATGATGCAAGAGGTACCACCAAACATTACTTTATTTTCATGTGCCGCATGGCGTAGACATTGGGACTCGAAATGGATTACCACAGTCCTTCTACTTTTGCAGCAAGGTGGCTCCAGTGTGGTGTCAGAGCCGTGTTTCCTGTTCGCACCAGCTCCAGCCAAGTTTCAGAATTGACTCCATATTTGGAGAAATTGTAGCAATGTCGCGTCCATGTAAGGTTTCAAAAGGCTAC
The DNA here is from genome assembly GCA_000444155.1 of Cladonia macilenta KoLRI003786. Taxonomy (NCBI): domain Eukaryota; kingdom Fungi; phylum Ascomycota; class Lecanoromycetes; order Lecanorales; family Cladoniaceae; genus Cladonia; species Cladonia macilenta. The sequence continues at coordinate 1,440,510 of KE598592.1, read as the reverse complement.
AGACCTTACTGAAATTGCCTCGTGTTTGCATGACTCTCTACGCAATTATCTTTTGGTCCGGCTCATTGAAGGTTGCACAGAGCGATATTGGCCAACATTGACCAGCAAATGGATTGACGAATAGAGTTGGTCTTCCAAGCGTCCGCCGTACTGTGGTCGGAATATGGAGAATGCTTGTGAAGCACAGATACAGTCAGGCCAATCACCAGCGTCGCCATGGTCACTCTTCTCCATACCCTAGCACGTCGGTTGCCCTGGCCCCCTTCAGCGATTAGACTTCCCCCCACTAAGTACATGGTGTAGGCTTTAAATGACCTAGGCTCACTAAGGCCCTTGAATGCTCGGGGCATTGCTAGAGGGGATGCTAGGGGCCGATATAGTAGAGACATTTAGCAGGAATCGTAGTGCAAAGTACAAACAGACCCCGGGAAAGGTGGCTGGCTCCGGGCTTGCTAAGGCAGAGCCCCGGCGTGCGTAGCTGGGCCTTAGACCGGTACATAAATCTCTAGGTTACCTTAGGTTTGTACCAAAGCAGACACATCTGGCTTACTTCAAATAATAAGGATCACGGTCCGAGATTGCTGAGACTTTACTACCGGAGTCCAGACATGACCATGCAATGTGCTGACACCGCGCACTGTGATATCTGAGACTCTATTATACTACTGGCCCCCTTTTGCTCCTTTATGTCTTCTAACGATCAATTCCTTCCTCCACAGCGTCCAGGCTACTTCAGGCAAGGAAGCAGCACCTTCTCGCAAAGGCAAAAGGTACACCATTACCCAATTTCCCCATAAACCTCCAACACTTGGCAACGTCGAAGTGCCACGGCGCCTCAACGTTGTCCATTATTGACAAATCTACAGGTCACAAACCTCTCTGATCTTGGTTTGCTGCCTAGAAAAGACAGTCAGCGACCTGGGAATCGGAAAAGTAAGCAATAACCGTATAACATCAGCCTTAACCAATTGCCACCTTTCCCCCATGCTCCTCCAGGAACATCTCCGCCAGAATTACGGAAGTCTGCATCAACTAACCTGGGTCCATTATCTAGATAGTTCGTCGCACGCAACTACCCGTCCGTCTTATTCAACCACGCAATCGCACCAGGCTTCACAACCTGCACGGCCAAATTACACTCGTAACGCTTCGGCCGTATCTACGCATTCTCCATCAGGGCGTCCTCATCCTCCCCTCTATCCAGCTCCAGAGCCCAAAAAACCCAGGAGTAAAACCACACTTCTGAACCGCATTGCAGCTCAACAAAGCGCGCGAGCCCCACTCCCGATCTACAGTAACGGTACCGCAACCTCGTTCAACTGGCGTTCGGGTAGGCCAATGGCCGGTATGTTGGAGATTGAGAGGTCGCGAACAAGGCGGGAAAGAACCTTCATTGGAAGTGAATGCGCCGTATGCGAAGAGCCTTTGGAGCACACTTTGCGGGGGGAGCGAATCTTGCAGTTCTCTTGCGGACATGTTTCGCATGAAGCTTGCTTCTACGAATATATTAAAGAGTTCGAATCGCAATACTGCCCAACTTGCAATGCACCTCTAGGCCTTGACACTAGCAGAGGTGGGAATGTGCTGGATTTAGGTAGGCTACCACGCAGCAAATACGCCACGTGCGGAAGCTGACATTCCAATAGAAAAACTTAGCAGCATTGTTCGCTCGGTATCTCTGAACAATGAAGCACGGGAACGACGGGACAATAGCTCTCGCAACACACCGGTACCCTGGGATCCTCAAACTGGATTAGAGAGGCCAAGCAGCCGTGGATCGAATACTCGCAACCGGGATAGCTCACAAACGCACGATCCCAGGCAAAAAGAACGGGACAGGGAGAGGGATGCAAGAGAAATTCAGCGTGACAGGGTTGAGAGATACGGAAGCCAGAACCGTCAGCAACATACCAGAAATGAAAGTGTTCCATCTTCTGGGGAATATGGCGAATCTCACCACACAACCGGCAGAAGGCATGACTATGATGTTCAATCAATGGAGACGGCTCTCAGTAGCCCACGAGCGAGCATCACGAAGAATCCGATTCCTGCGCCTACAGTTACCGTGCGTAGTGAATATCCTACGTTGACCAGATCGAGGCAGCAACAGAGTTTGACTTGCTTGGTTACTATTGAGGTTCCCGAGGGGAAGTGGAGGCCAGATCCAGCAGATCTACGTGGTGCACCTATTCTTCCATCTATGCAGCAAGACAGTGCTACATTTAGCACGCGACCCAAGTCGCCAACTCAACCCCAACAAGCAGACTGGCAGTTTGAGTCGCCCGAAGTCTTGGAAGAAATTACTGAAGATTTACGTGTTCGTGTTGATAATTGGCACGGATTGGATTTCCAGAGGTATGATATATTCATCTGTGCTTCCTAGGCTATTCTAACATGCAGTAGGTTTGGAAAGCTACGACTTTATGGCACAGTAAGAGTTGGCAAGGACAGGCAGTCATGGCAAGAGCTTGAATGCTTTCTCTTCGCCGAAATGCTCATCTGCGTAAAAGAGAAGAAAGGAGCTCCACCACAGTACGCGGAAGGCAACTCAAAGCGAAAACTCACAAGGTGCACACTCAAAGGGTCAATCCTCATCAAGAAACACTTAAAGCACGTTGAATCAAGTCCCGATGAGCCAGTCCTTACGCTCAGTTTATCGGTACAAGATCTACAGCAGTTCCACCTACAGTTCCAGACGCGAAATCAGGTCGAACAGTGGAAGCGCTCTCTCCTTGATTTGAACAACCCTGTCGAGCAGCCAAGGCAAAGCAATGAGTACGAGCCAGACAATTCGGGCACGGATGATGATGATTACAGGACTATGAAGACCAAGCGTGCGTCGTCGATCAACTCTTCATATGGAGGGCAGAAGTCGGTTAATACTGCGCCAACAGAATATACTACATCTGGAATGAGCAGGGCTGTGCAGGACCCGCGGATGCCAGCGTCTATACATGTGCCTCTCGACATTGTCGTGGTCATTCCGGTTTCTTCCTCCATGCAGGGCCTAAAGATAACGCTTTTGCGTGACGCCCTTAAGTTTCTGGTACAGAATCTTGGCGAAAGAGACAGGATGGGATTAGTTACGTTTGGATCCAGTGGGGGAGGAGTACCACTGGTGGGCATGACGACGAAAGCTTGGAATGGCTGGACAAGAATTCTGAATTCCATCAGACCTGTGGGACAGAAGAGTCTTCGAGCCGATGTGGTTGAGGGCGCGAATGTTGCTATGGACCTGTTGATGCAACGCAAAGCCAACAACCCGATCGCAACGATTCTCCTCATCAGCGACTCTTCGACTTCAGACGCCGAAAGCGTAGACTTTGTGGTATCCAGGGCAGAGGCTGCGAAGTAAGTTGAGCCTCTTTGGTCAATGCGGTCGGATAAACCGTGTTTGCGGGGGTTTCTGTTGCGCACAGGTGCTAATTTATGCTTAGGGTGGCCATACATTCATTTGGCCTGGGATTGACCCACAAACCAGACACCATGATCGAACTGTCTACGCGTACCAAGGCCTCCTATACCTACGTGAAAGATTGGATGATGCTACGGGAGTGTGTTGCCGGGTGTTTGGGGGCCYTTCAAACAACATCTCATCAAAACGTGAAATTAAAATTGCGCCTACCTGAAGGATCGCCCGCCAAATTCGTCAAAATCTCGGGCGCTTTACAGATCACCAAGCGCGCCACTGGGAAGGACGCCGAAGCCGCCCTAGGAGATTTGAGATTCGGAGACAAAAGAGGTATGTCGGGTGATCATAACAAGTCGTTTTGATGCTGACGGGAACGATCAGATATCCTTGTTCAGCTAGTCATAGCTCCAGATAACACATCGCAAGAGCACCTACCACAGGACCCTTGGGAGAGCATTGTCTCCGGTCTGGAAGCGTTAGGTGGTCCATTTGACTCGGATGAACAACGAACGCTTAGTGTGGAGGAGGTGCCCCTGATCCAGGCTGATCTAACCTATGGCGACATCCTACGCGATGGCACCCTCACCCACCCGTCCAGGCCTTCATTGTTGGCCATCACAATGTTGCCGTCCGGCTCAAAGAAGGCCTCACAACGCCCGTCAACGCCACCAATACCACCACACCCCAGCATTGTACAACGACGAATGGAATTGCTAACATCGGATATGCTAACCAGGGCTTTGACCCTGGTATCACGAGGACAGCATGATCGTGCTCATCATCTGCTGAAAGAAACTCGCACTATCTTGAAGGGTCTGGGCAAAGGCGGACTGCCTCCAATCCCACAAACAGGCAATAAGCCACCAAGTGCCCCAGCCAGCGTGAAAGACGATGGTACTGCAAGTCCAGAGCGCCAACCTTCGCCTACTTCGGAGAACGGGATGAGTAACGCATCGAGCATCGACTCTGTTACTTTGAACGCGCTCGATACTGAGCTTGACGCCTCCCTTGAATGGATCAACCATCCCGCAGTGTTTGGCCGCGACTCACGAAAAGCTGTGCTGCAGGCAATTGGTGTGATTGCTTCACAAAGAGGCTACACCTTTCGCACACCGGCTGAGAGTCTTTGGGCCGGGCGAGTAGCGGGTGTGAAGAGGTTAACTACGCTTTCGAGAGAGTGGAGAGATGCGGGTGATGAGGCGCTAATGGAGGAGGCGTGATTGAGGTCTGGAATCGAGGTCACGCGCACCACGTTTTTGAGAAAATTAAAATATTATCTAAGGGGAAAAGATATCCACACACATCATATACGACACTCCCATATACTACCAACGAAGGAACGACATAATGTTCAATTCAGGGAAAGAGCACGACTATTGAAGAAACACGAATGGGGAGGCTGAAGAATACATTCCTTGAAGCACCAGAGACGGCGCAAATATCGAATATCGGAGCACAAGAAGAACAAAGAAGACGGCCTGCTCCGAACTTGTGGAGACGTGCAATCCTTACCTATACGGCCATAGTCGCCAGCTCCTTTGTCTTATCTGGAAAAAAATAAAATAAACAATTCATACGGTCACATCTATTTCACATATTATCTATCTATCTATCTTACATTTCWCGCCAGCGCCTTGCGAAGTCCGAATTTATATTTGAAGAAAAAGACGGTACGGCATTTTTTGATACCCTGTGTGCTTGCGAATATTGGTGATTTTGCTGCGTACAGGTTGTTGGATATATTCTGGTTGGGGAAATGGAGCGACGGCGGAAGTATTGGTGGACTATATGGGGAGGCGGGGGGGATATACTTGTCTTATTTATTGATTATGTATGCGGTTCGGTATCGATATGCGGAGGTATGGGTTACTGCGGAGGAGGGGATATACTGATCTTATTTATTGAATATGTTTGCGGCTCGGTATCGATATATGTGGGAAATGTTGGGGTTGGGGGGTGGGCAGGTGGACATACTTGCTTATCTTATTGATGTGTATGCGATTAGGTAGTATCGATATCTGGGAAGGGATCTTTTGAACCCCTATGTATGGTTTTTCTATAGCGTATGTATTTAGAATGCAGCTTAGATCTGAATGTTTCTCGCGTTTGTACGTCTGAAAAATCGGTGGGTTTTGGTTCCTTCGTGGATGGAGTGTATCCTTCCCAAACCGCCCCCCCCCCCCGCTCCCACAAAGCCCAACCCACAACCCTCTGCACAGTCAGTCCGCTTCACCAGGCTCCTATTGTGCCCCCTTGTACTCTTACTTAGTACACAAAGTGGAATCCACATTACGGTCCAAAAGAGAAATTCCCCCTTCCCCCACCCCTCTCCACCTCTACCCCCCCGTCCGCCCACATTGCACTCTCCACTCTTACAGGAACAAGAGTTTCACAACCATGCGGCTATTTGCAGCAGCATGTGTTTTCATTACATCGTATATAAGAATCATTGCAGAACCATTTTGATTTTGTTTGGGGGGTCTATTATAGCATGGATGGAGGGTGACAGAATGAAGGTAAGGTGCTAGGGCCAATTGGTTTCTTATTGGAGTGTATGGGGGGTGGAAGTGTGGTGAAGATTGTGGTATCACGTTCTCTCCGGATCCAATTGAGATAGTACCTTCTATATTCTCCGAACAGAAAGAAGACTTTGGCCTAACGTTCTTATATATCGGTGGATTATTCGTCATGTAACAAAACATAAAGAAGCCAGTGGAGTTGTGTATTCAATTCCTAGTCGATCTGTTGATTGGCTGAAGAGTGTTCAGTTGTGGATTTGAACTGATTTCTGTACTGCTAGATACATTATCAGGGAACCTTGGCACATCAGAAGGACGAACGGCGTTCTAGCTTGTAGCAACTGCCATACGAATTATATTTTCTCAACATTGGACGTCTCTTATATTTGCTACCCTTTTTGACATTTAGGAAATATATAGCCTTCGCATGATATCTCATTACTGCTCTTTGTCATACCGTACCTAGGATTTGGGTGGATCGAAGGCACTCTGTACACTCCCATATCCAGCCGGACACTGCCGACTTAGTGGTTCGCTTCCACTGCGCATGTAACAAATCTTCGCCGATTGGCATGCGGTACTGGAGCAGTTTGGAGTCATAACACTACTCTTCCCCTGGTAGGTATTGAACTGCTCTATCATGGAAATATTTGTCTGCATAGCCTCGGTCACTGCATGCCAGAATTTGGCATCTAAGGGCGACGTTTCAGGCCAGTCAATGTATGCATCCCGGGTCGAATATTCGAATTCGAAGGTGGGGCCGGTTTTTGAGGGGTTCAGGTCTGGGAAGCTGGACACAGCGGAATACCATGTGTAAGCTTCATAGATTTCAAAGGAGCCGGTGTCGACTTCGTACATGCGGAAACCGCTGTTGAGATTGGTTAATGGTGTCACAGAGGGACCGATCCACCCAGTAGTCAACGCGTTGTCTGAACTTTGATTAGTGCCGTTGTTGGCGTAGTAAATCATTACCTCGTCTTCATGAGTATGGCCGAAGAAGACATTGGCAATTACATGAGGCGAATAACGGTCGACGATCTGGTAGAAGAGGTTGGTTGGATTGGGAAGCGGATTAGTGCCATCCCAGCCAGATAARACATGGCCCAGAATCCACACTCTTTCACCACAATCTTCAGCAGACTGGAGTTCTTGGATCAGGAAACCGAGCATGCCTGAGACATCGGGGTTCGACGTGTTAATGTAGGCTCTGTTTCAGTGTTAGACTCGTTCAAGTCTCCACAATGTGAAACCCTTACAGGTAGTTACTCTTGTACCAGAAGTCCGTGTTGAGGGTGATGATGCGTAGACCATATTGATTTTTAGTAGAGTATGCACCATAATGTAATTTTGCTTCATTTGCCGTCGTGGAATTGACCCAGCCTTCAAGTTGCCACAGTGAAGATATATGGTCATAGCTCCAGCTGAACTGCGTGCTGAGGTTGCCCGGCAAACTGTGAGGCGCATCGAACGCTACTGGGTTGGTGTCATGGTTGCCAAGCACAGCGAATACGGGACTCCTGAGATATTCTTTGAACACATCATATATACTAACCTCCGCATATTCGACATAGGCACGAGAAAGCTGATTTGCCGTATCGTGCGAGACGAGATCTCCAGTGTACAATGTCCAGGCTACTGGCTCTTCGCTGCCATGAGTACCGGTCAGAGGACCAATCGATTGCAGCGCGGCTAAACCAAGATAGTAAGGCGTGTCACAATCATAGGCACCGTAGAGAGGCGCAGGGAACTCTACTTGGCCTACAGATTTTCCCGTGGCATGGACATTGGTCCTGCAACATAAGCTTGCCGTACAATTCGCTTCAGATGCGACTGCATATCTTGGGTCAAGGTGAAAATCCGACAAATGGAGAACCTTGACCCGCTTCCCAGATGCTGGAGGTGCGCGGGCGTTAGCAGGCTTGGGCTTAGGAAAGATATTCGTGAGATCAAGCGGGGAAGCTGTAGGCAATTTGCAAAAATTGCTGCTCAGTTCGCTGCAGATGTATTGGCCGTCTAGACCACTGACATCTGCGAATGCCAGGACCTGTGTCAAGTATCCTCCATCACTAGTCGCCGAATAGGTATCCACACAGGATGTATTCGAGGCGAAAGCGTATGTTTCGCATAGAGTGACTAGCATACTTGGTACACTGGAAGGCGCCTGCTGCGCAACGATCTTGCCAACAGCCAAAGCCGCCTGACATTTTGAGCAATTCCCAATTATAGTATCCCCAGTGATAATTCCGGAAATATTCGCTATCGCTTGTTTGACCAATGCTGCTGCTTCTGAACTGGAGAGGTCGGCCTGAGCTGGAGGGTAGTATATGGGGTCATTGTCGACTGTGGGAATTGTATCAGGATTGGTCAAGTTGACGGGAAATGTGATGTTGAGGACAGGATCAAAGAGAGCTGGTTGAGGCTCTGAAGTCGCTTCCGGTTTTTCGTAGTATGAAGGGAAGACGGACGTAGGGAAGCCAGCGGAGACAGTGTAGGCTGAGGGGCCAGGAATTGAATTGGGCTGTTGTGCCTGCGTCACATATGACATGAGCAAAGGCAACATCACTACGGTATGGGGAAGTTGGAGAGGCATTGTTAGCGATTGGCGCGAATAAGGCAATGTGGAGGAAGCTTGGGTGGGACACAGTGATGCAGCTATGAGAGAGCATTACCTGAAATTATAACTGCAGGTACAGAGACCTAGCCATGTGGAGGCATATACCACCTTCCTCAATTGTCAATGACGTTGAAAACAGCTCCAGACTTGTAGGAAATGGCTGGCAGCGAGGTGGAATCATGGAGAGGACGGAGAAGATGATGGCCAATCAGTGACCCCACGCGGGCTCGGCGACAGCCGTTGAGGCCCGCCGGAGCCTTGTGCATGCAGCATGGGGGGGCCATGGCGCGGGCTTTGGCGTTCATTATCAGCCTTGGACATGTAGAGGGCAGATTCGACAGGATTCAGAAAGCAACGCATCGGAGATTGACGCGTGAGGAAGATTAGATTGTTGAGATGAATGCGGCCGGCAAGGCCTGGACCCCAAGAAGCTTGCCCCAACCACATAGCCCTGTGGGGCTGATGCAGACGCCCCGAGAGACGCCCTAGATGTGGTCGACTGGATGACAAGATCATCCCCGGAGCTGAGTTCTTTTGGCCCCAAACACAGACCCTAAATCTACAAAACTGGTAAGCTTCAGCCGCGTATTGAATTCGGTCTTCCAATGCCACGTTCCCTCGTTGAAGTCCAGGACAGAGATGCAGTAGCAATTACATCTATTTGGCTAGCCCATCCCAGCACTCTGCTCTCTAGGAAATCATATCTGGAACTGAACTTTGATGTATGTCAAATCGTGGAGACGATGGGCGACCCTTTTCAACGCTGAACGGACGCGATGCTCTCAGGCTGTCAACGTCATGTCAAGATTGATCAACGAAAAAATGCTCTGAAAATGAGCGTAAGGACCATTTCGAATTGACTTCTCTGCAATAATATATCCAGGATATAGATGATAGACAAAAAGACCCTCACATGGGATCCGTTGCGCTTCAAACCACCTTGCCACGCCCATGTCCCCGCACCTTATGTCCTTGCTCAAGATCAAGCTATCCAGCTCACGCCGCAAGYACCGCATCTGCCGTTATATTCGTAGCATTTCCTGTTATGGCCAAACTCGTTGTATTTCCCTCCGCCTCAGCTTCCGGGGGGACGTAAGCCAGATTGATCCTGATCCTGCCGTGCTGGCCAGTAGGAACATAGGCCCCTTTGTTGTTTTTGCCCTCGAGGGCCAAGAGAGTATTATCACTCGGAGATAGCTGTAGAGAACAACATTTCTCGGCTAGGTAATTCGCCTCCATCTTGAGATCAGACCAAGCTGAAGTTTCAGTATTATAGCCATAGGGAAGCGAAACCGTGACCTGGCAAGTTTGTGATTTCCTCGTTTGGGGAAGATAAAAGTCATCCCCCGGATCGAAATCTCTAAAAGTAGCAACTTGGTTGCCCTCGGGTAGCTGGCTGATTGCGTCCAGACACATTCTCAATACCATGTACCTCGTCGAGAATGGGAAAGGTCTGTGATTCCCGACGCATACTCTAGGGTCTGTAGGATTCGGATTCGTCGTGTTTGTCGGCTGGGAGGCTGGGACGAGGGGAACAGGAGTACTTGGGCCTTGAGGTATAGCTGAGACCAGAGCGATAGTAGAGAAGAGAGCAGTCAGAGGCAGGGCATAGCTCAAGAGATACATTATGAGTCGCAGTGGGGTATTAGCGGCGTTTGAGGTATCTATGGATCTTATCTAAAGCTCATTCACCCATCGAGAGAAATGCTGCTCCTTTTAAGCTTATAGTTGATGCGCTAGAATGCGCATAGCGCTCGTTAGACAGACCTATGCGTGAGACAGATTCAGCGCACAGGGACGGTGTGAGCAACTGTTGTCGCGAGAATCTGGGCTTCTTCGAAGGCCGATTGTTTCATACCTGGATAGGGGTCATTGAAGAATGAAAGTATCGATGCGCAATTTCGAGCGCGAATGGATGTAACTTATACCCGGAATCCCAAGCAGTCGGAAGAATCGTTTGCTTCGGAGCCTATTGGCGGCAGTGCACTATGCGCCGGGCACGCATCTGTGTAGGCGGCGGTTATGAAACGTCTGATACAGCAATCACCTTCTGTTCCCACCATAGGCTCATGGAGGGTTTCTCTAATTCASCCCACAACTTCGCTACCCCATCCGATTCATAGCTTGACTTAATAACAGTAACCAGAGCAATAGGAGTTTGTAGAGCATGTGGTGATGCCATCCACAACGACAATGTCCTTGCAGCAGTCACAACGTACTTTGTGAGAAGGTACTGCCAAAGGACCAACGGTGATGGTGAGCTTGAATAAGCTAAAGAAGAAAAGGAGTACTTAGAATGTACTGCATGATGGTTCTGGATGTACATTGGGGAAAGCTTGTAATTGTAAGACCTAACAGCCCAACTGATTTAGAGGAGCAAGATGAGCCATAAGGGTTTTTTGTTTTAAGAAGACCTGAACATTCAATTATTCTGCCTTGGGCAACTTCTAACAGATGTAAAATGGAAATCATAAGGAGAGGGGGCCATATCGCGTTGCTTCACATTGTGTTGCAGCATGAGCAAAGCGGTGCAGCTGCCAGGAGTATTCTTATATACAGAACGTAACTATCATCTGGCATCTTAGATCTATTCCAGACCAGCGGTGGTGGCAGGTGGGGGCCCGCGGTGGGGCAGTTCCACTAGACTCTGTGTGCAGTGGTCTTACGTTAGCATCGCAGTTCAACCGAGAGATTATGCGTTACTGTCGGTACCTTCCATTACAAGGAATTAGTTGGGTCTAGTGAATAGGCCTTTAGAAGAGATCGTAACCTAGTGCTCGTTTAAAGCCAGGGGCTGAACGTCAGGTCAGTACCTGTAGCTCAATGAAGTATTAACTGTTTCCCCCTACCAAAAGCTATTGTGTTCCCACATTCACTTTGCGCGCGCTTGTCTTCTGCTTGAGGAAGCCTGTATGCTTTCAGTTCACGATCCGTTATGGAAAACCCAAAGGTAGAAGCTCACCAGCCTTGTATTGCTGTTATTCGATTCTTACTCTAAGCATGTTTAGTGGTCCATCGTCCAAAAACGTCCGGAGACCAGTGCTTACGGCTGGATGTGTTGAGAGGAATTGCGGCGGAGCAAATTGCTCGGCTTTCGCCATACGCTGCCAGCTTCACACATAATCAGCTTGAATTATATAGTCTGTTGTAGCACTCACAGTCCCACGGCGGCATTCGGGTCATAGCACGCCTCAGCCATCATCACTAGCATGCATTAGCAGCAGATCCCACTCATGATTCTCTGAATGCGGCCTAACAAAGTCCAATGTAGTCGGCTTCCGACTGCAGGCGGATGATTAGCACCTAAAGTGGTGACTTTTTTTTGGGGCGAACGCACTTCCATTTTCCTTGACCCAGGTTTCGAGAGAATGAAATCAAGCATGAGATACGCGAGTTGACCCGAGACATCGAATTGATACGAGGCGAAGGCTGCAAGGGCAACGAGTATGCCCAAGCCACTCAATTGCTCTCCCCCATGACGTGCCACTTGATGGGCAATCTCATGGCCCAACACAGCAGCTAGTCCATCGTCGCCAGCACAAATGGGAAGTATGCCACTGAAGACGAATACCTTGCCTCTACCTTTACAATTAGCTGATATCCAACGTTGTGCTCTAATGCTTTTCGCCTGAGGCAGTGGGACCCCGGTTTTCCTCCACAAGTTTAGGTGCGTACCCACCCAGGCAATACAAAAGCATTCTTCTGCGCAGGGTCATCAATGACCCTGACTTCCCAATTTAACCCACCCAACCCGCTCGCAGGCACCAGCTTTTGCAGTACCCTATTGACCAGCCGCGAATCGGGATGATTTGGTGGCAACACCTTGCTTCCGTATTCTTGCATGATCATTTGAAATCCATCTTGTCCCCTCTTTTCTAGAAACGATTCTGGTACACAGTTGAAACGTAAGCGGCCCGAGACAGGCACCCGTTCAAGGTTGGTGTAGTAGAAGATGCCGCCACCGACGCCAAAAGCCCCAACGCCGTAGCGGTAGCCTGGGCTAGTATTCCAAAGATTGTATAGTTTCTGGGTATTGCTGAACCGCTGATAACGAGGTCTCTGATAAGGGCGGCCGGGCCATTGTGATGCCAAACGCGTGGCCGTTCTAGGGAGCAATGGAACTGGAGAGGGCCTTGTCAGAAAGCCACGTGGTATTCGTAGAGGCATCTCAGCTCCCGCCTACGAAGCTCGAATCGCGAGCGAATATGTCTGTATGGCATAGCACTGGCATTATGATATTGTATTTAGAGCGCTATTGCTATCGTAAGATGCTGACTGGGCGTTGAGTTACAGCATAATACATTACTAGCGGTAATACTAGCGATGATCTAACAGCCAAAAGCAGCCTAATTGTAATCTATTCTTCGCTGGTTATTGCTGGCTGGTTCTGCTTAAGTGGACCGCAAAATGGACACATGGTGCTCGGGTAGATTTACAGCATACGAGGCGCTCTTTTGTGAAGGACTCTCGCAACGATTCCTTGTTTTACTTACGAGAATGATAAGCGTACAGGCTGTCCTCCCAGGAGGCTGTAGAACATGGAACTCTTCCATCATCAATAATTGATCACTGGCGGATTGCAAGACAGCATTTGTTTAAAGTTCGACTGGTCCTTCGCCTCGCCGTCGTATATAGCATGGCAATCCACCCTCCATAGGCAGAGTCAAGCTATTCTGACTTTTCCTTTCTATCGGTCTTCGCTCCGCGTTTCTGAAGCACTCTTCAAACTCGTACTTCCAGACCAGATTGGCTATGACATATACAGCTAACAGCTCCGCCATCTTCTTACCGACGCATAATCTGGGACCTGCGTTGAATACCGGATATTCATAAGAGCTCACACTTTTCAACGTTGAACCTCCGCCCTCCCCACTTACTAGCCATCGCTCAGGTCGAAAGTCGTCCGCATCGTCTCCCCAGATCTTCTTTGAACGGCCCAAAGCCCATGTAGCCCACAAGACTACTGCGCCCTTTGGAAGCCAAGTTCCATCGGGAAACGTTGTTGCAGTAGTGCATTCTTTGATCTCAATGGGAACTGGCGGGTAAAGCCGTAAAACTTCATTAAATACAGCCGATGTATAGGGCAGAACAGATGCTTGCACACACTCGAACGATAAGTGAAGCGTATGACTCGCTGTGGCTAGCGTGTTGCGCAATTCTGATATTAYCAGGTATTGTACGCTGGGGTGGCGCATGAGCAGGTATAGAGTCCAAGTCAAGGATTGCGCAGTGGTATCTCTTCCTACATTGCCGCTTAGTTTATGACTACAATGGAAAGCCTGCTCGGAAACAGCGTACCTGCGGATAGGTAGTTCATAGCGGCATCAGCTACGACATTGCGATCTTCGATGTTGTCCAACAGAGAATTGATCAAATTGTTTGGTAAAGGGTCGGCACTTCCAGAATCGGTGTGTTTTTTCCTTTTCTGAACTGCTGCTGACACTATGCAACTTCCGAATGTCTTGACCTCATGAATCGAGTTGCGAAGGGGTGCACCAAAGAAGAACTCTTTGAGCTTGTAGAAAGGGTTCTGGAAGCGTTCCCCTACTGCACCAGAGGCGAAGTCGAAGGCCTTCGAGAAAGGCAAAGAGGCTGGCATGTCCATCTACAGATCGTTAGTTATTATATTTCTTGTGCACCGACTTAATAGATAATAGATGCCAAAGTTTTAGGCGTACATCGTAGGCCATATTGCCCATCAATCGGGTAGTAAGCTCCAAGAATACGCTCTGCAGGTCCACCACCGTTGCATTCTCAGCGGCTGCGTCCAATAATTTTTCCGTATCTGCAACGAGAGGGGGCAGAACAACGTCTATCAGAGCTTTTAGATTGGGAGTGCTGAAGAATCGAAGCCCTGCTTTTCGCTGAATCTTCCACAAATCACCATCGGCATTGATGATACCATTACCTTTTGAGAAATTGCAATAAGCATAAGCACTTAGTTATCTATGTAGGAATATTACCTAAGACCTTCTTCACATACCGAACAAGTCCCAGGATCTGGCACGAACGAATTCTCCTTTGATGAAAATGTCGTTGTTCTTCAGAACATGTTCCACATTTTGAGGATCGTTGATCACGATACCTGGTGGTAGGGATGGAACCGAGATCTCAAAGGTGCTGAATCCAACCATTCTCTCGCATCTGACAAACCAGTCAAGCAGCTTGTGTCTCGGTTGGAGGAACCAAATTCCATTGCCAGCGAAAGGCAATGTGCCCGGAGGTCGTCTATGATGACAGCTCAGCTAATGCTTTTCCAAAATACCAAAGGACATTTACGGCAGTCTTTGTCCATGACGCCTGATTGTGGATCGCTGGCCTTGCAAGAACCACAGAGCCACGCAAAGTGTCACACCCAGAAGAATAGCATACATTGTGGGGCTGCTGCGAATCAGGACCTCTCAAAATGTTTGTTGACTGACGGCTTTTGCATACTGGATGGCAAATTCATCTTCTTATTTGTCCGGTTAAGGATTGGTTTATCTACTTGCTGTACCTCGGATCCGCATGTAGAACGGTTCATTCCCGCTCGGGACCGATTCGAAGCTGCTAGCCTGCTCCGTAGGAAGGTGCAGCTCTATCTCCAGCTAAAAGGGTCTTAAGGCTCTTAAAGCTCATAAATGCGGATTTAATTTTCTACTGATCTCCCACTATCTGAACAATTACCCAATCGCACCTCATCACCTATCGTACCTTGCGTCTCTGATGTCATTCACGAAAGATCGCGGTACGCGAGTGGAAGTCTAGCCATGACACCTTGATTCCCATACCCTGGGGATGGGCCTGCTTACCTTGACCTTAGCTCCCCAACAGTCTTTACACACTCGTTTTGCTGAGTAGCGAGCGCGCATTTGATTGCTGCTTTGTACCTTTGTTGTTCAGCCATGTCGCCATCTGCTGTAAACGGGAGCACATCACACGATCGTTTTGAGAACAACCTCAACCTTTCTATCGTTGGGCTAGGGACCGAATACCCCCCGTTTCAGTTGGGACCAGAGGCCCTCGAGACATTAGCCCGGAGATTCTATCCATCGTCTACAGCGTGAGGTCTTCCCGTGCGACCTCACTTTCCTTATCGTCCTCCCTTATTCACGCTTCACGGTACACTTATCGCACACGCGCTGACACATCACAATCTAGACTCTCTAAAGTCCTCTCCATCAATCGCTTTACCGGTATCGATACTCGTGCTGCAATTGGCACTGTCGACCATCCTCTCGTTAATCAACCCAACGCCCCCAGTATCACTGAACTGAATCAATATTTTCGCCAGGAAGGTGTACGACTTTCCGTCACTGCATGTAAGAAAGCAATTGCAGAATGGGGAGGAAGTGGAGATGAAATCACACATGTTGTTTCAACCACTTGTACGAACTCAGCCAACCCTGGCTTCGATCATTATGTTACGAAAGAACTGGGTCTGCGGAGCGGAGTTGAGAAAATACTACTGCATGGGATTGGATGCTCAGGGGGGCTAGCTGCGATAAGAGCTGCTTCGAACCTTGCTCTTGGATCATCGTTTCGGAAGAAGCCTGCAAGAGTTCTGGTACTGGCATGTGAGATTTCGAGTCTCCTCGTACGGTCGGAACTAGATTCAATACACAAAGAGCAACAGACACGCATTGGCGTTTGCCTATTCAGCGACTGCGCATCTGCAGCTGTACTGAGCAATGGCATAGGGGAAGATGAGGTTTACTTTCCCAAATATGAGATTCTGGGCTGGCGCCATGAGATATTAGAAGATTCGGATCAAGACCTCGGCTTCGATGTTGATCCACTCGGTATGCGCTTAGTGAATGAGAACATTGCGTAAATGGCACATGGTTAACACATAGCAGGCTGGAAAGTTGTTCTTACGCCTCGAGTGCCATCGATGGCCTCTGCCGCGGTCTCGCCAGCCTTTCAGGCCCTGATCAAGTCCCTTCCGGAGCTTCACCAAGACGGTAAACTCCCTACCGCGGCCGACTTTGATTGGGCTCTACATCCAGGCGGTTCAACAATCATTACTGGGGTGGAACAGGCAATGAACTTGACACAAGATCATTTGCGAGCAAGCTACGAGATCTATGTCAATTATGGGAATAGCTCGAGCGCTACAATAATGTCTGTGATGGACAAACTACGCGATATGGGCGAGGGTAGAGAGTATGTGGTCGCTTGCGCCTTTGGGCCTGGAATATCACTCGAAATGATGATACTCAAAAGGCCAAGGAACATAGTAGATGGATTACCTACTGAAGACGTGGACTAAGATTTGCTAGCTTTGCTCTTTGACGGAGATGAATCATGGCTTGCRTARATGAGAGATGCCGTTCTAAACGGCGTTCTGGACATAACTTACAAGCTGGGAGCGTACTATAGACACAATGAGCAGCGAAAATGTCAATATTGCTTAATAGCTTATCACTGCCAACAGTCGAATTACGTATAGAATAAGAATTTGACGCATTAATGACGAGTTTGCAACCCTAGGTATGTTATTATTGATTGGCCTAACCCTCTGTCTGGACTATTTGCCGTATTTAAAGAGGCCCCATGTCGCTGGATTATATTTGACATTACGGTAGCTCATCGTTTGCTTCAGCATCACAACGCTGTCTGCTTTCTATTACATCTGGCTCATACATTAGCAAGACAGGCGAACTACCGCTGGAGACCTGGTCATGTATCAATAGGAGTCATGTACAGAACAAAGAACCCCATGGGTTTGACGCAACAGAACAGATAAGTCTGAGCCGTAGCAAATTGCCTGCCGTAGCTATTCCCTTACTCTTCCTCCAAAAGCAAGACCTCAATACGTATTATTCAGTGTACAGCAGCTGCCTTTGGACCGTTTGGTATCTTCCTAGCCTTTTTATTTTGGCCTCTCATGGGGTCAAAGCTCTTTGATTGAATCCATTACAATCATTGACAAAACATCTTGTCCATTCAGATAGCTCCAATACCCACCCTCCTATGCTTTCCTTCCGGGGACGTTGCAAACACCTTGCCTCTTTTCAGAGCACATCAATCCGTTGCCACGCCAGTACTCATATAAACTACATCCCCGACACGGTGTAAAAAACGCCCACACGTGCATCTGCTACCTCTGCAGCACCCGCTACATCTCCTGATTCTTCACCCCTCCTTCGCCATCTGCAACGTCCTCCGGCGCTGCGACGACGCCTTCCTCCATCTCTGCATCCACGACAAGTCAATCACAACCTACAAAGACACCCTCTGCACCTTCTGCACCGCCAATCAAGAAGCGGCCCATGATCGAGCAGTATAATATATGTGTCTCATCAAGCGTTTCATGAGCATGTAATCCGGCTTCGTAGATAGACTTAAGATACTGACAGAATATGAGCAAGAGTGGAAAGAGGTTGTGAGGGGACTGCAGTCGGGAAGATTGGGTAGAGGTGTGTGAGGAGATTCGGAGGGTGCAGGGGGGCATTGCCGCGCTTTTCGGTGATGGAAAGTGAAGGGAACGGGTGGAGAAGCGGTTCGAGGCGTTGAGGGAAATGATCTGAGGACGACGAAAGCAGGGCAGAAACTGCGTAGGTTGGAGGATGATAACCTTAGCGTTGTACTGTGGGGGTCAGTATTGATATTTGACTATCGTTAGATAAATAGTACAAATGGTCGACAGTGGTCTTCTTGCAAGACGGCTTCGTACTATCATCAGCTATGGTTAGTCAGACGTCTCGATGGTAGACATTGCATGGTAACACTTGACTTGGCTTGATCCACAATTGCTCTATCTTGAGTGCGAGTCAAACTTTTTGTTAAAAGCTGTTGATTCGTATAGTAGGTCTTGTAAGCTGTTCTATATGACCGAGCATTTGTATCAAGGGATCGCAATTCTGAGCACGGCCTTGGTAGGTCCTGGTGCAGCAAATTGCAATGTCTTGACTCTGCGGTCACAATCCTTGCCTCACTCTCCTTATACTAAATCTGATCCCTTTCAGAATGTAGTTCATTAATGCATGCTGTCTGTATCGGCAGAAGCTCGAGGATTGCTTACCAAGCCCCGTAGATTGGTCGTGCAAGAGAATTATCGAGTTTTCAGAAGCTCCCTACGAACACCGCTGGTGGGCGGTTAGGGGTATTGTAATGCCGTACTATGGACTTCACCATCTCTTTTGAATCATCGTTCTCAAGACTTGCCCTTGGGCATTTTGTATGGGCAGGCTGAGTTGGGGCAATGGTTATGCACCACGTTGGTGGTCTGTGGCAGGTCCTGGCAACAAAAACTGTTGGCTTTGATTTCAGCACCCTGAGTGACGTCTCCTAGACACATGGACTTCAGAGGTAGAGGTCTTAACAAAGAGACCGCACAAAGCCCCGAAATCGGGTCCAGGCTTGGTGAGATGTCTTGACCTGGGCTCCAGTGTCGAGCTTGCTCGGCTTCGACGTCAAGTGCGAGGCCGGAGCCTCAAGCCACCCCGAGAGACGCGTACGTGAATAAGCTCCGGGATCGACAAAGCGGATGCATTTTATCCATCATCCGGCTCCTCTTTTCCTCGCAAACTTAGCCGGAGGTCCGTTTCAGAGCAAGGTCTTGGGAGGCTGCCAACATGGAGTCTTGGGTGACCTGACCTTCGTGGTTAGGCCCATCTCATACATGATATTATGTACTTCAATTGGCGAGTACATGAAAGAACGGACTGTGGATACGGAGGTCGGTGTCTCTGACAATCTGCGGATCCAAACGGAATTAGTTGACTCGCGTTGACAGACATCTCCTTCGCACACCATCCTGCTTCTCTCAAGAATGTTTAAATACCACATTGACCTTTGACAAGTACTCCGTGACGATCCAGTGCAAGATCTGGTCTCTCTGCACTTGACCCTTCCATGTTTATCTCTCAAATCGGGATTGGCACTCGCTGGCCCTCATTGACACCGTAATCTAACGCTACCTTCTTCCACAAAGATCGAAGTGGCATCTCGGCTCCGTACGCACGGATTCAGGACACCATAGGCCGTCGACCCCACTGTCACCTCGCTAGTCGTTGGTGCCTGTATTGGTGGTCCATCTGGACGTCTGAATCACCGTACTATTGATGTCACAGTCAAACCTCTTGCAGTAAGGAAGGTAAGGATGMCAATGATCGTTTTTGCAGCAAGACCAGGCAGGGCTGTGCTTGCGACATGCTCGATGACGAGGTATGGTAGCTCCTTTATAGCCAAATGTTCCGTAATCCAAGACCTGCTCAGAAGGCATGGAACAGGATAGGCTATGCCGCCCCCTATGATTCGATAGTGAATTGCTTAGTCCTACTATCGTAACGCCGAGAAGCCTCTGTAGGTTAAGTCAAGAATGGAAGACTAGTCTTCAAGGCTGAAAATCCGTGAGAGACTAGAAGCTTTCCAGTGTTGGCAACTGTAAGCCGAGATAAGAACCTATCGCCTAAGGCAGATGGAGAGTCGCCCCTGTTTCTTTTGACGGACAGCACCGACGCCATAGGGAGGGAAGGTCGTGATGACGATGCTGCGCTGTCAGTCCGGTTAACCTGTGGACTGGGGGAGTCGACGGTCATGCTGAGGTTTTAGGCCTTAAGTGAAGACCATTTGCACCTCACTTCACCTCATAATATGACCAGGACACTCTTCCTTCTTCACTGAATCTCATCTCGTTCAGTGCTCGCTCCGCCCACCGTCTCGCCATACGATGACGTACTCAACCTATTCACTCCTTGTAGCTAATACATCGGACCGATCAGCATGGTTCCGCACTAATTGGAAGATGTGGAAAGGAGCTGCATACACAGCGGCACCAACAGAGTAATTAGCCCGCACTCATCTGCCAAAAGGGATCACACACGCGTCAGCCAGAACAATTTTGCATTGGGGCATAATGTCTCAAAGCTTCTTATGCTCTTGGGTCTTAACGGACACCAGCTCAATCGGGTAGCGAATTCTCTAGAACTTCATATTTCTGCACCCTCTGCCTGAGTACCCATTTCTCCTCGGTCGTTCACCCGTTGTGGAAGGTAGTAAAGTTCGCCCCATGCATGCTAATTCTGATAGAGTGTCAACCATACCCACGGATAGTCTTCCCCTACTGAACTGAAACTTGTATTGGAAAGGCAAGGAAGGCAGATTTAGCTTTGGAGAACGACGTGCTTTTCGCCAGATTTCGGTGGCATGCTTTGGAAATTGCAACACATGCTGCGATTGGCCGTATGACGTGCAAAGGTTGTAAGAGGACGCTACGTCGCCCGGTATCCCCGGAGGGAGACACGGTAGACCACAGGTCGAGGCTCGAACAATGTTAAAGTTAGCCCACGAGAGTTGCTGTCTGTATCACACGGCGATCAACATCAGTACTATATGCCAGCAGACCTCTGCTCACTTGACACACAGCGAACATGCTCGCTTCTTGCAGGTTCGATACCCCTAGATATCGTAAATGCCATGATGTGTCAATCGTACTCCGTCGGGGCTGAAGGAATAGAGCCATGGGGGCCAGAAAACGCAACCAACCAAGGTCGCTGATAGACAAAGCACCGCGGGAGCAAATACGCCACCCAATTTTCTGCGTTTGAACGACGACAACGTGACCAGTTAGATCAGTCTGGTAGCAATGTTAACGAATGACATTAAGCAGAGGCTACCCGATACCGGATGTTCTCCTCTAGCAACGCGGAACAACGAGGTCGGAATCCCAGCTTGTGGCCGAGGGGCTGCAATGATTCCTTTTTCGCAACAACGGAAAACTTCCTTGGCCGTAGAACACAGTATCGAGTACCTCAAGATTCGATGCCAGTGCAAGCATATTCCAGCCAAAACTTTTCCTCGAAAGAGCTTCGTAAGGCTTGGCGGAGCAGCTAGTACAGTCATGCGCGGCTAAACTTGACTGTACATGTCTATGATTCAATATTCTTGGACCCATAACGCGTGTGGGCTGTCTTTAGACAATGGATTGAATATATTCATCAGTATGAKTTTCTGTATACTTATTATCGAGATTCCAGAGGAACAGGTGCTGCTATATCCATATACACAGATCTGGACATTTGCATTACATTCTAGAAGTCACTCGGTCAATGCCGAAGACCATRTGTGTAACAAAGATTGACATGTGCAACGAATCCGCGCTTATGGAAGGGGAAACCAGATTTCAGCTGAAGGCGGCCGAGTTGGTGACCCGGAATCCTGGGAACGTCTTCTGTCAGCGTGGATAAGTGGAGCGCTTCCCAGAGACCCATAGAGCCACATCAACTTTATGCAATATTCCGATTCGCTCATCCTCAAACCAAATCAAAGGGTATTCTTGGATGATCGCTGTCGAGGTGAAAAGGCTGGTCCAATTTCTATCCTTGCAAGATCGGTACTCGCCGATGTCCTTTTGCTACCCGGTGATGTTCGGTCAACAAGTATCAAAGATCAGTGACGAGGTGATTGGGGCAAAGTTCAGAATTGAAGCCAGTAGATCTTGTAGCTCCTGTTCAGCTGCAAGGGGAAGTGACTTGTAACTTGTAGCAAAATCTTCTGTTTTGGGAGGTTTCGGCAACCTAGCCTCGTGATAATGAATAGCACGTGAGCATCAGAGATCGCCARACAGATTGCCCCATCCATTCAGCAGATATTCAAATACTACATCGCTGGTTCTCGTGCCGCAGAGAATGAACCCTTTTAGCACTACTCGGTTTCCTTGCGCGGGAGACCCAGGCTACGAGTGTTGCATCAGCGGTAGAATGCAGGCATCCATTCGTCCGTCTGAGGTATCGTTGGTATTCAATCTCTTTGCCGCTGATCCAAAAGCGAAGTGACCAACGACCTAAAACAAGTTCTCGGAAACGCTTCCATGGAGACCCAGTCACGACTTTTAGCCCTCCAGGAGCCTTTACCAATTTCAACTTCTTCGAGGGTAAGAGAAGTATCAAGCCACAGCCGGAAGATGCCTCACACCCACAGCTGATATTGACTTTCCCCCGTAATTACCGCTGTCATCAGCTGGCAACGTTGCAGATAAGGTGGTTAGCTCATTGTATTAGGATTATCTTACCGTGATGCGAACAATATTGTCGATGCGTCCATGCGTATGCTTCTGGTGCCTTGGAGGCAGCCCTGCGACGTGGGAGAGGGAAAGAAAGCCCGAGGTCTAGACGAGAGGATACATGCGATTCCGCACATTGAATGTCGTTACGAGTAGAGCCGTCCCAGCTGAGAATAATGATAGGTTGGAGGGTAGCAACGAATGCTGCCCAATTGATGCTGATCGGTACCTTGCTTTGCCGTAGCACGCACCAGTAGCTTGTAGTTGCCGGTAGATAATTTTATTGTGAGAGATGATCCGCGGGAGTGGTGTGGTGCAGCATCAGGAGACGATCCTCATCTCTTCGAATTCGAGGGCTGACCTAGGCGCTAGCGGTGGGATCATTAGGGGGTCATTAGAGGATCAATTAGAAAGCTGCACCAGTCAAGCAGCTGGTGGAGCACTGAAGGATTGACAGGCAGCGGCAATGATGAGCTTGGTAACCTTCGGCCTAGACACTCTCCTAAAGCAAGCCCCCAACCCAAAGGTCAACGGTCAATCTCAGCCCTCATTCGGGCGTTTCGTGGTAGCCTTTTCTAGCCCTTTCCCTTGGACAACACCTCGATTGCTTACCCCAGACACAGCACTTCACTGCAAGCACAATGACTACCATTTGCAGTCACCTGCCTTCAGCTTCACGTCAGCTTGTCACTGCGGCCAATTGCTCAATTCCCAGTGACCTCTCCTCCTGTCAAGACACCATCATTGGTGACGCCCACCAGACCGGAGCTGCAGCCCCCAAATTGTAGCTGCTCAAGCCCACATGCAGAGTCAGCGCATGTGCCGTTCCAAGTAGTAATTGCGAACCTTTTCTTATCGTCTCTTACTTCCCCACACCGTGGAGCTCTTGGGTTTTGGGGGGTGGTTTGCTTTATTGTACCCTCAGAAATACTTCACACGGGAGGATTCTACCCAAGGACCGGCTTGTGATGTAACAATACAAAAGTCACCGGCTGTGCATAGCGACAGCAGCATTGGAAAGGATCAATCATGCCAGAAGCCAGTGGACAAGCTCGTTCTGGAGAGGATTCTGCAAAGACCTATATGTTTCAGGAAAAGGACAATGGAGCCGCAGCACCAGGGAGGTCAGACCACAAGGCGGCTGCGACAGACACCACAAGGACGACCGCACTAAAGGCTCGCAAACGCACCAAGACAGGTTGTCTCAGTAAGTTTATCACATCGCTGGGAGTGGGTTTCGAGAAGACTGACTCTTGGCAGCATGTCGCAAACGGCGAATCAAATGCGGCGAGGAGCATCCTACATGTAAGAACTGCGTCAAATCTAAACGTGAATGCGAAGGCTACATTCCTCGTGTTATATTCAAAGATCCTCTTAGCGCCTTCCGGCCCTCACAGCAAGGTATTGCAGCTCGAACCCAGGAACCTCCTCCCTATGATGGTACTGCAGGCATATACGGAGGCATACCCTCTGGTTCAGCGGATTCCACCATCAATACAAATTTTCAATCATACGGAGAGCATAATGCCTATGGTCCACTATCTGCTGGAAATGGACCGAACAGTGCTACATCAGGAGAATACTATGGTATTGCTGGCTATACTTATAGCGGTCTTCCGAGTTCAGCGAACGAGTTGGCATTTGCTCAGCAGTATCCACTGCAGGCGGACTATACCCAAGGTCCTCCTCAGCATAGTATAAAGACAGAAAAGTTCGACCCTATCTCATACCCAGCCAGGCCAAGCTTCCATCATCAGACGACTGGTGAGAGTGATAGTGGAATTGAGATGGGTCCACCAGACCTTCCCTCCCGCTGGTCAAATGGCTCAGACTCCTCCATCCTTCCGCCAGCAGAATTTCCACCCGTTTTTGCGGAAAGCCCGAATGAGTCATTTTCTGGTCATTACCATCGCAATACCAATTGGGTCGAACCGCCCGGTAATGCATTTGTTGAAAGAAAGCCTTCAATTCCCTCGCAGCCACTAAGTGGTTATCCAAGGTCAGTCAATGATACGAATCAGGAGGCATTCAACCGGCAAGTTCAGTCACAGAATCAACACTATGAGTTTCCAGCACAGACTAATTGGGTGGACGAGCCAGAGGATGAATTATATGATGTTGAGTCAGACGAGGAAGACTCCTCTATGAAACCTTCCATTGGCGATACGCCGTCCCACAACCTTGGGCCTTTGATAGCAATGTCAGCAAACCAGGACAGCGGAGGTCTCAGATCGATGACAGGATTTCTTAACGAACCCAATATACTTGCTACATACCACCCATCCTGGTCTGTCTCACCACTGATGGATCCCCGTGTTGCACGAGTATTTTGTCATTTCATTACAGCCACTGCTCCCACACTCGCAGTTTGCGAGCGTCATCCGTCCAATCCTGCCATAATATTTTCTGGTGTTCCCGTCCCAAAGTCACAACGATCGCTATGGTCATATATTCTACCCATGATGGCACTTAGACATCAAGGGCTTCTTCATGCAATGCTAGCTTTAGCAAGTTTGCACATCTCTAAACTCCAGCAATCATCCCCTACACCTTCGCTAAAGCACTATCACTACGCCCTAAGGAGAATTAGTAAAGCATTAGTCAAAAAGGAGAAGCGGCGTGACGTTGCCACCCTTGCTGCTACGTTGCTGCTTGGCTTTTACGAAGTAACAACAGCTGAGCACAACAAATGGAACAGCCACCTTTCCGGGGCTCGAGAACTCATCACAGAGATCGACTTTGCAGGGATGGCTAAGAGGATTGAGACACAACGCTGTCGGCAGGAAGAAGCGGAAAGCAGGTATYMGCAGCACAATATCCTCAACAACGGCTATGGACAGTTGTACACACGTAGGCTATCGGATGACTTCCCATCAAAGTACGATCGCCAGCTTGATGAAAATCTCATCAGCACGATTATGGGCTGGCAGACCAATTACAACCAGTACGGTCAGATCATTGATGACGAAGAGCCGGCTATTAAGTCTGAGGTTCCTTTGACGCCTAACGAAATTGAAGTCTTCGAGGTCCAATGTGATCTTTTCTGGTGGTATGCCAAGCAGGATATGTATCAAAGCATCATCAGCGGAAATCGATTGTTGTAGGGCGCCCATTCTCCCCACCAAATATCAGACTTAGCTAACTCCAGTAGATTGTCTTACGACCGATGGTCCAAATGCCCTCCGAGAGCCCCTATCGGAAGGCTGGACGCTGTTTACGGCAGTCTTGATCACCTGCTTCTACTAATGGGCCGAATGGCTAATTTCGCCGGCAATGACCGCCCCAGGAAGCTGAGGGTGCACAGAGAGAGAGAAAAAGCCGCGCAACAGCAGTCTGCTGAATCTTGCGCAGGAGGGAGTGCGGACCCGTCACAACAAGCCCCGCCTCAGACGCCAAGTACCCAGCAGGCTCCTCCAATGTACGGCTACATGCCCAACCCAGGCCAGATTCGTGTTCCTCGCGGCTTCGACCAGGCCCAAGCGGATCGACTCTACACTGCACCGGTCCCTAGCGAAGAAAAATCCCTCGAAGCCGCTACTCGTGAAGCTGAAGCTGAATGGACCAATATTGTCCACGCCTTTGACGTCTTCTTTGAGTCACTCGGCCCAAACTACGCACCCCTCTCCCCAGACCACATGACCCCAATGGCCACCCCTTTTGGCCCAGCCCTCTACTACCGCTCTTACCCCATCGCCTGCCTCCTAGTAATGTACTACTGCGGACGCATAATCTGCGAGCGAGTCAAACCCTCCATGCCCCCTGCCGCCATGGCCGCCGTCGGCATCGCGGCCCCAATCACCGCCAAATACGCCAATACTATTGGCCGCATCTTCGCCGGCATCCAACCCGTCGACAGCTCCGTCGCCATTTACCCCCACCACGGCGCCGCCCTAATGGACTCCTGCATGGGTCTCTTCCACGCCGGCGTTCAATACCGTGACGCAGGCCAGCGCGGCTGGACAATCACTAAACTCCGCGACGTGGCGCGCTTAACGGGGTGGCAGACCTCCGCTCTGATTGCCGCGGGGTGCGAGACTGCGTGGTTGAAGGCTGCAGAGGCGGGGAAGGGACCGCCATATACGAGGACGATGAATAAAAATGCCAAGGATGATAGGGTGGCGGGGAAGAGTACGGATCCGAAAAGGTATGAGCAGCCGCCGAAGGATAATAATGATCGGAGGTATATTACTATCAATGCGGGGACGAGGGTGTATTGGGCTATTGGGCTTCTGGGCGTGGAGGAGGATATGAAGAATATGAGTGTTACTTGATTCGAATTATGGACAATGAGTCCGATGAGGGACACGATAATATCTTATCGAGGGKTTTTCGGTATGGGAAAAGCAACACCAAATGCTATTATGTACGGATCGGACACGAATCTCGGCATGTCATGGGAAATGATACGAAAGGAAAGGGAGGAAAAAGTCGTTCTCGATTTATGCTCATGCTCTCGGTAATGATTTACGCAGCGATTCTTGCTTATCATGTTTCACTTCTACCTTTCCATCCTTTTCTCTTCTTCTTTAATAGGCTTATGAGTGTTATCACGAGGCCTAAGAGATATGTTTCCAATGATCTTGTATAATAGCTAGAAGCACGTTCGTTAAACAAGTACGATTCATCGCCCTAGTCTCTGATAATAGACGATGCGATTCATGCAGATCATAGATACGTGGAATGACCATATGCCATACACCCCAAACGCTGCAAGCACCACACAAGACTACCATATCTGATGTGTCATTCCCAAGCGCCTCGAACGCCTACTCCCTACCTCACTCTAAGCCGTCTATCTCATCCCTTCCCTAAGGTATTTTCAGATTTCCCTCCTCTCGCCTCCCCCCTCAGTCGCACTCCCCAGCACGGCACAAAGCCTACTCAACGCCACCGTCTCCGTAGCCGCATAATAATCCAACGCATCCAGCAACAGCCGCAAATGGTGATTGAAATTATACTCATACTTCCCCAGCATGTCATTCAAATTATCCAATTTCTTGGGATCATAGGATTTCAGTTCGTCGGGGATCTGGGCGGGGGTCTTGTGCCGGTGGGAGGTGCTGGTTAGGTGGGAGAGGTGCGGTGCGGTGCCGGCGAGAGAGGGGGTGGCGGTGAAAAGGGTGCGGGAGAGGGTGGTGGTGTAGGTTGCGAACATGGTGCAGGCGGAGGTTAATTTGCTGTGGATCTGTGGTAGGGGAAGCGTTAGTGTGGGTGTGGTTTGCGGAAGGGGTAGTGGAGGGGGAGGTTACTTTGAGAAGCTTTGAGTTCATGAGCATGCATTCTTTGAGGCAGGTGTCGAGGAAATCGACATGGTCTTCCATCAGTTCGTCAACTGTTCGGGTAACTTTTTGAGAGCCAGGACGGCCGTTTTTATCTTGGTTGTCGCCATTTACGCGGGCCATTAGGGCTTGCCAGTTTGGTTCGATGACTTCGGAGGTGCAGTAGT
This sequence comes from Cladonia macilenta KoLRI003786, assembly GCA_000444155.1. NCBI lineage: Eukaryota > Fungi > Ascomycota > Lecanoromycetes > Lecanorales > Cladoniaceae > Cladonia > Cladonia macilenta. The sequence continues at coordinate 1,412,532 of KE598592.1, read as the reverse complement.
AGAGAGTCTGTTGTACGAAGACGAGCATTCTTGCTCTTAGAGTCCACGCTCTTCTTTTCCACATCTCGAGCTTTAGATCCCCACTTTTGTGTATCCAGCTGAGTACTTTGTTATGCTCTTCCCAGCTACTGACTAGGAGTCCCTCCAGATGTCGCATTGACAAAAGGTAGCGGAACAGGATCTGATACCGGAACACGGTCTTGCTGCTTATAACGAGGGAAAGAGGAAAGGGAACAGGGAACTTGAACTCGAGCGCTTCGAATCCAGTCATCTTGTCCTCTTCCTCCGTGGCAGGTTTCGTAGCGGGGGTACGATACCTGTCTTCGATATCGGGTGCAGGCATTTCATCGAAGCCTCTGACGTTGACAACCCGCATTACCAACTGTGTCAAGCCCACATTGTTCATCTGCACCTTTATATCTTCCTTGAATGGATCCTGAGCAGCCACTGTGCCTGGCTGGCGCAGGACGAGATCTAACAACGATTGTAACTTGCCCACGTTAACGAGTCTCCAAGGCTTCTTTAGTTCTGAAGTGCTGAGATCAAGGAAGTAGGTGAAGAAGTCCGAGCGATCGAGGAAGAAATAGTGCTTCATGGAGCGCAATCGAGCCCCTAGAGCGTGCGTGGTGACGAGGAGGTTGAGCAACGACGAATTTGCATGAGCATATGCACCGTTAACGTTGTCCAGGAATTGCGGATCATCGAATGACTTGGGCACGTCCCTGACCTCTTTGCTGACATCCACACCGCCACATTCCCGTACCACGTTCAGATATTTCCCAGCTAAAAGCACTTTGTCCTTGACACTCTCTAGCTGCGGTGGCACATCATCATCGCGTATTGTATATCTCTTTTCCCAGTACTCGTCGGTATAATCCTCCTCCAGCTTCTCCCGCTTTATACTTTGCTGCTCCTTGATAAGGAACTCCCCATGAGGATCTTTAATGCCACCATGATGCAACCATTCATTCAACATCCGCATATAAGGTCGACTTGCATCTCTCAACAATGTCTGGAGAAGACTCCTCGCAGCAGGGTCGCCAGACATGTAGGACAACCGTTCTGTGAGAAGTCGTAGCACAATCCCCCCTTTGCAAACTTTCTTCGACATGCTGCCCGGAGCAAGGTCTCCACCCTCCCGAAGCTGCTCCAGGATGTTATCGACGTCGTCAAAGCCATCAACTGAGTCGTCCAAGTCGTCCTCTAATAGAGAGTTCTTCTTCAATATCTCCTGGGCCAAGGTATATAACTGAAACATCATGTGACTTGTTGGAAGTGTATGCAGATGAAGCAGGTGTAGAGTGAAGGACGGATTGCTGAGCAGCTGATGTTCGAGCTGTACGATGAGCACAAGGTAATCTTTGAGCAGCTTCGATATCGAAGCACACAACGCATGGTTAATCGCTCCAAACTCTTCTCGACTCTGGACTTCGACAAAAGCTTCAATAGCTTTGTGGTACGTAGCCATCTTCAATACTGAGGTGGTCAGATCTCGGAGGCTAGGGTCCAGTCCTGACAGGATCCGAAAGGCTGGTCCGGCCAGCCGCTCCTTCTCCTGCGTGGGATCATACTTCTCGGCATATCGTATATACTGTCCTTCGTATCCCATCAAGACGAACAATAGGTCTTCCAGTATAGCAGATTCCTGCTTGTCGGCAGAAAGCTCCTTCAATGGCTCTGGTTCAAGGGTTTCAGGTAGGAGAGAGGAAAGAGGGGGCGTCGAGATTCGTGTGGCCAGTGGAGCTGTGGTATGTGGTATGAGGGACACTCGAGGGTTCCACAGCGCTATAAAAGTCAAACCATAAGCATTCATTCTAGAGGTTGCTTCATAAGAGTCAGTGCGACTCACGCAACGCCTTCTTCTCGTCCCTTGGTGCTGGAGCTGGCCTCTCATTTGCTCTGCTCCCCTGCCTTGAAGGCAGATCCAATGGTATCCTGACCTCCTCCTCATCTGCTACAGGTGCTTTTACCGGACTCTTCGTTCTGACCTGCAGATTCTCCTTCGTCACTAGATGCACCCTCTCCGTTTGGCGTTGACTGATCCCCCTGATCGAGCCATTGACCTTACTCGTTCCCGACGCGGTCCTCCTGTGAGGCGGATTACTGGCTGAGTCCTCCGGTATCACTTCCCCAGAAGACAGCCCTCTCTCCTTTGCAGCCAGACGAGAAGAGGGAACTCGAGGTTTCGTGCCGGATGTTGTTGATGGTCGCCTGCTGCTATCTGCCGAAGTGCGGGCATTTGTGGTTGTAGACATAATTTCTTTCCATCCATTGATCCACAGTATCTGCGTGGTATCGTATCTTTCGTAAGATCATTATCGTGGCGTTGTGTTGTGGGGAAGGCATAGCACGCGCCCCAAGAACCGCGAATATGGCTTGGCATTCAGCCCTGTTCGCTAGCGTGGTTTTCGAGCTCTGGCTTGTTTGCGTAGACGAAGTTACCTAGAAAGCATAGTCGAACATTTCCAATTTTTCAGTCCATCTCTACTTCCTTTCTCTGGAGTTTGAGGCTTGGAAATCTCCCCCTAAAGCTCGTATAGCTGTCTAGACTGCTCATACCTTCGAGATGTTTATAGCACGGTCAGAATATGGTATGCCGCCTTCTCAAGCTCCTAGAAAGTCAGACAGCAGCTAAACCTCCCTCCAGATCGTGGCATAAAGTACATGCTCTCTTTTACCTCCTACTTGGGAACCCGACTGACACTCCCGCCTCAGCACCTTCTCCCCCGAAGGCCGCCTCTTCCAAGTCGAATACTCGCTTGAAGCCATAAAGCTCGGCTCAACAGCCATAGGCGTACTGCTCCCCCATCACCCTACACTTCATCCCCAAGATATGGCAATTACTTACGAATTGGCTGGTTAAGATAGCAACAACCCATGGCGTCCTCCTCGGCGTCGAAAAGCGTGTAACCTCCACCCTCCTCGAAACCTCCTCCGTCGAAAAAATAGTTGAAATCGACCGACATATCGGCTGCGCCATGTCCGGCTTGCAAGCTGACGCCCGCTCCATGATCGAACACGCCCGTGTTGAAAGCCAACATCATAGTTTTCATTACAATGAGAGGTTGGGGGTGGAGAGTTGTACGCAGGCGGTGTGTGATTTAGCGCTGAAGTTCGGGGAGGGTGCAGATGGGGAGGAGAGTGTGATGAGCAGGCCATTTGGGGTGGCTTTGTTGATCGCGGGGATTGACGAGGAGGGGCCGCAATTGTAGGTTTTCCAGTGCTATGGTTTACTGCATGGAAGCGGCAGGGGCTGATGAAGAGACAGATATCACGCAGAGCCGTCAGGGACGTTTTATCGCTACGATGCAAAAGCTATTGGCTCGGGCAGTGAAGGTGCACAGGCGGAATTACAGAACGAGTTTCACAAGTCGTTGACACTGGAGGAGGCAGAGACCTTGGTATTGAAAACGCTGAAGCAGGTCATGGAGGAGAAGCTAGATTCGAAGAATGTACAGCTGGCGAGTGTTACGAAGGAGAGAGGATTTCGGATCTACAGTGATGAGGAGATGTCGGTCGTGGTTGAGAGATTACCTACGAATTGAGAGCCAATTTAGCGTCATCAATACAAGTAATTTCTTATTGCCATTCTAGCCCATCGGAGCAGTGCATGATACATAYTTCTTTGCATTCATCATGTATAGTCAACGAAGAGAGCAAATTGCCGCAAGTCGACTATATTCCATGTTTTCTGGCTTTAATTTAAAGGGCGTTCGTCTACGATATTCAAGCGGCCGATGCAAAGATACAAGACCCATCTCAACTCCTGCATTCCCATTCAATCTATTGGTAGCGTGGAAGAAGCCATCTACCATAGATGGAGCGTACTATTGTGCCATTTACGCCTCGTTGTTGCCTTTGTATCGTTCACGCAACCTGTCTTCCAGTGAACCGATCGACGGCTTTCTTGTGCATCTTCTGTCTACCTCTTGCTCTCCGAGACTACGCCGGTGAAGCCATGCAGAAACTAAGRGACCATGGTATGAGAATTTAGGCCCCTATATGTATGCTTTCGACGACTAATAGTTACTTCGTTGAAGGATCGACGCCCGCTAGTGATGGTTGTAAACGAAGGATCGTAGTCTTTCTGTATAAAGTTTGATCTCATAGACTGGCGGGATTCGTTGACGTGTGCAGAGTTCTGAGTGTTACATGCTCGAGATCTTATTATGGCAAGATACTGCCACGGTCCCGGACAGCTTATAAATGGCACGGAGGGTATGGTCAAGAATAAGTTGTAGGGCAAGGGGAGGGGATGCAATGCAATTTCAGACTTCTACCCACAGGATTGGTCGGTTGCATTGCCAAAGACCTCGGTTTGCACGGCAGTTTATAAGCCTCCTTCTTTCTCACCGTCGTTCCCATTGGATCCATCACCTCATTTTCCAGGCTAGTTATGCGTCTTGGGTCTCGGGTTTGAGCATCCGATTCATTCAATGCAGGGAGACGCGACGCCCCATTGGATCGTAGATCTTCGGTGTCCCAGGAACAAGGACCATGCCAGACACTGTTCGCGCCTCTGTTATGCAAGGTCTGTCAGCACGGTGTGGGATCATTGCGTTCCTATGAGAAACACTTACGATGTAGGTTGTAGAGCCGATCTCCTGCCGGGGGTCTCTACGCTTCCACACCCTCGAAAGATCCTCCAGCCTATCGTGCAAAACCCCTCCTGCAGCATACAGTTAATGCCACCTTAGTCCCAAAAACTGCTCTATTCAAAGATTGTGCACGATAGCCTGATTGACAAGATATGACAAATTCTCATAACGCGGCTTACGCCGACCAGACAATCAAACGTGTCAGAGTTGTATCGAATCAGAAGCTAGGATCCGCGTTGCCCAGCGACGAGATCTTCTGAGGCGCACGCCTGTAGCAGTAAGAGTGATGGGCATGATTTGCACCGAACAACCCTGATGACGCTCTCTTGTACTGCCAGCGTACTGCCAAATGACATCGTTTGATGCAAGCGGCGAGGTAGGTTCAGCGCTGAGGTTACGAAAACCCAACGCCGTGGACTTGGAACGAGGCTATAGGCAAGGGGCCGAATATCCTGCCTAGTGGCCGCATGTTGACGAAACGCACGCGAGCGACCATATGCTCAGCCAGGGAGCCAAAAGGTTACGTTTAAAGTATCGGATTCGCCGTTGACCATAAAAGATAGCAGATAAGCAGAGCTAGAGGTTTCAAACCCCTCATAAGGAGCTTCCATTCGAGGGTCTAGAAAAAAGTAGAATGTCTTCGCTGGCAAGCGTCAAACTCACGAGCCGATCTTGTTAGAGCGGCTTGCAAGGGTATACGTTCCACTCTCCAGATGTGGTCATCTTAACGCATAAGAGGGAACTTTTCGGATGCAACCTTAGGATGTATTGCAGCCTAAATTTTGGCTGGAATTGCTGGTGGAGTATGATGCTGCAATGCATAAACCTAGCACGAGCTTTATGTCCCGGAAACCTGGAAAGCTAGCGACCTTGCAGGGGTGACGGATGGGGGAAATAAAAGCAATTGTCATAGATGATGGTGACCTGGTTCCATGAACCACTGGGTCTGGCTGAGGTGCTGAAGTGCTGGTGTGGGGGATCTACTGTAATTATCATGTCACCGCCCGGCATCAGACACTTGCTTTTGCGTAGTTACGCACACAGGTGTTCGAGACGGCTCTTCTGTATTTGCCTTTTGCATAAGCACCCTCGGGTTCTGCGGGCCAATCTGCCCTAGATGCCCATCAATATGACCCAAAATAGTGGGTCGCTAAGCCTCTGGCTTCTTCCTTGACGGCGTATTGGCAATTTGTCGAGATTCCAAAGGCACGGCCAACCAATGGCGCCAAGTCTTAAGCATCGGCAATGATGGCGAGGGGGTCGGGTCTATGAAAGTATTTGCTGAGCCTTATTTTGTTTGAGGGAGCGAGGCCAACACCACATTACCGGAAAGCTTTTGGCTCTTTGAAAGGCTTCCTCACACCTGGGAGACAGACGATATCAGGCTCAGCTCAAGGGACTAAAGCGTCCAGACAGTCAACATGGCGTATGCAAAGAACGGCCATGCTTCTTCCGGGACCCAGGAAAACCACATACTGATAGCAAGTCACCTAGAACCCCGCACCAAAACACCACTGCTGTCAACTCGAGGTACCTTGAGCTTGTCACTATACACGACAGAGACTTCCAAAAATTTTCAGTCGATCATTCTGTGCACCTCGTGCCCGTTGATGAGGCAGGTCACCTTATTTGACTATGGACAAACATACTGATGAGCAGAAAGGGAGAAGCCGAACGATTAGAGAATCAACACCTGGTCTTTAGCCTCATGTTTGACCAGAGGCTCATATTTGCTTCGATGACCACGGTCAGGAATGTTTTAGACTGTGGGTATGGAACAGCCTCGTGGGCAACTGAAGTGGCTGAAGCCTATCCTGACTGCGAAGTAAGATCCTCTGCATGCTGCTCAGCATCATTCCAAACTGATCAACCAAGTAGGTTATTGGTGTCGACATCTCTCCGCATATGAAGCCGGACGATACACCAGAGAATTTCTGGCCAGAGGTATGTACTTATACCATATCGAATCCTGCAAAAGAAGACCAAGCACCCATTGCGACCTCGGAGCGAAGTCATGGCAATACTATCCAACATCAACCGACTATGAGTGCTGGATGGCTCGATGGTATCCTCGAAAGTATGTTGAAGCGTGTCGGCGAGACATGCATGTTTTGCCGGCGTTCAATTACGACATCTCCCACTCAGTGGTCTGTTGCGTCGTGCTTTATGTGCAATGGACATTGAATTGCCMTATTGTGCTTTGACAAATTTTCAGGATCATATCTCGTCGCTGCACCTTTTCAGKTTYTATCGGCTGACCGCGAGTACATATAGCTCGACGATATTAATAGGCGATTAGCATATGATGCCAACTATTTCGACCTAGTTCAATCGAGGATGGTGGGAGGAGGGATCAACGCATCGAGGTGGTCTACATACCTTGGGGATATAAAGAGGTATGAGCCCTAGATCACATCAAAGTGCATTGTGGTCTTTGCGCATCGACCATACTTGCTGACAATGATGAAGGGTGCTGAAACCTGGGGGCTGGGTACAGATGGTGGAATGCTACTATATGTGTCAATCTGACAACGGCTCGATCACAGATTCACACCCCCTACGGCGATGGAGCAGTAACTATATCCGGTCACTTGAGGGTATCAAAGACCCTAGGGCACCGCAGCGGCTGCATACGCTCGTATCTACCGCCGGCTTCGTTGAGATTGAGCACAGGATGATCCCAATGCCATTATGTGGCTGGTCGAATGGTATAGCTAAGAACGAATATAAAAGGATGCTCTGATGATGCTGACTGTCTGACTCGAGCAGACCCAAGAGAGCGCCGGATTGGGGAGGCCAATCGAGAAACTATTCAGCAAACCCTTAGCAATTTGGCAATCTTTCCCTTCACGCGAAGGTTAGGCATGTCCATTCAAGATGTCAGATCGCTGGTGGCAAGTGCATGTGTTGACGCTGCCAACCCTGATCTAAAGGCATATTTCCCTATGTGAGTGCAAGCTGTCCCGCTCAACCCTGATCGCGGGCTTACCCCTCCGCAGATACGTTTGCATTGGGAAAAAGCCAGGGCTATGAGGCTTGGATGCGACCGGCGAACTTGCGACGGCCATGAGATATATGAATTGTCAGGGTTCACGAACTTCAGCGGCGATTCATCCAGTAGGAAGCGTTATCTGGCGAGCAGGTGGATACTCGGCTCCTATTGGTTGGAACAATTGGGCACATCTCGAGGTTATCTCGATTGGAAACCTGGCAAATGAAAGACATGCCCGCGAGATCATTGTGGGCAAAAATGGCACATTGTATCTATAACTAGCACCAAGCGGGTGTTTCTCAATAGTAGAAGGAGTGAGGTAGATCAGAAAAGAAATGACGACGTGAAAATTCCCTTCTGAAGATAGAAATAGGGGATCTGGTACCGACAGTCTGGTAGCGAGAAGATAAACTCAATAGCCGCACTATCTCTGAATGGCAAGAGCAAGCCTCTGTCTCTTCTGGGAGGACGATGTAAGGGAGAGAAAGAGAAGTTGGGAGAGCACACGATGACTACACGAATACTCTGGACAGATATCATTGTCTTCATACATAATGACCCTTGATCAGATCCCATTCACAGCTTGCCAATCGTAGTTACATGAAGGATCTAAGACCCTGTGACTGGGAGTTGGGCAGATTTGCTGCCCAAGGGGAGGCTGATAACGCAACGGGTGGCGGAAGCGCTGAGCCAAGTGGTGATTGCTTCTAGTTGCAGGATCTTCATGTGATTGAGGTGCATGATGAGTGTCGGCGACTCCCGTCGTTCGTTGTTGACATGTGCAGGCTCCGGAGCTCTAGAACGCGTAGAACTTGCACGAACTTGCAAGGAACCTGTTACGGGGTCTGTTGTAGCGCCCTGGGGGAGACGGAACCTTCGGGCTGGGTGACCAGTTCGACCCAAACGCGGCTTCGACGGGATCTCGCATAGCGCGATAAGCACGTGAAGCCCACCCCTGCACTTCAGCCTTAAGCTACGGTGACCTTTTCTCCCACTTTCTGCACAGCGACTTTTCTTYGAAGTACTAGGCAATACCAGAGCCATGCCATCGACTCATAAACGAGATAAACCTTGGGACACGGATGATACCGACAAGTGGAAGGTAAGAAAAAGCCCTGAGCCTGCGTCAAGATCATCAATTGCTCACTGCCTGTCCATCAGGAAGAACTTTTCCAGCCCACCGACAATGCTGCTGGCACCTTCACCGAAGAATCCTCCTTCGCTACACTCTTTCCCAAATACAGAGAGGTGTACCTCAGAGAAGCATGGCCTCTTATCACCCGATCCCTGAAGTTCCACCACGTACACCCTGGCCACAACARTTTTCGGAGATCTACAACTAATTTAGAACAGATAGACTGCACGCTCGACCTTATAGAAGGCAGCATGACTGTCAGAACAACACGGAAAACATACGATCCTGCCTCCATCCTCAATGCCCGCGACCTCATCAAGCTCCTCTCACGTAGCGTTCCTGCCCCCCAAGCTGTCAAGATTCTCGAAGATGGCATGGCATGCGACATAATAAAGATTCGTAATCTAGTCCGCAATAAAGAACGGTTCGTCAAGCGAAGACAGCGTATACTRGGTCCCAGTGGTTCCACTTTGAAAGCTTTGGAGCTCCTGACTGATTGCTACATACTTGTACAAGGAAACACAGTCAGTGCAATGGGAAGTTACAAAGGCTTGAAGGAGGTACGAAGAGTCGTAGAAGACTGCATGGCGAATATCCACCCAATCTACCACATCAAAGAACTAATGATCAAACGCGAACTAATGAAAGACCCTGAGCTGGCGAACGAGAATTGGGAGCGTTTCCTGCCACACTTCAAGAAGCGGACCCTCAGCAAGAGAAAGAAGCCACTCAAAATCACGGACAAGTCTAAGAAGCCATATACTCCGTTTCCGCCTCCTCAGGAAAAGAGTAAAGTTGATCTGCAGATCGAGAGTGGCGAGTATTTCTTGGGTAAGCAAGCGAAGGATAGGGCGGCGAAGGAAGCAAGAGAAGATAAGCAACGGGCGAAGCAGACAGAGAAGAAATTGGCAAGACAGGAAGAGTTTGTGCCACCACGAGAGAATGGTACAGTTGCATCAGAGAAGAAAAACAAGAAGAGAAAACGAAAAGAAGAGGATGGGACGGAGTCGAAGAAAAGAAAGAAGAAGACTATTGATGAACAGGAGTGAGAAGGGTATTCTAGCCAGGCTCTTCCGTTGGTGTTAGCTATTTTAAGCCTAATGTCTTGCTTGTATCGATCAAGCGTCAAAATCGTATGCCTGCAATGAGCAAGACGTTGTTTTTTTCCATGTCGGTGCACATACTAGCTGCAGTCATGTTGAAGGATTTCGTGAGCTCATTTTTCCTTTCAGTCTTTCTCAAGCTCAAGAAAAGTGTTCCAGGACAAGGCCAGGATTTCTTGCCTATCCCCTTTTAATAAGACGCTCCATGCTCCTTTGTCAGAGCCTGAGCTCTATACAGGATATACAGTACCACTTCGACGGGTGCCTGTCTTGGTTGACGGGAAGGCCCCCGCATGATACGCTTTATGGGATCCAAGAATACACATTGAATATCACCCTATTGAGATGCCGTATGGCGCAAAGAATGACACAGGGACATGGAGGCGAATATGGCGAGCTGGAGAATCGCAGAGAATTGGTACTGCCTCGCAATACAGCGAGCAGGCAGAGGAGAAGAAACGCCAATGGGCAACAGGGGTGGAAGGCAAGATTGAAAGCACGAACAGGACGGTGTTGTTGAATTTCTGAAAGGCTATCGAAGAAAAACCGCAAAGATACCTAAATCAACTCCAGTCGCCCATGGCTGGAACAACCTCTAGATGCACAACAACTGCTCCTCAAGTCCCTATGGCGGCTAGGGGGGAAAACGGCCTTGTATTCATGTTTTACCATTGCTATCCACGCTTCGCCTCTCCTCGAGACGTACATCTACTTGGTCAAATCATGCTTTAGTGTTTTCGATCTCTATAAACATTATTGTATCTTCGTCGTTAGGGGTCCAGCGACTACTTAATTGGTCAAGTAATAAGAACGCTTATCCTCATTGCCCACACTGGGCTCAGACTATCATCTTAGCTTTCTTTCTGCAATTCTATTAATTTCTTCCTTCGTACTACATCCCGGCTTAAGGATATAAATCTACATCCACATGTCGTTAACCTGATGTAGTAGAATAGAACGAAGCTATAACATTATCTTTCCAGACGGCCCGTTACAAATAAGTTTTCTAATCAAATCATTCTCAACGCTGATTTCCCTAATCTTCTCTAATCCCGTTAATGAACAGCCTTCAAATCTGTTCCGTGGTTTGGTAAGGTCCTTGAAAACTGTACGCTTACAATAACGCCCAACCCCTATAGTGTACAGCCTTCGAACTCGAATGGTGGTTTATGAGAATATTCGACATCTCAATGCTCATGAAATCGGTGCATTCTAAGGCAGAAAAGATATACGATATCATGCTATCAATCGCATGCTCCCGTACACATATTGAAGCCATGAGATGACGTGAAAATCACTCATTATCCATCCTCGCTTACCATCCTAGTTCCCTAAATCTACMCCTCCGATTCCATCTCCACCACTACCCTTCCCCRCTTTACCACGTCCTCTRCCTCTTTCTATTAACTCCCCCTCCCTCGTACCACTAGCTCCCCCCTGCAACCCCTACCAATCGCTCAAACTTCTCCCTCCTCTCCCTCTCAATCCCCTCCGCTTCTACATCTTCCACCCCCCTTTCCGTAACCGCTCCCTCCTCTCTACCCGGATACCTGCGTAAATAGAAACGTAGCGCTGAGCTTACGTATGAGAGATTGCCGTGGGCTGGCATGGTAGTCTGGTGGTGCTGGGGTTGTGGGCGTGGTGGGGCCAAGGGAGGGGGTCGAGATGGTGGTAGTGGCGGTGGTGGGTGAGAAGGTGGGGAGGTGTGGGAATTGGTGGGTGTGCCCATGGCTGGGGAGCGTGGGGTGGGTGTTTGGTGGTTGGTGATTGGCGTTGAGAAATATTGATATTAAGGAGAGGAGGGAGAGATTGGTCGAGAGCTCTTTAATTGTTTACGAAGGCCTTTAGTGCGTCTATCTGTAGGAGAAGTGGAGAGTTGGGGGTGGAATGCGCAGTCAGTCGGCTTTCTTCATTGGAAGTGGCGGCCTGCTCAAAATGGATGTTTGTATATTTGTCGGTGGTTTGAGCTCGGCGTTGTGAGATTTGTGTTCTTGAGGTTGTGTATCAATTGTCTGGTTGCACAGTTGCGAAATCGGAAGGGAAGTGACGTTAACACGAGGTGAGCCGATATTGGAGCTTCGCGTTGTGAATACTCGAAAATGCATACTGAGGTCTTCACACCGCTCCGCGATGTGATGTAGTGAGTGTTCACTGTTGGTCAAGTAGTCAAAAGAGTGCTTGGAAGGAACGAATAAAGCGATCTCGTGGCGTATGGAGTTCCCGGCCTATGTGCCTACCCTTATAGTGCTCAGCTCGTCGAATTGAGTAGAGGAGTCTATACACTATACGAACGAATACACCACTACCCCTCCAACCCCTTACCCTGCACTTCCTAATACAAAATCCTCTTTCCCATTGCCTCTTGCCCGTAAGACTCACACCGACCGTCCACTTGGCCTTCGTAAGACTGATCACAAGCCTGGGCCACATCCGGTCCGAACCCAAGACTGAGGAGGTAAGGAAGTATGCTTTTGGAGAGGCTGCAGAGATCATAGACAGATAGGTTGATAAGTGGGTGGGTAGGGCAATCAGGCTTGGTGTAACCCTATTTAGTAAGGACGGTACGATGGTTTGTAGTGCAATGGCTGAGGGAGTGGGGCCGCCAAAGGGAAGGCTTGGAAGGAGAAGAACTGGAGTGCGTGGATTCGTTTTGACCGACGGTAGCTGTTGCGCGGAGTAGGAGAGTGACACGAGCTGCGTCGAGGGCGTTAGGCGTAGGTATGTAGGGCTCTCGGCAGCAACCAAGGAGGCCAAAAGATACAGACGTCAAACCAGTATTATTGGACCTATTTCCTCACGAACTGTCTCCTCCTCCATCCGGCCTCCCGTCTCGGAACCACACCCCCCTGTCGCCTTCCCATCAACCACGCCTCTCGCAATGCTCGCCCATTCTTAGATACCTTTGGCGGGAGCAACGTTTGCTCTTCCTGCAGGACGCGGATTTTCACATTTCCGCGCTTGAGATCCTTCGGTGGTTTGGAGTCGGGGTCGAAGAACTTTCGCTTTTGGGTTGTGGATGTAGGACGGGTGGGTGGTGGGACGGAGGGAGCCGGAGGGGGAGAAGTGGCGAGGACGGAGGCGGGGAGATAGGTTGGGAGAGAGGTCTTGCTGGAGGGTTTGGGGTTGGGTTGAGAGTGCTCTTGGGGGTAAGAGGTGTTGGTGGTAACTTGGGCGTCTTTCGAGATAGGCTTGGTGGGGAGTGGCTTTTCTTTTGATTGCTTGTGCTTGCTTGAGGCTTTGGCTTGGGATTTTAAAAGCTGATCACGTTCTCTCCGCTTGGCTTTGCGGTCGGCTTCTCGCCTATGCTTCGTTAGATTACATAGTGTTGTATAAGTTGATAGTGAGCCTTACCTTGCAGCGACCTTGGCGGCTTCGAGAACAGCAGTACGTGCATTATTGAAGCCAGCTGATGCCGTGACTGTCTCTGGTGCTTCATCCTCGCTATCACCATCGGCCTCTGACGAAGTCTCTCTTGCAACTTCTTTAACCTTCGCTTCCAGGGGAGAGGGTTCCGGCGTATCTGTGTCTTCAATGCCGAATTTTTTGTGCGTGACTTTCACAACCTTCTGGGCCTGGGCTGCACCGTCAACTGGACTGGAGACTCTGTCTCCCGATCTCTCGCCCATTGTCGACGATCCCTCTGCTAATCCCTTCGAAGCACTCTTCGGTTATCTCTCCCCCATCAATTGATTATGTGGAGTCAGAGAATCAGTGTAGACTCCTTCGATACGCAGGACCCTACGGATTGGGGACTTGTCTTCTGCAGATTCCTTTTAGAGATTTCTAGATTCTTTCTATGGCAGCCCTAAAGAGCTGCTAATTCTGCTGCGGCTATATTATTGTGACCACCTCACTATTGTAAGAAATATCGAGATTTTATTCATTAATGATATGATTTTAGTATCTTCATCTGCGAATTCATTAGTTGTTCCGAGCGAGCTCCAAGCGGAGACCAAATGGTTGCCCCCAAGAACTTTTCGGGAGGTACTTTAGCTTACCTTAGAACTAAGTTACTAGCGTTGATTAGGCCTGAACACCTCGACGATGGCAGACCCTTTTCTATCAACTTCATGCCTCATTTACCAGAGGAGAGAAATAAATAAATTCATGATTCTAAGAACTTTATACTTTATTTTTAAGAGGGGAGAAACGCTTTCCCGAGTAAGTAACGATGTCATCTTCATTCAGCTGGCCATGAATAGTCAGGCATGGGAACTTTCTTCTCTGTAAAGCCCAGCGCTGCGCCCACAGTAATCGCCAACCTATCCAGCCTTGACCATGTCACGAAACCCAATACTGCGTTCCTAATTCTAATGCCCCACAGCGTCTGCGGATTGAGTATTTGCATCGCGTTATCCGAGCCCTGCTGCGTCTTTACAAATGGCACCATGATGTCTCCATACCGCTCCAAGGATGTTTTGACATCGCCAGAAGAATTCAACAGCTCTCCAGCAAGGACGTAGCCGCCAATGATTGCAAGGCTGGTGCCAATGCCGGGTGTCGCGTAGCCGGCATCACCAAGCAGAACCACCCGGCCATCGTGTATTTTGGGCGATCTGATCTGTCCGAATAGAGAGCAGTAGAAGTCCTCGCTTTCGCGCATGGCTCGCAGCACCTCTGGTGCTAACCAGCCTACGTCGCGGAACATCTCTTCCATCAGCTTCATGTAGCTTTCGTTGCCTTCGCGGAGAGCTTTATCGAGTCTCTCCTTCGCTTCGATATCTCCCTTCGTTCTCACATTCATCAAACCGCCTCTTGTGACGCCGCTAGGATCGGGACGCAGGAAGACAACGCGTCCCGCCGTTGCGTTGTACCATTTTGAAAAGCGGCTGCCCTGCAACAGGTCGGTCTTGATCGTGAAGTATGCTACATGAACGCCCTCGTCATAGACCTGCTCCTGCGGTTTGGTGTTTAGCATCATGCCGCGAATCCTCGAGCCAAGCCCGTCTGCAGCCACGAGAAGGTCATATGTCTTTACTTCCTTGCTCTTCGCGAATGTGACTTCCACTCCATCATCGCGCTGCTCAAAGTGGTCGACAGACTCGTCAAAGATGAGTTTCACCCGCTTTATTACTGGGTCGATGAAGATCTTCGCAAGCGCACCACGGAAGATCTCATATTCGGATGTGATACTCTGAACGTCTGTCCTGCCGGTCGCCCTGAGTGTTGCCACGGGCCTGCCACTTTCTTCGATGAACTCTACGCCCTCTTCCTTCGTGGTTTGATTACGGATCTCCTGTTCAAGGCCCATCCATTTAATGATGTCCACGGCTGAGCTGCGTATGTCGACACTGGCTCCAGTCAAGCGGAGGGAAGGATAGCGCTCAACTATGGTGATGCTGGCGTCGGGGTAGGCACGGAGCAGCCAGAATGCGAAGACATTACCCGCGATGCCGGCACCAGAGATGAGGATGTTGAGATTCGACATTGGCGGCGATAGTCGCAGAGTCTTGTTCCCTCGCTGTCCTTACACAACTTCGCGACACGATCGCGGCAGCGGGCTCTGCCGTCTGATTTACATTATGACGCTATGACCTAAAGACAGAGCGGTGAGACTTACGTTTTTCACTGATTGCTTTACTCTTCTTTTTTTCTCGGGGCGATTGTTAGGTCTTGCTTCGCGTCTTCCTGCCCACCAAGGACCGCGCTTTTGTACTACCTACTTCTGTTATCCTCTTCGTAGGCTCTTTAAGTTGCGCCACGACTTCTATTGTCCACTGTGTGGTCTCCAACCGTCCAATCTTCTTTCGAGCAAGTAATTGGCCTGAACAATAGTGCACAAAAAGAACTTGACAGACGTGGTAGACACCTGAGTGTAAGACTTTGAAAAGCACGCAGGCAACCTTCTTAGAAAGGAGTTCATCTACCGACGGTATACCCCTGTAAGGCTGCTGCCTAGAAAGAGTCTTACTATCGTGTCAGTATTGAAAGGGTAATGTTGGTCCACATGCCCACAGTTTTTAGAGCCAATATCTGCCGGCACGCGGACCGCTGAGATCTAGTGCCAATTCGATAGATAAGAGGCCCTGGAGCTGGTAATTCCAGCTTGAATGGGCATATCGGTACAGTCATTTTCTAGAGGCATAAGTGTAATGATGTCAGCTACAGGAGTAGGGACTAAGATAACCTTATCCCTTAGACGACCCGCTCTTAGGGCCTCTGTAAGGGGCAGTGACATGAGCCCTATAAACCTTGGAATGTTACTTCATTTAACGGCTAGTTATATCCCTTGCAAAGCTCCCATATGAAAGAATCGTCCTACACCATCCCCAGTTTCCAATCATGGCTCTTCCCCTCCCTATACCACGCCTCCACCTCTCCGAAATAGACGATCAATCATGGTTTCCTGCCCCTCTCCGCGCCTCGGTGCAAGCTTGCCTAACCCTCCTCTGGAGAATGAGATTCCCCTTGATTCAGTCTGTGTCTCCTAGCGCTCTCGTCGCAAAAACTCTCCATGATGTCCTAGGCTCTAGACTCAAAGAATTCACGTTCGTTGACTTCTGCTCCGGCGCTGGCGGGCCCACGCCATACATAGAGAGGGAAGTGAACAAGGCATATATGCAGGCACAGGAGGAGGAGAAGTTGAGGAATGGGCAATTAGGTAGTAATGGACACGTGAATGGCTATGTTGGGAGAGATAAAGGAGTCGATTTCGTTATGACGGATATTCATCCACATCTTCCAGCTTGGTCCCAGGCTTCGCAACGCAGTAAGAATCTGCACTATGTCGCTTCCTCTGTAGATGCTACCAATGCGCCTGAGGACCTGCTCAAACTTGCTGGAACATCTTCTCGGAATCAGGGAAAGGTGTTCCGACTTTTCAGCCTCGCATTCCACCATTTCTCTGATCCGCTCGCTGTACGCATCCTGCAGAACACCCTTTCAACATCTGATGGTTTCGCAATACTCGAACTTCAAGGCCGAGACCTCGGAAGCCTTTTCCTTATCCTCATGATGGGCCCGCCACTGATGCTAGGCAGCTGGTTCTGGTTTTGGGGCCAGTGGACCCATCTGTTCTGCACGTATATCATCCCCGTTGTTCCCTTCGTCGTCGTCTACGATGGTATCATCAGCTGTTTGAGAACGAGGAGGGATGGAGAAATAATGAGCTTATTAAGGGAGGCTGCAAAAGCTGAGGGAAGAAGTCTAGATGGTTGGAGATTCGAGACGGGGAGGAAGGTGCACACGTGGCCAACAGGCACATTTCAGTACTTCATTGGAATCAAAGAAGAGAGCAAGAAGTCTAAATAAGGCAGGCCTTGAGACGATAGCGAGTGGCGTCACGGTTGTATATATAACACTATTTTGCCTCTGTAAATATCAATCCCCTCCTTTGTCTGAACAGAACCTTGCGTCGTGAATGGCGAAGAGACTAATTATTCAATTGTATTCCAGGATCCTGCAAAAATGTTTGATATAAGCTCAGGAATAAGCTCAGGAGGGGCGAATTTCCTTACAATGACAATAAGCAGGCTCTTCTCACTCCAATCACATTGCTAGGGTTTGGCTCAGACCCTTCAACCTGCACAAGTGTATTGAAACTTTAAGTGGGCCTTGCATCTTGCATTGGAGACATCTACCGAGCAATCCATATTACCATCCGCACTAAAGGCTCTATGCCTGATTCATGCTCTGGTAGCGGGACCGTGCTTTGGCTCCAATGAGCTCTTGTATCGCAGATGTTTGTCCTCTAAGAACGGTAAACTCAGACATTGGTAGCGTTGGGGTAGGTAGATTCCCTCATTTTGAGTATCAACGCTGACTAGACTACATGGTAGAATTATGTTTCCCTCTTAACGCAAAAATTTTCTCGCCATCTTGTAAGAGAATGGAGCATAAGTCATGCCTACAACAGAATTGTCTAAGCCGGATTCAACACAGATGCAGCTCCACTAAAGCAACATATTTCTTTATCACCTACATATTTTAAGTGTGAAAACGATATACATCATTGAGCGATGCACCCCAGACCTCGCAAAGGTAGTGGCCTCAGTCACACCTCAGGGACATTGAGAGGACATGACTGCAGCTCCAAGGTCGACCTGTCGACTACTRCTGCTATCARAATGCCAGCTCATAGCGGTCTACCCATTTCTCCGCTCAAGTCATCCGCTGGACGGTGAACAAGACGTAGGGTGAGGTCGGGGCAGATTTCTACCACCTTGACATCTGAAGGAGATGACGACCTCACTATATGGACCCGCTTACTGTATAGCCCTACAAGACTGGTCAGTTTCCACTAATTTCTCTTGGTTTAGTTTCTTTTCTTTTATATATTTAAGTTAGAGCTTACTCAGAAAAGTTAGCGCGGACCAAGGTTTTTAGTGTTCAATTGGTCTCTAAACCTCTTACCTACCAACTCACGTGATAATAATTAACCAACATTCACGCCTGAGGCGAGAAAATTAGGACATCGTAGAATACACCGATAGGGAACGACACCATACAAGAGTGACGAGGCCTTGTTTGCTTACCTCATTGTCTGGGACTCCGCAAGCATATGTCCCTTATCTCGGACTTCCTATGACTCAAATACCTCTCCAAAGTCAAGCGGGACTTTTCGTTAATTATCATAAAGATAAGGATCCCAAGATATCACTATGACAAACGAGAAACCCTCATTCCCGCCAGTATATATCCATGAGCCTACAGCGGAACACACCCACACCGCAATCATGCTCCATGGGCGTGGAAGCTCTGGGATAGAGTTCTCAGACGATCTGTTCTCATCGAAGCTTTCAGGAGCGAACGAGAATCTGCCCTCGCGCTTTCCCGGATGGCGTTGGGTGTTCCCATCATCCCGCATTCTTTGGAGCTCCACGTTTCAAGAAGAGATGCCTGCGTGGTTTGATGCATATTCATTGACCGATATCACCGCGAAACAAGAACTACAGCTTGACGGAATCAGAGAGTCAGTGGAGCATCTGATTGGAACCCTAGACGCGGAGATCGAACGGCTTGGTGGTGTTGGAGAGAACTTGGTGCTGGCCGGTATCAGTCAGGGAGCTGCTGTGGGCTTGTGGACGCTACTATGCCAATCTCGATCGACAAGTAGGATTGGCGGATTTGTGGGTGCTAGCTGTTGGCTTCCTTTGGCTGACGATATCGAGGTATTCTTTGAAAAGCCTAAAGCTGCAGAGAAGATGTTGGGCGCTACTGTAAAAACCTCAGAAGCTCTCGAATTTGTGGAGAGCACCATGGCTGCAACGAAGGCGTCATTTATCGATTATCATRGTGTTCATCCGTTGCGGTCTACGCCGGTACTCCTGGGCCATGGCGTGGACGACGCTTATGTCGATGTCGAATTGGGAAAACAAGCGAGAGATATTTTGAGGAAGATCGGCTTGGTGGTAGAGTGGAGGGAATACACTGGTGCCGAAGAAGAAGGGCACTGGTTTAAGGAACCTGAACAGCTGAATGATATCGCCGAGTTTCTGGACGCGGTTGGAGAGCCGGAGAAGGTATCATTGAGAGACGAGACACGGGCTAATTAGAGTATCGAGCACATAAAGCATTTGTACCCATGATCTTAACCTAACCAGCGGCTTACAAGTATATCAATCGCATATTCGATAGACCATGTGCCGATAGCTTGTGTTGGGAGGAAGTCGTAGCGAATCCCTCGGACCAATGGTATAGAGAGCCTTGACAAAATTCCCAGTAGTCTGGGTACGACCCTATCATTTCCCAGTCAACTGTTGACGAAATTCGGCTATCCTGTCGTTCGTCCATAGAGTCTGAATGATCACGAATAGAAGTAGCTCCATCCCGTGTGACCGTGATGTGCCTCGGATGCAGGGTCCCGTGCATCACAACAATTGCATGATCACCCCGCATTAAAGATTAGATCACATTTATCCAAGGGGTGTTGGATCGCCCGGGGTCTGAGCAGAGAAAGTCATTGTGTTTTGCCTCGGACTTCTTGTGCCCAGCAGCAATGATTCGCTGGTACCTGACAGGTATCTATCTCATTTTTACTGCAAGATTTGCCAATATCATTTCTCCCTTCTACTAGCGTATCATGGTCTTTTTCACGTTCTGTGCAACATGGCTTATTTCTTCAATAGACATGCAGTCATGTCTTTTCGAACCTGCAATGCCTCGTTTCTTGGGTAAAAGGTGCTTTTAAGTCAACAGGATATTGGTCTCAGATATATATATTAGGATGCAAACCCAAAGATCTCGTTTCAGCGCCGCTTTTGTTCTGCAGATCGGCCACACTTAGCGCACGGCTGGTCCTTAAGACGCAACCAATTGCACACATTTCCGGTTTTTGTGATGCCTTTACAGAAGACTTGATGCACAGTACATATTTCTTTGTTAGGTCCAACGCCGCGGCGGCAATTGCCTGGCATATAATTCCTACCGGGGCAATGGTGTGTTTTCTTAGTCATGGTATGTGCTTGTATATTTCTGGTCGGGACGTCTCCTGATGTGCTGGATAGGGACTGAAGGCGATGAGTGCGATTGCTGATTGAGGGCAGGTCCAGAGGCTACACAATGTCCATTATATATTCGGCACTTGCGGTCTCGTTAACAACAAAGCAACGAGCGACGAGGACGGCAACAAAGACTTCGCCGTGATGTAAAAATATAATTTGCACAAGAGCTTTGTCGCTGAGCATACCGAATCATAACTTGATTCTTCTTTGTCTTTTCAATGAAAGGGAACAGAATTCGCCTCTCTTTACAGGGAACAATATACGTTAGTGTATATGCAAGACAAAGAAATGTATCGCGCACCTAAAACACAAGCATGTGAGTGCTTTGTCTGAGCCCAAAAACGGGGTTTCAACACGCTAAAATCCTTTGTCATCTCCTTAAGGCTCCTGTGCACACTATGTGCTGCTTCTTAAAACCAAATGGACATCCAAGGAGTTTTTCAGAAGGACTTCGCATCAGACATATTCCCTGACACCTCCAATGGCATCAGATCTTCCAGAGAGCGAGCAACAGCTGCCGAGCAATACATCGATCGTGACGACATATATGTCAGACAGTCCGCCACAGCTTCCGAGCAACCCATCAAATGTGCCAATATCGCCATCAGAACAGGGAGATACCTATACAGCGGATTGTGCCTCACTACTATCCCGTTCTCCATCCGTCTACTCCGACCACTCTGAAACCTCCACTCTACAATATACAGGAGAGCCTTTCACAGAATTCAAGACAAAAGTCGAGAAGCTCTGTGAAATTCTCTGGCCTCCACCGAGAGCTATCGGCCGAGTTGTAGCCACACGGCTACGTGTGAACAAATTACTGCGTTCCCTCATACCGCCTCCGGAAGGACCAGTCGTTGGACGGCTTAAAGGGGGCGATTATAACAGGATCACTAGTATTTCGCTACCATCTTCGTACGGGCAGTCAACATCAAAGCTGATACTCCGGACTTCGAGATGGGAAGAAGGCGTTGGGTGTCCCGATCGTGACGTGACAGTCTTGGATTTTGTGAGCCAGCGAACAATAATACCGGTTCCTAGGGTCATCGCCAAGGATTTCAGCAATAATAATGCCCTGGAAATGCCATATGTAGTGCAGAGTCGAGTACCTGGAAGCGATCTTAGTTCAATGTGGGCAGGGCTCAGTCATCAACAGCGTTGCGTAATAGCGTGTGAGATGGGTCTCGTAATCAAGTCTCTTCTCTCCGTGGAGAGTCCAGTGCCGGGCCTCATCGATGCAACATCCGCGGATACTGTGTTCGCCGACTTCCCTAACATTGTGCCATTTGAGCTGAGAGACAGCGGTGGGCGCCTCGTCGATGACTGTGCAGTTTCAGGGGACATGGCAACGCCTCAGACACCAGGAGAATTTTTCAAAACGGTATTCGGAAAGTGGCACGCGTATACACTCGACGATGATGACCGGGAGACTGAACTTTTCCATGAACTGTTGGAAACAGTCTGTGAAATGGATAATATGGGGGTTTTCCCATCAGCCGTGCACTGCCTTTGTCACGTTGATTTGCATTCGCGCAACGTCATGGCTGATGTTCAACCGCATGATAACATCAAGATCACCGCTGTGCTCGATTGGGATGAGGCCGTGTTCGCACCCAAATTCGTCAATTGTCAGCCGCCATGGTGGCTGTGGAAAGAAGATGGCGACGAACGCTTGGATGAGAATGGTTTCGAGACTTGGCCGTATGAGCTACCTAGTTCCAAAAYTTTCCCTGCTACCMCCGAGAACCAAGAGCTTAAGCGGCTTTTTGAAGAACATGCTGGAGCAGAGTACAGGTWCCTTGCGACTGATACTTGTTCTAGGCTTGGTAGGGTGTTGTTCATTCTGGCTAAGGACGGCATCAATTCGAACGAGCGCTTCAAGGCCGCGGAAAGGGTTGTACGCGATTGGAAGGAGGTGAGAAAGTCTTTGTCGGGGCAATTGGTCGGTGTGTGAGAGGCGAGCAGTTTCTAGAGACCGCTGATGCGCTGCTTGAGCGAGATAAGAATCGACCTATTACTTAGAAAATTCGGATAAGTCAACAGTGGGATCTGCATTGAGCCGTGAGTTTATTTGAGTAAGAGTGATCGTGTTATCTTGCTTGAGCGCTTCCTTTACTTGATTCAGTTACTCGGTATGTAAGGTAAGATCCTAATCACCATTCCCGTGAAAGTTGGTTACCTAGGTGAGGCGCATATCTTGTTCTGGCCATCAGCCCCATAGGGCTGTATCGATATCGAAATACCCAAGCTTCCACTTTTCTGTGAATTGTTTCCCAAAAAGCCATGGGCGAAGATGGAGGTACTGAAGATACAGGCTACACATTTGGCGACACCGATTCGATTCGATGGCGGAACACGTGGAGACTATTGACTGGTGACTTGACCGAAGAAGGCAGACGGCAATACAGAAGAGACCGTGATCTTCGTTATGCACAACAGGACTGCAAGAGATGTGAAAAGGATAGAGATTATCTACTACAATATAGTATTGAGTGCTACTCTTTGAATATGGCTTTGCTAACGCAACGAAGGTCCTATAATACGTTTCCTAAATCAGAAAATCACAGCGCTTGGAGGCGATTTACACGCTGGAAATATAAGATGTCTTACATGTCTAGATGATACAGGAGGAGGTTTTGATCCAGATTACGGGATCATGCTGTGTGCGAATAAACCTGTACCATTGGAGGATACACTCGCACATGGTAAGGAATCCCAGTGCTTGCGCAGACAGCCTACTAACATTGAAGTAGAGATGGTTCACGCCTACGACTTCCTCCGCTTCAAGGCCGACTTCGAGAATATGAACTTACGGCATGCGGCCTGTACTGAGATCCGAGCCTCATCCTTAAGTGGTGAGTGTAGGTTCTGGCGGGAATTCTGGCATAGAGGCCAGTGGAAGGTTTTGAACCAGCACCAGGAATGTGTTCGACGCCGGGCTACGCTTTCTGTCGCTATGAGACCAAATTGCAAAGATGATGTCGAGGCGGCGAAGATAGTGAACGAGGTTTGGGACAGCTGTTTCGCAGATACCAGGCCCTTTGATGAGATTTACAAGTGAGGAGTCCATACTCCGATCCGTTACCGCGCTCTCGAGCCATTATAAGTTGCATAACAGCACGGCGTTTGGCGGCAATACCCACCAATCATGAAAACTGACATTATTCGACTGTCCATGGCTCACAGTGTCTGATGTTTATAGAGTTGAAGTGCTGCCCCAATTGTCTATATAATATCAAAATCATTGCCACAGCACCGATCTCCTTCGTCTGCTTTTAGGTTGTAGCTGACCAGACTTATGATTCAATATCATTGCTACGAATGTGCAGGCCGGTTTGCCGCGCTACAAGACACCAGGAATAGGGGATGCCAGTCTTCGGCAGATTACCGTTGATCACGTCAATTGACATACGAGCAGGGTTTGCACTGCAGAGTATTGAGAACTTCGCGCGAGAAACGTAATCATCTCCAACATTGCGACTGTTGCGGTCCAATACTGCTCATCAATCCGACTTCCCTCACTGCACGCGGCCTCCCGTTTCTCTCCCAATCGTCCCTGGCGAGACTCATCTTCAGGCTATAGCATCAAGACAAAGACGTGACGCCTGGCCGGATAGCTTCCAACTTCTGTTTCAATTCCATCCACACCCGATCCTGCAGCGCCGCCCCCGCATTGCCTTTGGTGAATCCCGCCGTTGGTGTGATCTTGCAATCCGGCACGTACTGACCGTGGGATTCAGGTCCAGCGCTGGCGCCGTGTACGAGCGTGCGCGCTCCAACTTCGGTTCTGCGGGACAAGAGCTTTACCATAAAACGGACGGCGCGGTTGTCCAATTCGCGGAAGTGGAGTTCGCTTTGGCAGAAGCTAGAGAAAGCAAAGACTGATTAGGAAATGAGGATTAGGCATTGAAAGGGTGGCTACTGCTCCGGCGGGAACAAGGGGACATACCAAGGAGCCACACAGTTTACGACGACACCACCAGAATTGACAGGGCACAGGGCGGCGATTTGCTTGACGACGAAGATAGCCAGCAGCTTCGAAACGTTGTAGCGGTCGGACATATTGGCCTTAGTTTCATTGTTAAGAGTCACGAAAAGTTGCCCGGCCGGTGCTTTTCTTTCCTTGAACTTGGCGTACTCGTAAAGCTCGGAGCCGGTCACGGTGAAGTGGGTTTGCGTGTTGTATTTGTTCGCCGTTTCCCGGAGCTTAGGGTAAAGGAGGAAGGCGAGCAGGGACATGGAGATAACGTTGGTAGTGATGCTTTCCTCATTATCTTCTGTCACTCGGAATTTCCAAGTCAATATGCCGGCGTTCGCGAGGAGTGCGTCGACGCGTGGCAGCTCAGTCTTGACTCTGTCGGAAAATGCTTGGACAGAAGCGTACGAGCTCAAGTCGAGGTGCCACACCTGAAGGCTGTCGGATGAGCACGAAGTCGTCGCTTGAATGTCTTTCGCCGCGGCCTCTCCTTTCTCGACATTCCGACAGGCAAGGATGACGGACGACGCTCCCAGGCGAACCATCCAGCGGCAGGCCTCGAGACCCAGACCCGAACTAGCACCCGTCACGATGACCGTTTGGCCTTTGAAGCTTGCCTTCGGGACGGGCGGTTCGTGGATGAACTGACGGTAGATGAAGGCTGCGAAGAGAGACATGTTGGGTAGCGCGACTTACAGCACAATAGATTTGTTGTTCCCTTTCGAATTCGACTATGATGTGCTTATCTAGCTAGAGAGTAGCAAGAGCAAAGAAGTAGAAGGAGAGCAGATGTGCGTTGGCAGCTGAATTTGTATGATGCTAACAGTGTAGTATCAAGTAGTTGGAGATGCTTCCCATTATTTATACTACACCGATAGCAAGACATCTTATTGAATATGAGAACGTCCCAAGAAAGTCATGTGTCTTCGAAAAGCATGCCGCATGTGGTAAGCACTGCATCAAGCCCCTTGTCACAGCAAATGAGCCTGAAATGTACTCGCTGGCCCCTTTCCCATAATGAGGGATTAATGGCGTTGTGGACCCACACCAGTCCGGATCGCAAATATATAACTAGGTAGAAGTGAGTCAAGCTTGTCGTCGAAAAGCATGCCATATGTGGAATAGTGTGCTGCATCAAGCCTCCCGTCTGTCACACCCAATAAGACTCTCGCGGGATATCAGTCAGCTTACACCTAAGCCCCCAGCGGACTACCTGACAGGCCATAATCCTTGTGCAAATATCCACTATTCTAATATATAAGTCTCCAGCGGATTACCTGACGGGCTGTAAGCCTTGTGCATTGGTCCACTATATCAACATCCTACAAAGATAAACTGAGAAAATTATCATGGTGTTCCGTGGTAGACCATCAAAGGCTTGCGAAAGATGCAGAGCTCGGAGACTAAAAGTGAGTACGAACCCTGGCAGCCGCCGCTCTTTGGAGTTGAGGCTTACCTATTGGACGTAGTGCGATCTTCATAGCGGTGCTTGCGGCCAATGTGTCAGAGCAGCTACGTCTTGCTCAGGATACAGAGACACGCAGCAGCTTCGTATTCGAATTGAAAACCAGTCTGTTGTAAGGAAAGCGTTGCAAAGAGCATCTCGCTGCGAGCCACAGTATCTTCCGCTGTCAATAGACTTGCAAGCCCGAGGTGCATTCTTTAATTCTTACGTTGCCTCAAAATGTTGGGACTTTCTCAAACCATATCATCACCCAATGGACTCCCCAGAACACCTGACGAATGCGATCGAGGCCGTCAGCTTGGCGTATCTCTGGCACCAAGTCTACTCCGATGCTGCACTAGCTACTGCTAGGGGGAAATATATTTCTGCATTACGCATGACTAACAAGATTCTGAAGTCTTCTAAGGAGCAAACTAAGAATACTACCTTGATGGCGTCGCTTCTTCTCGACCTCTTTGAAAAGATCACGGACACGGAAACCCGAAACAATTCATGGTCAAGTCATGTCAATGGAGCGCTTGCTCTCGTCAGCCTTCGAGGCCTCGAACAATTCCAAGACGAGTCGGAATTTGACATGCTGGTGCGTCTCTATACACACTGCGTTGTTAGCTGTGTCGCTAGCGACTCCCCAGTCCCTAATAGTCTGAACGCGATCGAGGTTTATATCGGAAACCGCTTAAGTGTTAAAGATCCCATGTTGCGATTATCGAATCTGATGGTTCAATACGCGAATCTGCGCTGCAAAATCCGAAAGGGTATCTTGTCTACCAGTGAATGCACCGAGTTGTCTTTGAAGCTTGACGGACAAATACAAGCCCTAGACCGCGAACTGCCAGCATTTTGGCAATACTCAACTATGTCTCTTGAGCTGAAATCAGAAAGGGCCTTCGATCTCCACTTTCACTTCTACTCAAGTCCCATGATATGTCAAGCACGGAATATCTTCCGAATCATGAGCATCATTCTCAATGTATCTCTGATTCAGCATGTTTTAGTATCACCTACAAGCAACAGAGATCTGGCATTGATAACGTTCGCACATGATAATATTCAGATATCGGCGGGCGAGATATGTGCGTCTGTGCCACAATATATGGACTGTGAGGGAGCAGCTCGACATAGACTGCCTCCATCAGAGAAATCAGACTTTTGCGTGGATCACATCCTGCCTCGCGGCCATTCCCATTCACCCGATCACCAATTAGACTGCTACACACTCATCTTTCCACTCTATGTCGCGGCAAGATCAAAGGCTGTTCCAGACATGAAACCCTGGATCATCAAAAACTTACATCATATGAGCACTCACTTCCACATTCGCAACGCTGAACTCGTCGCTCGCATTCTGGAGCAGGAAACAGATGTTGACCCTTGGGAAGTATATGCCATGCTTGGAAGCTACGCATTCGCTTGTTAGTTTGGGGAAATCCATCGCCATATGTCGCGCTGGCGTATAAAGAATTGGATTCTTGCGGCCTCGCATCATCAAGGCTTCCAGATACATCGTGTCATCAAGGCTTCCAGATAAATCGTGCGGGTATCCGATCAATGTCCTCACCAAGCGTAGTCGATAAAAAAAGCTATACGGCCAAGGGCATGCATGACTGCTGGCTCCTGACAAAAGTCAGCAAGCGGACTCACCAGCTCCTGGAGTAGATGAGTGGAGCGTTTTGACAACGTGTCAAGGGAACGTGTCAAAGAGTAGATTAGAGCCCCTAGTCGGTAGGCTTCGTCGAGTAAGCCCTCTCTAGTAATTCGCCACACAAGTAGATCATGCTGCAATTCCATGAAGTCCTCGTCAAACGCGCAAGSATTGAGCGGACTGTCGTTGCCGTTCAGAACGTGATCTATCGCATGGCTTAAGTGAAGCAAGTGAGAAAATTGACGCCTAAGCTCCTCACACACTGTGCTCTGAGYTAATRTGCTCTGTARGGCWTTAGCCAYAGGAATAGGTTCAAAGGGCGTTGAAATTGGAGATGTGAAGACTGTGGACCGTGGAAGGGGTTCCAGATAAGGTGCAACAACAGAGTCTGCAGCCCCTGCGAGGTCTGCCCGGGTTATCTTTTTCTGTAGCGATCTGTCTAGACTGCGAATTCCACCACGGATCCTGAACCTTTCCTTGACACCTTAATTGTAACAACTTTGGAAGGCTATATCATTCTTTTGCGTACCTATTGCTAGAAAACCCGTTACATGAGTTGAGCACGCTGCTCCGCTGTAAAGTGAGACCCTCATTTAGTAATCACTGCGATCAATTCAGGAAATGATTCCTTCCAAGGTACATTCAATTTACGGTCCTATATCTTCAGTTGTGAGTTAAACTTTAAGTAATGATATCAGAAATCCTTCAAACAATCTGAATAAAATAGATAGATCTGGTGGTTATTACCTTTGAGAGCATTGTATAGCTACTCTATGTGAAATATTAAGAAGAAAGTTGGAAATTTGAAGCATTATCAGAAGACATGATGGAATTTTATTACCGAATTCCATGTGTGGATTTAGTGGTACTCGTTCCCAGACGAGAAGCAACAGTACTTGAAGATATCTTGCATACGAGCTTTACGCTTTAGTACTTACATACAGAAAGTCGTATCTAGGAATGGCTATTAGGTACAACCGCAACTGGCGGTGGTGAGTGATGATGCTTTTTGTACGCGCTGCCAGTTCCGATGTCTTGGCAACTTCGCCGCTCGGAGCCGCGGGCGGAAAACCTCAGTGTATTAGGCGGAGGCCTACCCTAAAACTTGAAGCTACCACCAAACTCCTAGGGAGTATTCCGCGCAGGTTTGGGGTTGAGCTTTTGAGGCTATATTTCTGTCTTCTTGGCTGATCCACAACCGAATTCTGACAATGCTTAGGTGTGTTCAATTTCTCGTTGGTGACCGAAACTATTCAACTTTACTTTAGCAAGCCTATGTAGAGGAATTAAGAAGGGCCCGATGTGTAAAGACGATAGTCGTTACCTCTCGACTCTCTGTGCGAAGATAGGTCTTTCGGCACGATGACCACCCCCGCTAAGAACCTCACCACCCTCCTCCAACGGACAACAATTACCGACCATGAAGAGGTTCTCCGTGCTTGTACAACCTCCTTGAAAGCCTCAAAAAACGATGCGGAGACCCAATGCATCAAATTTCTTGCCCTCTTAAAGCTGGACCGCTACGATGATGCCCTGCGGGTGCTCGAAGAATGTGGTGACGGACTGAAACAGAGGGTTATTGTGGAAAGAGCATATGCTTTATACAAAGTTGGGAACCTCGAAGAGGCGAGGAATATTGCGAAAGGCATTACGAATGATAGGGGAGCACGGCATGTGGAGGCTCAAGCTGTGCGTATCCTTCCTCCTGGGTTCTGCGCCGGAGACCATGGGTTGTCGAAATAGGCTTACGAGATATGTTGATGGTAGTCATATCGGTCTGAGGACTTCGCGAACGCAGCCAAAATTTACAGGGAGTTGGCAGGGAGCCAGGCTGCAGTAGAAGGCGAAGAGAATGATCTTAGGATTAATAGTGGGGCAACGGATGCACAACTGGAATGGACAAGGCAAGGGGCTCTGGTTCGGAGGAAGAAGCCGGGAAGAGAGGACCTGGAGGCTTTCGAAACAGCGTACAATGCGGCGTGTGGGTCAATTGCAAGGGGGGAGCTTGGGCAGGGAGAGGTTTTGTTGACGAGAGCGAAAGGTTGGTGCAGGTTCGCTAGATTCTTTGTAATGCTGATACGTGATTGTAGATCTTTGCAATGCTCTTGATGAGCTTACAGAGCAGGAGAAGACTGCGGAACTGTTGCCCATTAGTGTGCAGCAACTGTATTTGCTTAGCAAACTAGGAAAGACTGAAGAGGCGAATAAGGTGGCATCAGATATATCACTCCAGGAGTATGGATATTCAATCTTTCTCTGGGATAAATAGCTTACACGTGATCAGGATCCCAGATCTTTCGACACGGCAGATAGCTCAGAACAACAAGCTGGCTGCCACGCCATCTCTTCCAAACCCCTATCTTTCACACAGACTGTTCCATAGCACAGAGAATTTACCAAAGACAGACTATCTCTTCAAGCTCCAGGCCGAACGAATGCAACAAAATGGTTTAGCCCTCGACTTACTGGTCTCGAAATTCAAGGGTGTCGTCAAAACGACCAGCAGTCTCCTTTCAGAGGCCTCGCCAACGACGTCAGCACACATCAATAACATTACAGTCCTTAACGCCGCCGCTCATGCTCAAAGCCAGCTTGCAAGAATTGGGTTAAAACAGATCGTACCCTTGATCGAAAAACGACCGAAAGACATTGGCCTTGTCATGACAGTTATCCAGCTCTACGTCCTGACCAACAATCACGGCTCAGCACTTGCGGTGCTCGAATCCCTCATCAAGCATCTATCAGAATCCACTAATTCAGATGACCAGGATGTACTCTTTGCACCAGGCCTCGTGGCGCTTCAAGTCTCCCTCTACACCCAACAAGGTCGCAAATCGCAGGTCAAGGCAGTCCTCGCAAAAGCCGCTTCTTACTGGCGGCACAGGTCAAAAGCTCCTTCATCTCTTCTTCAAGCCGCGGGTCTCTCACTCCTCGACTCTTTGAATGTAGAAGACCAGCTCATTGCTCGTGACATCTTTGACTCTCTTCACGCCCAAGACTCAATCTCCAGATTCAAGACTGCTGGCTATGTTGCTGCTAATGCTCTGACCTTTCCCGAGAAGATTGCAGTGGAAGCTGAGACTTTGACACCTGTAGCCCACCTCATAGCCAGCGTTGATGTTAGTGCTCTCGAAAATGCTGGAGTGCCTTCTTTGCAGTCTGCGACTTCGGCCACTAGCCGTAAGCGCCCACTGGATGAGAAGCCCAAGCCTGCGAAAAAGCGTATACGTAAGTCGAGGCTACCTAAAGACTATGACCCATCAAGGAAACCCGATCCACAGCGATGGCTGCCGCTCAGGGATCGGTTGACATACAGGCCGAAGGGCAAGAAGGGGAGACAAAAGGCAGCAGAGAAGACGCAGGGAGGTACCAGCAGCGAGAAGACTGCAGAGTCGAAGAATGCTAGTGGGGATGGGGTCTTCAAGGCTTCTGAGAAAGCAGGCGGGCAAGCGAAGGGGAAGAAAAAGAAGGGAAAGAAGTAGTTGTGTGATTGTGGTATATACTAGGTACAACCTACCATGGGCCAATCACTACAACTGTATGAAGTCTTTCTGAAGGTTGTCATGACGCTTTCCGTCCATTGACGAATGAAGCGTATTTCGTTCAAGAAAACTTCAGTTGGCATGATGCGCTAAGCGACCTAGGTCACACGGATGTAGAATCTAAGGGTGCGTTTAGGGGCTGACCCCTTCGAACGAACTCTCCTTCAAGCTAGCAATTCAGATATTGATATTAACAATTCTCTGAGACATATTGGACTATGACTTCACTAGCAACGTTACCTTAAATCGCTTAAGAATATTTCTGATATGACTGGATTGTACAGGAGTATTACCCAGTGGTATTGGGCTCTCATCTTTGTAATTGGCCCGCTTTACTGTTTCGAGTTTACTTTGATAAGATGGGGGCACCCCAGCTATCGTGCCCAATCGTGGGGTTGGGAATAAGCCTCAAGAAGGTGGGGCTGAAAGCCGCGTTTCCAGAACTCTTCGCTCTGTGTTCATGGTAAAACACTACCAATCTGACTTCGAAGCCTCTCGAACCTTTCATTAACAGATATATGGGAATCGCGTCATGGTCAGCCGGCACGGTCTCACTGAGCTCTACTCGCCCCCCAAAGGCACCAAAGCAATTGCACAGTATGTMCTTCAAGGGAAAGATTTTTTTACTTCGGTCAGTTCGAGCGGGCTAAGTCTACCACAGTATAGTTTTCGTTCATGGACTGTTTGGCCACCCAAAAAAGACATGGAGCTCGAAAAAGTCGCGATCGAGCTCTTCAAATCCATCTAGAAGTCCAGATGGAAGGCCACAAGACACGGAGCAGATTGACAAAAATGCAGTTCCAGGATCCACCTTCTGGCCACAGACTTTGCTGCCTACGGTGATTCCGGATGCAAAGGTTTCCACTTGGGGATATGATGCAAATGTCGATGGCTTGCTTTCGGCAGCCTCACAAAACACGATATATCAGCATGCGCAAAACCTCCTCTCGGACCTGGCTGATTCATCAGGTACGGACTTTGAGGTGAGCAGTATGCTTTATCGTGCCTCTAGCCTGAGGCATATGATACCTTTGTCCAGTCTTTTGGCCTCCGTCATTATCATTCAGGGCTGAACCCCGTTCGCATACGATCATCCGAATATTGCAGTCGATTTCTGGGAGCTAATATGTGACGATATAGAAAGACCTACCAATAATCTTCGTCGTACATAGCCTTGGTGGAATCATTGTTAAAGAAGTACGTAGTTGTTCCAGTTGTTTCAACCCATCTCTATTCACCCAAGCTTTCCTTAATAGAAGTCAACTCGATTTCTTCCTTAGCAGTCAAAACTTCGATGTGGGAGATGGACTCTCTCTCTCGTTGTGGTAGTCTGCAGACTACCAGGCTCGCTTCATTTTATGCAGCGTTCTGGTGCTTGTTCTTGGTCCGCTTCAATTGATACTTGTCAAAATTCCTCTTCTCAATACTCTTCTCTATATTAAGATCCGAGAGTACCTCTGATTACGAGATAATTCACCTATTAAACCCATACTAGGCACTCAATCAGTCCTCTTCAACAGTGGGGACAAGGCTCAAAGAAATCGCTCCACTAGTTTTTGGGGTGTGTTTTCTTGGGACTCCGCATCGCGGCTCTAAGTCGGCTTCGCTTGGGAAGATGGCCTATAATCTTACGGTAACTGTTACCAAGCGTCCTAATCTCAGGCTTTTACAAGGCCTCGAGAGGAACTCAGAGACCCTCGACAGAGTTGGTACTACATTCACGCAAACGCTGCTCAAGCATGACATAGCTATCTGTTCTTTCCGCGAGGAATATGAGACAAGAAAATATCTAATATTCAACACAATCGTAAGTTTCATATGGCTATTGTGATTGATGTAGATTTTTGTCGCCGTCAGTCTCACTTACCGTTGATTTTGATAGGTGGTTGACGCAGATTCAGCCAAGATTGGTGATGGTAAAGAAGAGGTTAGCAGCATACCGGCTGACCATAGTAACATGACTAAATTTGAGAGGACCTCGGACGTGGGTTTCAGGCGCGTAAGCGCTCAATTGAGACGTTGGGTCGAAACAATCGGATCGCTAGACAGTACGTAATATAACCACTGTATAGTCTTCAAGAACAGAAGCTATACAAACCTTATAGTACACTGCTGATACTCACAGCTGCCATACCACTACAAGACCAAGAAGGTGTGTAGTCCAACAGTGGGAGGTAGAGATCACGGTTAAAGCTGTTTGTTAGATTGTTTGGCGAGTCTGAGTGATACGATAACACGGGCTCGCATCGTCGAAGTGCATGACGCACATGAGAAAACCTTCCATTGGCTTTATGACCCGGCAGTCGTATCCTTCCCTAATTGGCTGAGTGATACTAGTTCATCACGTCCAATATATTGGATTCAGGGCAAGCCCGGTTCAGGCAAATCAACCCTGATGAAATTTGCGATGCGCGATCCTAGGATGTTGGAGCTTCTCGCTTCGGATGATATAGAACAGTGGTCTTTCGCAGCATTCTTCTTTCATGATCGAGGATCCGAAAAGCAGAAGACGCTTAATGGAATGCTCCAGGAACTTCTGCGATCGATTTTGCAACAGATACCCGCACTCTCCCGCTACGTGCTTTCTTCTTATATAGAATTGGTCCAAGCACAAAGAACAAGATGTCCAAGCTGGGACTATAGTAGCCTTAAACATGCCTTGGTCTCGCTTTTCGAACAACGCCACGTCAAAATTCGAATACTCCTACTCCTAGACGCCCTAGATGAGCACCAAGGTGACAATGATCTTCTCGCTTCGCTTCTGAAAAGCCTGGTCGACAAATCTGACAATGAATGCGTCAGGCTCAAGATGTGTCTAGCTAGTAGGTCTTGGACTGTGTTCCAACAGCACTTTGGAACTTGTCCCGGCTTTTCCATCCACGATCATACTAGAGAAGATATCATGACCTACATCAGAGCACGACTGGAGCCTTGTGGGCCGCAGGAAACGCATCGGATAGGTCACGATAGCATGACGCAATTGGCAGACCTTGTTGCTGCAAGGGCGGAGGGTGTCTTCATTTGGGTCCGATTGGTTGTGGACATGCTTGCCAAAGGCATTCAGGATGGCACACCTCACCGAACGTTGGAACAAAAAGTCAACGAAATACCACGAGAGTTGAGAGATCTCTATGCAGACACCCTGCGTAGGGTTGAATCGGAATATTCTTCAGAGGCATTCATCATGCTACAAACGGTTTTGTGTAGCTTCGAACCACTCCCGTTAGGGGTGTTAATGGCCATTTCAAATTTTAATGCTGATGTTGAGTACGGCGTCACTTTTGCACATAAATCTACAAGGTATCATCCTGGCAGCAATGATACTCTTGCTAGCAGCGACGGTATAGTGCAAGAATCAACGGGCTCTCACAAGAGCCGACTCGCGAGCCGCAGTGGTGGACTTCTTGAGGTCGCMCAAAGAGACCAATCTATACCTGAATCCGATGGCTCTGTTGTGCAATTCATTCATCAAACTGTCAAGGAATACGTGCAATCTGCATCTAAAAATCTTGGGCTGTCACAAATTCACCCGGCGATACTTCCAGAAAATGGCTACAACTTTATCCTAAGGACGTGTGCATCCTCGTATGAGGAATGGGTGTCATGTATAAAGAAAGACGTTTATGAGTATGCCAGATGCGCTGCTCGGAAATGTAAACAGGATTATGGAGCAAATGACAGTGAATGCTCGAGAGTTCTTTCCGGGATTGTTCAAGATGTCATCAATTCAATGACAAAATTACCTCTGTCGGGCCCCATTGACTTGGAGTGGTTCTCAGCAAAGCAGGAAGGTAAATTCTTCACAGATCTTCTAAATCAAGTAAATGAAGTAGGGGTTTTTGGGCGCTGGGATATATATTTGGCGAAACTGGCTGTCGCTATGAATTTTCCGGAGTACTTCATGCATCATCCAAACAAATCCCAAGTTATTAAGCTCAGTAAAATACCCGGACTCCTACATATAGCTGTGGCGGCACCCCATCTCAACACTGGAATTCGAGATGCGGACCATGAGTACATGATAAGAGTTCTTGTGGGGATAGGCTGTGACATCAACAAGCTCGATGATTGGATGTTTAAGCATATCAAGACAAACCAGGTTATCGATAAGGACAGAGGTGTCAGTCCTCTTGCTCAAACAATCATCGATGAAGATGGCTCTGAAGAAGTGCGKCTGAATATTGCGAAGACCTTACTCAAGTTAGGAGCCGACGTAAACTCCACCATCGGTTGCGAGTTCGCGGATAGTATTGGACAACGATGTTACCTCTTGAGTACACTGGATTATTGCGTACTTTACGAGAGCGCTGCATTTGTCCGCTTACTGCTACAGCATGGGGCGGTGCCGAGGAGCTCCTTCACGAACGCGGGAGGGCTACTACGAATCGCACGCATGAGGCAAGATGGAGCTGTCATTCAAACCCTCCATGACTTTGGCGTGGAAGATGTCGATGGAGAAGACACCTTCAATGATTTTCCTTCTTTGACAGATGCCATGATGATACAATCTCACATCATTGCAGCCCCATCAGGTGGTCTCTCAACGGCTGTGTTTAAGGATCCTCGCTTGGAACGATTTCGACGGGCTACTGCGGACTCATCTCGGGGAGTGGCTAATGATCTGTCCTCCACAAATATACAGTAATGGACACACGAATTTTTCCAGCTCCCGGGTCAGATGAAGACGTGACATCAATGTTGCAACAGATAGTCCACTCAATCTTGCACTTACCGGGTCGATTGCTCGCAGCCTTCCGGCTTCAACTACATCTGTCAATACCCATCAGGCAAGATATCTGTTCTGCCCGAAGGGATGGAGGTTGCTTGACGAGGGAAGGAAAGTACTATCACACTCACTTACAAGCGGCATGCATGACTTCGAGGACGGAGATATTTCAAGGAAGGAAATTGCTGCGCACAGTCGGTCCCTTTGGTGTCTCACGCGCTACTTTATTACGAAATCACAGCAAGTAGACAGACACAGTCTCATTGTGTTTTGCTTTTTTGCACGGATAGTTGACTGGAGTACTCCTGGGAAGGATCTAAGCAGGCGTCTGGGTTCAATTGGGGTCTCAAATTCCGGAAATGAGATAATGTGGGCCGTTGTACATAAAGAGGCGGGGCGGAGCCTGAGGATTGACTTGGAGATGGATATTGTCTCCGCAGAAAAATTGGTAAATTGCAAATAGTCACTTTCCGAAGGAGGGAGGATCGAGACGCAGGAAATTTCCACATAACTAACGAAGTCCCCATAATACAGCCACTACATTATGACCAACACCATCCCAATGACGAGACTAACATATAGCAAGACCCCCTGCAAAATATGTCACAGCCATATGTTGAACTCGAGAGTAGAACGAGAATCTAGGGTAGGACGAATTGTACAGGAAACGAATAAGGGTATAAGATCTGCCCGGCCATTTCAATTTCCACAGAATCTCCCGGCTTTGACTCATGGCCATGGTGTGGTGCTCTGCATAGCATACAGCACAAAACCCTAACACACAGAGCATCCAGACCACCTTGTCCTAAGATGAAGTACTGTGCAAGCGTGCCTATCCCAGCATCCCCTTCGTCGTTTATCTCAACAGCCCTTATGGGGATAGTCGGATAACATTCAAAGCTCTTGGATCATTCAAGTGCGAGCGAGCTAGCAACACATAGTAATACTGAGAAAGCAGTAGACGTGATCTTATGAGAAACATTGAGATGAAAGGCGCATTCTAGTGACGTGGTAGTGTTTCAAAGCACCAGAGATTAGAATAGGCCCTACATGTGGCCCACGCGGCGTACGGGGGTTTAGGGGTAAAGTGCTTCTGGGGTTAAAGTGTACGGTATAGGGTTATTGATGGATTGTTTGTTTGCTAACATTGGCATATGTGCAAGATTGATCTCTTGAGACGCAGGTGGGGTTTTACCTCTGTTCTTCTTGGGTAGATGGAGTGATGGTTTTCTGAACGGAGCATCGTGAGGTGCCAAAGATCATCGGAAATGGGTTTTCATTCACAGTTCCTTTCAGATTTGATATAAGCCCAGGTGACCGTGAAGGGAATATGGGTCTAGTTCAACTTCAGTACAAGTACCCATTGAGCCGCTGTTAATGACTTGATAGCCGCAAGGAGCATTTTCATCGTCCGATTCGCTTGAACGACGTATCTCGGAAAACATGAAAGCGCAACTTTAAATTATCAGACATTCCCCGCACGTCTGCTACGCAAAGCGGACATGCGATTCCCGATAGAAAGTCAATAAGGTATGTTKCCTCGCGCTGTTGTTGCTCATCGACACTCCGGACGACACGAAATGTTTCTCCAGAGCGCGTTGCCGTTCATCTTCTGTGCGCTAGCTTCTGCTGCTAGTATTACGAGGCCCACTACAACGCTTTCCCGGTCCTTGAATGTTACTCGAACGTGAGTTCAAGATTCTGGAAATCATCAATAGCTGACATATAAGTGATTGGGTCATTCCGGGTTCGCAGGTGACGCTGGATATCTACACTTGGGCTTCAGCAATTGGTACTGCGGATCAAGTACGGTCCGTTCTGGATGACGTTGTCACAAGTATCAGAGACTCTGAGCACTACCCGGCCGGAGTATTCGACAGTATGGAAGCAGCCATCGTCCCCGGGGAGAGTTACTTTGAAGTCCTAAATTTCCGGGCGGCTCCCAGGTTTACATACGGTATGGCTGCACTTGCTGTAACAGGCCTTCGACTGTGGCTTACCACTTACACATGGACTGAGGATTGGCCGTTAATATGGGTTGGCGTTATACTTGATGGCGCGATGATTGGAAAGCTAGAATTCGACCGTCGCCAACTATCACGACATGTTCGACTCTGCCGATGAGTTCCGTAAATGCACAATCTCCGGCAGTTGAGGCTGTATAAGGATATTAGTGACCGCGACATGAGTGGCTACCATACTACCGAAGTACTGCACGACGTCGAATTCCGTGCCCGAAGCCTCTTTCAGGTAATATAGAGCATCTTGACAGGGCTCTCTTCACCGCAGAACAAGTCTAGAGAGATATGATGTTCTAGTAAATCCAGGTGATTATGTATGCGACGACTGCAAGACAGGAATTCTTGAGAAGACCAGGTTCAAAGTGTTTGTCCATTGCATTTATTTTGTCGAGGACAATTTGCAACATAGACGTTGTGCGGAGTACAAGGTATAGTTCTAGACCACGTCGCTTTTTCCAAGGACACTATATTGAATAGTCCTAGGTTCCACGTGGTCGGAAAGGGTACCGCACCGATCCTTTGTGTACTAGATCTTAGGGTGTACGCCAGTAGGCTTCCTCCCGGCGGTTCAAGAGGACGAAGGATGCAAGCTTATTAGATGTCCGGCGTACTGTATTCCTCAGATCTCCCGCCATAAGGTGCAGTAGTGGTATAAAAGGAAGTATAGTTGGGTAGTATAGATGGGAAGTTCCTAGTATGATGACAGACTTGGAGCGATATGTTGGCATTTCGCTCTAGTGAGTCACCAAGCCCAAAAATAGACCGGAACTGGGGCCCACGCCGCGCCTATGTTTGCTCGCCGCCAACCCCGCCATGCTCTAGCTGCTACATCCTTCGTTCTTACTGCTCACTCCCCACACTGCGGCATTCCCACCGAGAATCCTACTGTGCTTAGTACAGTGTATAGCTGGATGCCTGACATTGACCATTGCTATGTTTGGCTCATTTGGGGCTGCTGACGCCCAACTTACATTACCTACTACTGTGCCTCGGCGCCTTTACGGCGCTCATAGTAGGTACATAGATACAGTCAACGCCGTCGGATTTGATGCTGTTGAGTGTATTTCGTCTGTTGCTTCTTCTTGTTGGTCATATCTATGCCGTTATTGATGTCGTCGTGCCCAGTCTATTGCTCCTGTCTCTTTGGCTAATATCATTTCTTATCATCTACATCTTCAGCGTCATGACAGTCCAGCTTTCGCATGCCATCGATCTTTTCCTACACAAAGATCGCGCCTCATTCTTTGATGATGATGCCATCGCGGCCGGCTCAATTGCATCGCTACACTCCAGACCTGCTGTTGCTGCTCCTTGCTTTCAATGGGACTTGCGCACCACCTGCATGCCCATGCTTCCTGCTTTCCAGTACATATCTCGCAAGCTTGCCAAGCGGGGACTCTCCGTTCATCTCATAATATCTGACCATGATCCTTATGTCGTTCCAGTATGGCAACTCCCAAAGACCTCCCAGCTCATGCTTGCCAAAACTGTTCGCAAGGCATGCACCAAATTCAAGCTTAGTCCAAGCTTTCTAACAGCTCTCGCCTCACACTCTACAAAGAAGGATTTACCAAGGATATTCAACGCTTACCGGCCAGATTCGTATATCATTCGCAGATCCATTCTGCAGAACGACGTTGTCTTCAACGGGGACGGCCTCACTCTGCTCAGTATCGACCACATCTACACCTTCAAGCAACTGCTTCGCACACTCTCAAAGAAAGACTGGCTACCATGTGCTCGGAAGGTCTGCCTTTCATCCTGCGTCCATCTACTGCACCGCATCAATCAGATATACACAAATCCTAAGGCCTCGAAAGGCTACATGGCCCGCGTATACAAAGAAATAGAATTTCAATGCTCAGCGTATGAAGAAGTCTGCTCAGCATACAATGTCACCTTCTGTACTGCCAGCATCAAAGACGTCACAACCCTCGAGCCTGACTACTCTGCCCTCGCCGATATAGGTCTGAATTGGGAGTCCGACACCTCCCCTACCGCCGCAGAACTTCCTGACACATCACCACCGCCCGCCCATTCTTCTCAAAATGACTTGATCTCCCCAATAGCCGCCCTCGACCTGAGCACGCTCCAAACATGGGAATCACCATCCTCGAATCATCTAGAACGCATCAGCCCACTAACATACACCTACCCTTCCATTCCCAAACCATCCTCCCCTCCCCTCCCCACCAATCAAAGCAATGGGTCCGACCTTCTCTCACCTCTCTCCA
Source organism: Cladonia macilenta KoLRI003786 (assembly GCA_000444155.1). Lineage (NCBI taxonomy): Eukaryota > Fungi > Ascomycota > Lecanoromycetes > Lecanorales > Cladoniaceae > Cladonia > Cladonia macilenta. Next base: position 1,372,656 of record KE598592.1, on the reverse strand, counting down.
CCTCCCCTTCCGATCTCGAGCGGCGGGCGACCGCACTCTGGCGCCCCCGTAGCCCGAAAGCGACTTGGGAATCCTATTCTGAGTCGGCTCTCTCACCAATAGCTGATGCTAAGACGGACAAGTGGGGGTTCGACGAGGATACGAAAGAGCAATGGGACTTCAACGGCCATGAAGAAGCCCCAGAAGACGAAATAGAAGCTGCGGAATGGATTAATGAGTTCCCTGCCCCACCCCGAATTCGGGAGATAAGATTAGAAGAGGAAATACAAGTCGAACAGAGTTCACGACAGGAGGAGGAAGACCATTGGAGAGCCATTGAGGCAGAACCCTGGAACCCCGATGAAGAAGCCACCCGAGACATCGCTGAATCCTGGATCTGCGACATCCCCGCACCACTGAAGACGATATATTCGCAAGGGTCAGAGGAAATGGTACAAGATTCGCCGCTCGAGTATGTAAAAGCTTGGGTAGAGAGTTGGAGTTCGGAGCCTCCGGGAACGGGCATGGTATGTGCGAAGTGCCATGACAAGTTTGCGGTGGAGAGGAGGGTCACTGTTGCCTAGGTTGGAAATCATTGGGAGAGCGAGGTGTTTGTATATGTGGGGACGAAGGCGTTAGAGGTTGGAGAGCCTGTTTGCACGAATTATGCGGATATCCTGTATTATATATACATATCATGCGACAGGACGATGTTCTGAATTTACTGGTATTTGAGCCAGTGACATTTTCCGTTCTCGAACTACCTATCATCCTACTCTTCATCTATCTTCTTAGCCTTTCTAATCCACTTCATCCACTTTCAAACACTCACTCGCGACTGGTCCGTCTTCACCATAGCGCGACGCAGATTCAAGCAGCCCAGGAGCATTCCCAGGCTTGCAGCTCTCGTGTCAGGAGCCTGTGAGAGCCTTTCTCGTTGCTTATTGATGATATAGGCTATGGCCTCGAAAAGGCCCCTCCGTCCGTCCGCCATGATATTGATCCCAAGATTCATATGCCTCTGAAAGTTTCAACTCTTTCATTCCATACCAATGTATTTCGGCTGAGCCTCAATGATTCCTGAAATTCTTCTTCTGGTAGAATAGATCTGTCCTCGAGCTTCCCAAATTGATAATCTTCGGACAACCATCCCTATCCTTCTCCAGCCTCGTACATTCAAAGCAGTAAAATGCGTCCGAAATTCCCTTTTGACCCAAACATCAGCATACATCCTTCGAAAAGTTTCTTGACTCGGGTGGGAATGAGCTTACCTCGCCACCACAGACTACGCACTTGTTTTGATAATTCCCGAAAGAGCATTCATCACAGATACGGACGAGAGTTGTGGGACGCACATAGCTGTCGCAGACGGGGCATTTGCCGTCGCATTTGTCGCAGAGACGACCGATTGCTATGCCAGGTTGTTTACGGCACATTACTAGATCGCTGGGCGCTGTTAGATCCGAAACTCGTTGGGGACTGAAGAGGGATGTACTTACGGATGATGACGAGACATGATGCTGTGCCTGTTGGGTGTAGACTGGATGGGGTAGGAGTATGTGGGATAGGGATTACGGGTGGGAAGAATGAGGAAGGATCATTTAAGTGTGAAGAAAGTGACATATTGATGCCAAGATTTGTCAGCCCTGTCAAACTATCAAAACTCGGCCTCGACCCCCCAACTTGTCCAATCATCTCCAGGCCGGTCATGAAATTGTCTTACTGATCGGCCATACGGACAAATACAATCTTTATAAAGACATTTTTTACTTAATGGCTGAAGCGCCACTGTAAGTTGAAGCTGCTCGTACTTTCCCTTCTGTTCTAACCTGGAGTTTCAGAGCTTCGGCCGTCATAGTGCCAGACTCAACAGAGGACCACCACCCAAGGTCACCCACCACACTCAAACGTCGGCAATCATCATTCTTGGAAGATAAGGCCAAAAGGCCTCGACTGAGTCATGACGCCAGCGACGGCAATGGAAGGAGAGACTCCGCAGCCTCGCCACCCGATACCCCCGTAGACGCGCAATCGGAACGAAGACGGAGCGGACAGTTGGAGGAACGCAAACGGGGGCAAAGATTGTTTGGCGCTCTGCTCGGCACGTTATCCCAGAGCTCATCGTCGACAGCACAAAAGCGCCGCACGGACATTGAGAAGAAGCAGCAGGCCAAGCTAAAGCAACAGGCGGAGGAACAGGACGAGAAAAAGAAGCAGAAACGGGAGGCTCTCATGGTGATAAGAAGGAGAGAGCAGAAGAAATATGATAAGCAGTCGGTTCGTCAGCTCGAAAAATTGGTGCCTGTCGCACAAAATACTGAATTTTCCTAGATGCATATACGCCACTCGAACATGCTAGCTCAGGCGCACTTTCTACACACGAAGGCTGAACCAAAGCTTGTAAGCCTAAGCCTCAGATTCCTCCAGGCGAAAATACTAATCATGTCCACGCAGTATTACAAGCCATGGGAGCTTTTACCCAGTGAAGAGGAACGGATCAAGGCTCAAATTGAGGAGACGGAGGCGATCATCGAAAAGGAAAGAGAGCAGTGGGAAGCTGAAAATCCAGCCGACGAGCAGCAAGTTCCTCCTGACAGTAATAGCAAGGAAGAGCCCCCAGAGACGAAGGACACTGCTAATGGCCAGACGGATACGGTGGGTGACTCTACTAACAATGAAGGACAGCCACCCGGCCCTCAAGCGGAAGAAGATACTAACATGAATGGTACGACTTCTCCTGGAGGTGAGCAGAAGGTTGCAGAGCCCGTAGAGGCAGAGGCCGCAGAAGCCCCAAAAGATCATGACGATGGAGGCGAGGTGGTTGAAGGAGAGGAAGATACGGTCATCTACTAATCCGAATAGTGTTTTTACTGTGAGGGTATCGCCATGAGAGTGTTGTCATGCCACGACTGGGACATGTAAGGAACCTCCACAATGTCTAAGTATAATAACCCAAAATCTGGTTGGTCGTTGAGACCCTGCAGTATGCATTACATAGGCTATAATTCTGCTGAAAGTCCTTTGACTTCCTTTTCTCAAATTTCAGCCATACGCACCGTGGATGCTATCTTCGTCAAAAAGAAAAGCCTCGTCCCGTCAATTACTGATCCTACCTCGGCTGAGAGCGGGGTCGGGTTTTCCCGCGTTTTGATATTTATTCAATATCGATGGCTCCCAGCATCTGCCTTCGTGACTTTCATTTTCCAAATCACCATCGATTCCTCTTCTACCCTTTTCTCCGTATACAGAACAATGGTGTTGGATAGCATCAACCCTCTTGATGACCCTAGAGTCAAACACGGCTATACCAATCTCAATGGCATCCAGTACCGTATGTGGCTCCTATCTATATCACTCTCACATTGTGATTTAGACTCTGTACTAGATTATCTCCTCGCCGAACCACCGGGAGGCTTTCGGGGAACCATTTTTCTTGTACATCTCCCATACACTCTCCTAATATAGCATATTGCTAAACAGGCTAAAAGATCCATGGGTGGCCTGACCTCTCAATGGGTAATTCGTGACTCTCCTATCTCTTCACCTCCGTTTGCCCCATGCTCTCTCCTTACTTCTTTTTAAATTCCCAAGAAAGTTCACCAGCAAACCTGTTTCAACTCTCCCACTCTTCTCAATCTAACCAACCCCTCCTCCACCAGGATGGCGCAACCAAATCCCCTACCTCCTCTCCCTTTCCTACCGCATAATCTGTCCCGACCTAATCGGTTTCGGCCGCACCGCCGCTCCCCCCGTCTCTCCTCCAACTTCCAACCCCACCACCAACATCGAATACTACAGCTTCAAGCGCGCCGCTGCTGATATCGCCGAGCTAGCCCGCCAGTTAAATTGCCACAAAATTATACTGGGTGGCCATGATTGGGTGCGTTGTCGTCTAAATCCAATCCCTTACATCTCCCGGAAACCCCCTAGTTCTTTCTTTCTTTCTTTCTTTGTTTCTTTCTTTCTTTCTTTCTTTCTTTCTTTCTGTGAAGCGCATTGTAACATAGCGAATCGAAGGGAGGAGCAATCGTATACCGAGTATCACTCTGGTATCCCAATCTCGTCAGCCACATTTTCAGCGTCTGTACACCATACAAAGCTCCTACCAGCACATACACTCCCCTGGAGGAAGCCATCACGCATTTGCCAAATTGGGCTTACCAAGTCGTACTCGCTTCTGGTGTTGTGGAAGAACATATCAAGACGCCGGAAGATATTAAGCAATTTTTGAACGCGCTGTATGGCGGGAAGGGGGAGAACGGGGAAGTGGGGTTTAGTGTTACGGAGGGGCCGATTTGGGAGAATTTAGGGAAGTTGAGGAGGACGAGGTTGGTGGGGGAGCAGGTGCTGGGGTGGTATGGGAGGGAGTATGAGAGGAATGGTGTTGGTGCTAGTGGTGGGTTTTCTACTTCTCTATGTGTTTGCGATAGTCGCTTGCAAAAGGAAGGGCGGTGCTGACGAGGGTTCTAGTGAATTGGTATCGCAATCGCGAGGTCAACTTTAAAGACGAGTTGCAGTACGTTCCCCCTTCATTTCCCTTCCCTTTTCCCTATCACCATATCAACTCCTGAAATCGGCATAGACTCACAAACAAAATGATCAACGTTCCGGTCCTCTTCATCCAAGGGACGAGAGATGAGGCCTTGCCCCCATTTATGTCGAAGGGCATGGAAGGATTGATTCCTAACTTGACGAGGAGGGAAGTCAAGACGGGACATTGGGCCTTATGGGAGGCGCCCGAGAAGGTCAATGGGTTTCTGGGGGAATGGCTTGGGAAGGTCGATCGCGGTGAGAGAAGTCACCTGTGATGAGAATTTTGTGAGGTGTTGGGCCGGACGAGAGAATGTGGAGGACTACTGTATTTGAGGTATGTTATATGTGTAGGGAAGGAGCCGACAAGGGCGAATACAAGATGCTCAAAGCAATGATTAAGACGTAAGCCTGTCTTGGGAATGAATCAACTCGGCTGGCAGTATGAAATTCGTTCCCGAAAAGGCCCAGAACGTGTAGGTCGTTTGAGAGATTGACAAGGGTAGAATTGGTTGAAACAGATATGTCTGATTCGAACCTTCCATCCCATAGTCTCTCTCAAATATCGTGCATAATATTCTTTATGCCCCGGATACCAGGCTATTTGCGACTACTAGAGCTTGATTTATATACAAGAATAGCTCCTATTCGCCGCGGCGCCACATCAAGGCACCCAAGCTCACCAGAGTAACAGACTCGCACGTAATAGAAGGCCCCCTTTGAGCCGCATGTACAGCACGTTGAATTCGCCAATTGGTTTCTGAAACCAGGTTCCAAATTCCTTACGCCAAAGACGAGACACTTTGAGCTCGACTGGCTTCCCTAGAGACTATTCAAGATATTCAAGCAACGCCGCGTGGAGCGCGTCTATCAAGAACACCGGCTGGAAAGTCAATGGTTGCTTAGCAATATCTGAAGAGCCCTGAGCCTGGCCAGCCTTCATCAACCGCTAGCGAGAGTGTTCTGAAGGTCTATGTGCATGACGAGATGGAGTATCAGAGGCGATACCCCAATGAACGTCTTGGGTGGCAAGTTGCTGTTATCGTCACTTTATATATAACTGACTTTGACGCCCATGCCCACTGTCCGTTTCATCTTATCCCATCCTGCACCTGTAAGCCTGCTTAGCCTATCCTTGACATCCCGTCGACTAAGTGCGACTATCAAGCCCATCAAGAAAAGGACGAATCTTAGCAGACCCATTGGATTTCGAGAGATTTGTTCCGTCATATTGGAAATCAAGTTTTGTAGTGCAGACATGAGCGCCAGGCTCCGCTTATAGATCCCTGTACTCGGTGGTTTCCGTGGGTAGTTTGAGGAGGATGAGGGGGGTGGCCTCGGCTGCATAGCTTTCGTAGGTTTGGAGATCGATTTAGGCGGTTGTGGGTTTGTAGTGGGAGTAGCAGGGCGATTTGCGTTAGTTTCAATGCCGTAATCCGTTTCGCTTCCTGTGCGTTGGTGACTGATTTGGGGCTGCCGCCTTATCGTATCTATACTCGCCCTCTCCGAATCTTCTGCTAGCTGCGGCTCTTGATCGAGCAACTCCCGTCGTTCCGTTGATACGTTATTAAATTGATCTTGGCTCTGGTTCTCTTCGTCTTCAAGGCTGCGCAAAGTCTGCAAAAAGCTTTCCCTAACCTCTTCATCAAGAACTTCGCTGTTGCTAATGAAATCCCTCGCGTAATCCCATTCTCCGTTTTTTGGGAGCACATGCAAAGTGAAAAGCTCGATAATCTGGACCAGCGTGTTGAGATCCCGGGGAGTGTTGGTCCCACGGCTATGACCGGTACTGCCATTGGTATAACCATTGACAGAATCTGCGACTTTGAAGCGATCCATCAGACCTTGGCTCAGGTTTCTCGATGCCGAAAGGTAGGTTTCAAGCCGCTCTTGATTGGACTTTTGCGTGGGCGACTGGGMCAACAAAAGCGTTGCCAGTGCGATGACGACGTCTGCATCGACATTTCCCTCATTACCCCCATAGCCTACATTGACCACTTCCCCCCATACGCTACCATCCTGGGCTTTGGCTGCCAGGCTCTTCCACTCTTTATTGCCAAATGTTGCCTTCCCATCCTCGGGCCCCAGCTCAGCAATCTCGTTAAGGAGATTAAGATAGAAGCTCCAGATCTTGACTCTAGAACCTCGACTTGCTAACGCAACGGGAGCCGGCTTGATTTCGTTCTCGTCATCAGAGGCCTCTTGTTGGGTCTTGGGAGCAGTGATCAAAGGTTCTATGGTGACGAAAGCTTCCTGAAATCTGCGTGTCAGAAAGAGGTCAGATGCTTGCTTGTAAATCTTTGAGATTCCTGAAGGTGCCTTGCGTGGCGATGAAAGGGAGCCCAAAGATGAACCAAGTAAACGTGAGCTTGACAGCGCTTCCTCCGTAGGATCAACTACCGCAGTGGAAGATCCGTTCATGGCATATGAAGGAGCACGTCTGTATAAGGACTGAAGTGACACTGGCCTCCTCTGAATAGGCAGACAAGCTCGCAGAATGGAGAAGGAGTTCGAGGACGGATTGAAGCTACGCATTTAGAGCCGGAGCTAACTCCGGGCCCAGATTTGGTTAGCTCGATCTACTTGTAAGCAAGGTAATCTTACATCATTTTGCTAGCCTCACGTTAGTACTGTTGTGTCGCTCACATTGCGGAGCTTCATTCACGGCTATGAAACATATATGGTGCGATACATAATAAATGCTAAGTATTCTGATGCTACCTTCATGGCCGAGAATCAGGAGAGCTACCCGATCCCAGACCCTTGTCTTCGGCCAGCGACAGACCAGGCGCACCTGCCTAAGCCGCGCTTTACATATGCTACTTTCTCTTCTTGGTCTCTCATTAACTCCTGAAACAACATTATTGACATGTTACTCTGCATTCTTCTCCTTCTTGGATCACAGTGACCATTATGGACGTAAATCGTTATGCATTTGAAAATAAACTTCCTCTCATACTCAAAGCTATCGCCGACTCCAGGTTCGTTACTTTTGACTTTGAGCTCTCTGGTATACCAGGAAAGCAAACCGGGCAGGCTCGAGGTCCTGGTAGAAGCGAAGATGGAAAGCAGACTTTACAAGAGAGATATGAAGAAACAAAAAAGGCTGCTGAGCGTTATCAAATCCTTCAATTGGGCTTGACTTGTGTTGAGGAGGACGTAGAGAGAGGTAGGTCATCAAGATTCGGTACTCATCTATTGGAACTGATGCAGTACAGGCGTCTACATCACCAGACCATACAATTTCTTCTTAAACCCTGTGACCGACAAGAAGCTGGAAGTTGAGCGTGAATTTACATATCAAAGTGGTGGTAGGCTAATACAAGGACTCTATCAATTCTTATTCTGATCTATCGAAGCTGCCGAATTTCTTCTTGGTGTTGGCTTCCGTATGGAAGCTCCATTCACAGAGGGTGTCCCATATCTCTCACGGCAAGAAGAGGCACGCGCAAGAACAATTGCTGCTGCTCGCTGGGACCGAAGCAGCATTGCGAACATAAACATCCCTGCTGACGATATCGGCTCCATTGAGTTCGTTCGGAGGGTCCGACAAGAAGTCGAGGAATGGATCGGAAGGGTGCGAGACCCGAGCATAGTATGTGCTGTGTCATTGATTAGGCTTGAAGCATTTGGTTGAAATTCTATTCAGGATGAGCTACCATACAAGAACATCGCCCCAATTGGTCACGACCAACCAGGCTACAACAGACGCGGTCTTAACGGATACCAAAAACGATTAGTCCATCAACTCGTCCGTGCGGAATTCCCGGACGTTGTTTCGCAGTCTAGATTTGACGCTGTGTGCTTAACACCCTACGACAAAGAACGAGAAGACTACCACCTACAAAAGAAGATGGCGCGGTTTGAAACAAATTTGACGAGCCAGATAGGTATGCCTTCTTGACATAGTCACTTGAGTACAATGAGGCAGAAGCTGACGAACGGTAGGTCTAAGGTGGATTGCGGAAGCTCTTTGTCCCGGTATTGACGCTTTACTTCCCTTAGATTCAAGACCTCCTCAAGCAATCGGTGATCTTAAGGCGCTCGCTCGAGAGCAATGGATATATCCGCCGATCCCGGGCACGGATACTGAGACGAAGGTTATTGCTGACCAATTTGACGAACTTTTAACCACGCTCAAAACTAAGAACACCATCCTAGTTGGACACAATCTTTTCTTAGACCTGATTTACTTTTTCACTTGCTTTTTTGGTCCTCTGCCAGTCCGAGTGGAGGGCTTTCAGTCTATCGTAGCACAGGTTTTCCCACTCGTTTTCGATACCAAATACCTCGCTGACAAGATTAACGACAATTCGCCGTTATACAAATCTTCTCTGAACGAGATAGATCAAGAGCTTTCCAAGCTTCCAATCCCTATCATAGGTACGTTCCTTGCATCTGCAACTATCAACTTTCGTTCAGGCCCAGATTACTGATCATCGCATGCAGAAACCCCTCCTGAGCATAGTAAATATGACACGCATTCGCCAGTCCACGAAGCCGGTTTTGATAGCTTCCTGACCGCCAGAATTCTTATACGGCTGTCGTCGAGGACCCTTAGAGAAGAAAATGGAGGCGTTTCACCATTGTCCGAAGAGGACATCTATGAAACGGCCTCGGAAGATGGCGGTGTTTACCTCAATGGACGAGTGTCTCCCGTCAAAGGGCAGAAAACAGATCCGTATGCTCTTGAACGAGCAGCTCGCAGCGACGAGAAACTGGCTTCGGCTGAAGTACACACTGATGGTGAGACTATCCGGTCACCGTTCTCACATACGAATCCGTTCGACCTTCTGGACCAGCTAAGCCTGGAAGATCGCCCGGAAACTCTTCAGCCAATTTCGAAGACCAATCTGAGCATTACAGACGAGCCACACCATCCAGTGCCTCGTCCAAGACCTTCAAGACACAAGATGATGCCTCCGGTGGAAAGCTCCTTTTGGCTTCGCTATGGCAATAAGCTACGCGTCAACGGAACGGTGGAGGAAGTTTGTGTCATTCGGTAAAGTGAGTGGTATGCACCAACCAGATAGTCAACTCCTCTACGCTGGTAGAGCGGCTGACTGGAGGAAGTCGGCCTCCTAGAGCCTCTTGTTCTTCGATCCATAGCGTGACAAGACAACTGAATAAGCGATGCCTTGTATTTATGATTTGGTGATGCTTTTAGGGTACCGTTAGGTAGTGAATAACGTATCCTCCTTCATGCCGGTTAGCAAATACAAAGATCGCAAGTCCCGCATCCCAAGTTCTTACCTCTCTCAGATATTCCCCAACATCACCTTGTCTGAATACGGTGATACCAGTAGGATCTAACCTTCTCGCTTCAGCTGTCGACCTCGCTGTAACCCCAAACCCCTGTTTCGCCTATAAGCTCTAGCCAAAACCAGACACAAGCTCTACCGTATGAAATCCACCTACCAGCGGCGTATCATCCATCTTCAGAACCACAACTCCTTGATGCTCAGGGCAATCTTCGCTCCATCGACCAACATGGGCTTTGACAATATTGCCGCCATAAAGGAACGGCATCTCCCCGTTGGGCTTCACCCACACCTTGTACCGAGCATGAGGAGCTATGATATCCAGTGCCGTAATGTGCAGTCTGAATTTGCCAGTCTTTGTGAACCTAATGATCCAAAATTAGTCTTTTCCTGCTCGAAGCCTGAGGTACATGGGCAGTCATACTTCCCAAGACAGGTCCCAACAGAAAGCAGATTGGGCCGCGCGATGCTGGTCGCTAGGTTGGCAATGTGCAAGGAGCAGTAGTAGACTCGCGACTGGTGCATGCGGAATACCATGCGGGAGTCTTCTTTGGCAGAGCCTGATGGGACGGGAGCGATGAGAGCTTTGAGGGAGGGGCCCGTGTAGTTGGCTAGCTTGGTGAAGAGAGTTTGGGTCTCGGGCTCGGTGAGGGGACGCATGGTTACGGCTGGAATGGGAGTCGCAGTTGCAGAGCAAAAGTGCAAAAGCGTTAAATATTTTTGATATTCGGCTACGAACCCGGCGTTAAGAAAGCTGTCGGCTAACTATGTTTGATCTAGCACAGGAAACCAACGACGGCTGGCAGCACAATCAATTAACTAATCTACCTGTCACGAATATGAGAAAAACCTCGTACTGTAAAGTATCGGCTTTCAGAGGAAGACTGAGAATGTCGCCGAATCTTCTTTACGCCAAAGCTGTCTGGCTTTCCAATGGTTACCAAGCAGTAGCGGATGCATTGCACTGCTATCTACTTCTAGCACTCTCAGAGCCTCTTAGAAGCGTGCGGGTTTTGGCCATTTTTAGGGTGACCAATCCCCCGAGCCTGCAGTAGTGTTAGTAGTGCCACACCAGTTGTGCATGCGTCTCTCTATGGCTTACATGCTAGGCACCCCACCAACGGACAATAGTAGCAGTTCACGCACAGTTCGAAGAGCGTATAAGACTAGAGAAATCCCACCAGGGGAGCACCTAGCTTTTCCCTTCACTGATAACAGCAATACCTTCCCGGCGTCTGATCTCCAATTCTCTGCGCCAAGTTCACTCAGATGCGACTTATACGTGGTTTACTGGGCACCCAAGCGACATATATGTTGGCCAATTGACTCTTATCTAGAGTTGCCTCGATCTTCTCGATCTCAGTACCAAATATCCTATCGATTAGCTATCTTATTCCTACCCCGTTGTAATCACGTCCCCATCTGTCCAAGTTAATCCGCCTCTGGCCTTTCGAGATACAGGTCCAAACGGGGGCGACTCAATGCTGATCCGAATCCTCATTTGACTCATCAATACAAGGATCACCAAGAGAACTGCTCACCTTTGAGAATTCACTATCACCTAGCAAGTGCTCAATAGCAGAGAATCAAGCTCATTATGGCCACCGACATCAACCCGGTACTCTTCGACTCCATGGGCGCTGACTACGAAAAGGCTTTTGGCCACGACCCAGGCTTGCATAAATTCACTGAAAAAGTTCTCGCCTTGCTTCCCCCTGGCTCCAAAGTGCTAGATGTCGGTTGCGGCACTGGCAAACCTGTCTCTAGCACACTAGCCGCCAACGGCCACAAAGTCGCCGGCATCGATATCTCTCCTTCAATGGTAGATTTGAGTCGCAAGGCTGTTCCGAGTGGGGAATTCGAGGTCGCTGACATGACCAAGTATGTTCCCAAGGATAAAATGAACGCCATTTTCAATATTCTGTGTTTGTTCTGGTTAGACCGAAAAGGGTTGGAAGATCAGTGCAAAAGGTGGCATGAGTGGCTTCTGCCTGGTGGACTTGTGTGTATTTGCACCTTTGGAGCTGAAGACCTGAACCCAACTAAAGAAATGTATGACGAGGATGGATTGTGTGCAAGTGGGATGGAGTTCCTCTTCATGGGACACAAGGCTCAGCTGTTGTTGATGACAAAGGAAGGGTGGAAAAGAATTCTTGGGGCAGCGGGATTCGAGATCGTTGAGACGATGGAGGATTATTTTCAACCCAAAGGAGATACACAGGAGGAATTCCACCATTTCATAATTGCAAGAAAGGTGCGGTAGAATGCCTCGTAGGCCAGGCGGAGCGAAGTCCAATATAGAATGAAATTGATAGCTTACCAAGTAGGAACATAGGTTAAGAACTATAAACAATATTCTCTCAACAGTAACATGAGATGATCTGAAGCGATCACGAATGCCTGCGTTTTGAAAAGATCGGTTTCTCGCTAGCTCTAGCATATCGGGTAGCAGTCTTGGCATTTTTCTGCAATCAAATTGTCCTCGGCCCAGGAGGACCTCACACCATGCTTCTAATTGAGAATGGCTGTGGCACCAGCAGTAAAGCGTAAGAGGCTATCGCCTCCAGAATCTTCGCATCTGGAGGCGTCTTCAGCGACCTCAGTGCCACAACCTGCTGCCACTGAAGATTTTCTCACCAGAGCTGCGGCATGGAATCTGGAGCAGGACTATGAGCAGAGGCCAAGGAAGCAAACGAAGAGAGAGGAGAAGAACACGAGGCTGCCTATAAAAACTGCTCAAGGAACTGTGGAACAATTGCATGTTCCTCAAGTGAGAAGCGAAGACGAGGATAGTTGGCCGGGCTCTGAAGATGATGGAGAATCTGGAGAGAAAGAGGCTCTGGCCCATGAGCACATAGAAGAGGAGAGTAAGGTTCCCATACGACAGCAGATCCTTGAAGTAAAGGAGGAGCTCGCCGGGATCGCAAGCCTGATCAATGAAAACCCAGAGGAGCACGCAGGTGGCTTTCGCACGTTGAATCACATTGCTTCTTCATCAAATCCTACTATCAAGAAGCTAGCCTTTGCTACACAATTAGCAGTCTTTAGAGATGCTATTCCTGGATACCGAATACGTCCGATTGCTGAGGTGGATCAGACGGAAAAGGTCTCCAAGGACGTGAGGCGTCTACGGGCTTTCGAACAAACCCTTGTTAGCTCCTACCAAGCATACATAAAGGATCTTGCAAATGCTGCGAAGCCAAGTAGCAAGGCTCTATCTGAAGTGACAGCAAGCGTTGCGTCTGTGGCAATATCCTGTGCTTGCGCTCTACTTCTCGCGGTACCCCATTTCAACTTCAGAGGAGAGCTGCTAAAGATTTTGGTCACGAGGCTCAGTCTGAGGAGGGTGGATGCTAATTTTATCAAATGCCGCGAGGCGATAGAGAACCTGTTTAGTAATGATGAAGATGGTACATCATCACTTGAAGCAGTATCATTAATTACTAGGATGATGAAGTCTCGCAACTATCATGTGGACGAAAGTGTTCTGAATACGTTCTTACATCTTCGTCTCCTGACTGAATTCTCTTCAAAAGCATCACAAAATCGAGTTGACAGGCCTGATGCAGAAAATGACTCTGGGGGCAAGAAACCCAAGTTTAAGAGGGAGTTTCGCACTAAGAAACAACGTAAGATCATGAAGGAGAGGAAAGCCGTGGAAAAGGAATTTAAGGAAGCCGATGCTGTAGTAAGCCACGAACATCGGGACAAAATGCAAGCAGAAACGCTGAAGCTTGTCTTTGTGACATATTTTCGCATTTTAAAAGCTAGAATACCAAATCTTATGGGTGCAGTACTGGAAGGCCTTGCCAAATACGCTCATTTGATCAATCAAGACTTCTTCGGAGACTTGCTTGAAGCCTTGAAGGATCTCGTCTCCGACGCCGAAGCGCTTCTGGACGAAAACAAGGAAGAAGAGGAAGATGAAGCAACGTCAGCCAGCAAAAAGGGTCGAGACTTTACTCGCGAAGCCCTCCTCTGCATCACCACCGCCTTTGCTCTCCTCGAAGGCCAAGACGTCGCTCGCTCAACCTCGTCCCTAAACCTCGATCTCACGTTTTTCATATCCCATCTCTACGAATCTCTGCACACCCTGTCGCTAAATCCCGACATCGAACTCTCCGCCAAATCACTTCGTCTACCTGACCCACATGCCCCTTCCTCGATGCCCACCCCCAGAGTAAATCTGCAAACAACAATGGTCCTCTTTCTCCGTGCCCTCACCTCAATTCTAACACCCCGGTCCGTTCCCCCCATTCGACTTGCTGCCTTCACGAAACAGCTCTTCACCTCTTCTCTGCAATTACCCGAGAAATCCACGTTAGCGATGTTAAGTTTACTTAACAACGTTGCGAAAATCCATGGCCGAAAGATCGCGGCGCTGTGGAATACAGAGGAGAGGAAGGGCGACGGAGTTTTTGATGCGCTAAGGGGTGATTTAGAGAGTAGTAATCCGTTCGCGAGCACCATCTGGGAAGGAGAGTTGCTGAAGCTGCATTATGCGCCTGGGGTTAGAGAGGGTGTGAGGGGGATTGAGAAGGTGATTGGTGGTGTCAAGTAAGAGACGACTCACAGAGATGCTTTTGCCCGTCAAGCTGTTCTACGCATATATCATGGGAGCAGCAATCCGAAGTACGTGATCATCTCCTATTACGCGATATAAGTAAACGACACACCTTCGACTTCATAACGACCCCTTGACCGATCTATAATCCCGTACCATCACTCCATCATACCATCCTCTTATCCTTCAATTCGCATCCCATTACAAACGCATCTTCCCCACCTACCTACTCGCCATCTCTATCCTCCCCACCCTCCCTAATATCCACGCCAAAACAGTCTATCTCAGCCCCAAACCCCCATACATCAGTGCTAAAACAGTAACAGACCTCCAACCCCTTCAACACCCAACTTGCCTTTCGCCACTATCACCCCGATAACAATCTGATATTGACTAGTGGCTAAGCCCCGGCAATACAGGTCAACACAACACGATGACCAGCCACTATACCTATCTGAGGTTGTTTTTGGCTCTCACTTCGGACGTCGTTCCAACGTCACCTCTTGATTTGGTGATGAGCATAGATACTTACCACCCACCAACATCTACTACCACAGCGTGTCCCACCCCCAAAACCTATACAGCGGTATTGGGATTACCACCTACTCCTTTTTTTCATTCATCTTCGCCCTTGACACCCCCAATATCGACCCTCAATCAACATCAACAATGGCCTCCCTACATCCTCCCCATCCCCCCCCATCCCCACCACACCACCCGTCCTTCGCCCCAAGACTTATACAGCAGTATGAGAACACCACCAACTCCATCCTCTTACCCATCCTCATCCCCAAGACCGCGGATGTCCACCCTCAATCACCATCAACAATGTCCCCCCTCCAAGCGCCCCCAAACCCCCCAACATCCATCATCCTCCAAGCGCCCAAACCCCCATCCATCAGCCCACCGCATCTCCCCAATTAACATCAACAATATCCTCCCTCCATCCCCGCCTCCATCCCCTCTCCCTCCCGAAACCCCCACCCATCACCCCAACCCATCAAACACCGCCCCCCTCACCCCTCTTTGCGTCCATATCATTGCACCCCTTACCCATCTTCACCACGCTTATACATTTTTGAGGGTGAAGGGAAAGGACCTGAGAAAGGAGGGGTGGGCAAAAAGAGGGGAAAGAATGGTGGGGTGGGAGGAGGAGTGGATGT
Organism: Cladonia macilenta KoLRI003786; assembly: GCA_000444155.1. NCBI lineage: Eukaryota > Fungi > Ascomycota > Lecanoromycetes > Lecanorales > Cladoniaceae > Cladonia > Cladonia macilenta. The sequence continues at coordinate 1,357,159 of KE598592.1, read as the reverse complement.
GATGATGAATAGATGGACATTTGATTAGATAGCGTAGCAACACTCACGTACCCATCTACCCACAGAGAACGGGAAGGGATTTTCACGTACGAATGGATTTGAGGTATTAGAAATGGTATGCGTGGGAACGCTTCTCATTCTTTCAATACACTTGAAATTTGCATACTTTTCATTCATCCATAAATCCCTACCCCTTCTTATCGCTCATTCTCCGCCCTCAACTCCCTACTCACCTCCCCCCCCCTATCCCTCCTCCTCCCATCCTCCTCCAACACCCTCTCAATCACACCCCCCACCTCCCTCACCTTCCCCACCGCCAACCCAATCCCCCTCAACAACCCCACCGCATCAACCTCCCCTGCCCCCCCCTTCTGCACCAAACACACTTCCCCCTGCATATTAGCCGCCACCACAATCTCCCCCTCCGAGCACTGTTGCTCCTGCAGTGTAGCATCCACGAGCATTTTTGAGCCGGATGAGAAATAGTTGAGGGTTATGCAGAGGGGGTGGTGGAGGAGGGCGAGGGGGACCGGGTCGCGTTCGTGGGGGGGGTAGATGGTTAGGATGCCGCCGGTTATGCTGGTGGAGGGGATGCGGTAGTGGCGGAGGGCGGAGAGGGTGGCGATGCAGGAGGTGTCGATTAGGTTGCCGGAGTGGGAGAGGATGTGGATGTCGGCTCGGAGGGACCAGACCTGGGGGGCAAGTGTAAGTGGGGTTTTTCGTTGGAGAAGGGGTAGTTTCGAGGAGAGAGAGAGAGCTGGGGGGGGGGGGGGGGGGAAGTAGTGTAGGGTTTACCTTCTGCCCGGCAATCAGACAAAGAGATTCAGTGGAAAGCGCCTGAGAGCGACGGAGGGTAGTCTCAAGGACGCGGGATAGATGGGTTTCAAGGTCTGATTGGCTACGGAGAGAATGATGTTAGCGCTGCAATCTGAAGCCATGGGAGTAGTAGAGCGAAGAGAGGGTGGTTGTCTTACCCATGCTGGTACGAAGAGGAAGGAGGAATCTTACCGGCCGACTTCGAAGGCGGGCGAAGCGAGAGGGGAGAGCTCGGTGGTGATTGTGAAGATGCCGTCGAATTTTCTATCTGGGTAGGGAGTTGCTATGCTGGCTGAGATACGGCACATGACTCTATGGGGTGAATTACGTTAGCTGTAGAGCGCGGGGGTAGAGGTTCATGGAGAGTCAGTACCTTGTCTTGCCCAATTGCACATCTGCAACACCATATTCCTCGCCAAAGGTGATCTGTAATTCGCGAAAAGCATCCAAAGGGCGGCCATCGAGGCGAATATTCTCTTGAAGAGCTTCTAGTATGAATGCACGTTCATTGATGGAGGGTTCAGCTTCGCGAGGCATGCCTAACAAGCCTAATGGAGATCTAAACAGCGAGAAGATCAGCAGCTGCGCCAACTTCTGATATCAAAATGATTTTAATCTGATGCGCTGGCGTGGTTCGGCAGCTGTCAAGTTGGGCCGTGCTGGGCAAATTTCGCGAGCACTCGGCTTGTGGTGTACTTTAGGTGTAGTAATCATACAGGGGTGGATAAGGCTTGTGCTTCATAGAACGCTAATGTTCTTTACAGACCACTAGAGTGTTTCACCGCTCAGACAGGATAAGTGGATACAAATATTGCAGGATTGAAGAGGAATCAAAGTTTCTACTATAGTAGCTGCTGTTAGAAGGTACCACAGTAGAAGTATCAACTGGTTATCAGATCAACCACTGTACTATAGTATTGTGTTGGAGGGAGATTGGAGGGATATTATTAGCTCAGCGCCAAGATGCAGCCACTGGAGACCAATTGTGAGGCTGAAGATCAACGCCAAGCCGCCTCACGTAGATGCCACGCCTTGGCGGGAGGATCTTGACCCGATCGAGCAATAGTGAGGTTGATAGTGCAAAACAGTAAACTCAAAGGAGAGGGTGCCGATTGTTCCGGTATGGAACTGGAATTGGGATTGGGATTGGCATAAAATTTAGGGGAATTGCAGTGGACTCGGTACACTCGGTACAATCGGTGCAATCGGTCCAAGATGGTCCGAGTCAAGGTGTGCACACGACACAAATGGCATGTGACCTTGCTCTCTCCTGTGTCAGTCGTTCTTTGCATATGAAGTACTTGTATTGTAAGAAACACCACTGCCGTCATCGAGCGGGACGTTGTGTTTAGGTGCATTGAAGAAAAATACCGGCTGCGCGGCCCTCAGGGATAAGGTCTTCTAACGCGTGGACACTCCATCACACTTCACACTTGCCCAATCAACCCGGCTTTTCCTTCAGTCTTACATTCTGCATCTGTTTAATCATCGCATATTCTGTCAACACACTGTCTTTACTGTCCTTACCATCACCTCATAAATTGCTATGTCTGTACAAACCTCCAAAGCAGAATCCTCGACTGGCCTGTCATGACCTAATATATACCAACAAAGGATTTGCATCTCGCATACGATACCCAACGGCGTTCCACGGACAACCCGCACCTCCTTACATACCGAACTTCTGCCCTACGACGACTGCCCTCTCACTTCTCTTCATCCCCGACTTCTACTCCTCGCAAGCCATTTTTGTCGAATCCACAGCCAAGACTCATTGGTCGCGTGACCCTCGACAACGCACTTCTTGGACTCGACCTTGTACATAGAGCACCTCGGACATCCTCATTCGTCATGGAGTCGAACCTAACCATCAGCGAAGCTCCTCCGCAATGGAACAGCAAGCCCATGTACCATCTTCCACCATGGGGAGAGCCCCTGGTTCGTACGCCTTGGCACAGAACAGAAATTCATACTAACAATATCTTCAGATCGTATTGTCCATTCTGTGTGGAGCCATGTTCTTAACAAGGAGACGAAATTATCAAATACTTGGAAAGCGAAAAGACACAACCTATAATGCCTACCTTGATTCCGATTCTTCCACCTCGTCCGACGACCTGTTAATGCATGACTCTGATACCGAGGATGAACTGCAACAGGACACAACGAGTACTAAATATCTTCCGAAGCGAAGAAATTGTTTTGGACTGGCACTTTATACTCCCAACACTTCCCGATTTGCAAACCACCTCCACAGCCGCATACTACAAAAGTTTCCTTTCCTCATCGAAATGCTTTACTGGGTCATCACCTATCTCTTCTACCGCCTAACGAAAGTCTTCGCCGAGATAATATTCACGAGTTCGATCATAGACATTGCCCAGGCGCATGGGTTGGCAATTCTGGACTTTGAACAATTCAGCTGGGCAAGCTTTCTTTTCCCGTGGAAAGAGCACGACGTACAACAATGGTTTATGGAAGATCATCAAACAACTCTGACCATCCTCAACCGTGCTTATGCGTTGATTCACATTCCCGGGACCGTCGGGTTCGTCAGAATCCTTTTGTTCTTAGCGAACCAATCAGTTGCTAACACCCTCACAGCTTCATAGCCTGGTACTACTATATCGCCCCATCCCATGCTACCTTTGCGACCATTAGACGCACTCTCACCTTAACAAACCTTTTCGCCTTTCTTACCTTCACTCTTTATCCATGTATGCCTCCCCGCCTACTTCCAGCGGAATACGGCTTTCTCGACTCCGTCCGACACGACAACGCAACCTCGATATGGATGAGTGGTAAATATGTCAATTCGCTCGCCGCGATGCCGAGCATGCATTTCGGATATGCATTCGTCATCGGCTGCACCATGTTCTACCACTCTGGCATTTTTCGAACGTCCCTGGAGAAGGGCGAATCGAAGAAAAGCATCTGGTGGAAAATAATATACTGTCTTATTGGGATAGGTTATCCCGCAATGATTTTAATAACTATTGTCGCGACGGCGAACCATTACTGGATGGACGCGCTGATGGCGACGGTCGTGGCTTGCGCCGCGTATTTGTGTAATGGTATTTTCCTGGTGCTATTGCCAGCAGAAGATATGCTCCTTTGGTTGTTGAGGGCGGAGAAACCGATCCCAACAACGGGAGAAAGGTTCAGGCAGAGAGGAGGTCGGATATGATCAATGATCCAATTGAACTGGGGACATCCAACAATCGGAGAGGTTGCCAGAAGGACCAATGATCCTGACGTATTCCGAACCTTGCTACAATACTTTGAGTATTGGGGATAGAATCTGTAAGCAGGGAGCCGCTCTCTGGTGCAATAGTCAGAAGGAAGATACAGACCAAGAGCCTAAGGACTGGCAATATGGTCTATAAAGAATTGTAAATAGTTCGCCCGCCACTTGAACAGCATGGCGTGGAACAGATACCATGCTACGGCAGTTCTAGACCTTAAGAGGGTATGGGATGGGAATCGGAGCATGGAAATTGGAGCATGGAATTGGGTTGATATCAGCTATCAAGCATGCAGCTGGTTGTGAATATACCAACGAATGGACTCCCTTCACTCGTCTAAGATGTCTTTCTATTGTTTTGATCCTTGCGTGAAGCAGGAATTACCAACCTCCTCCCCCTAGAAAAGCCAGATGAATTGCTTTGTGAAGAAAATCTCTCTTCTATTCCCTCTCTTTGGATTATGTACACTAAACCCATCCACTGCGGACACCAAACTATCATCGCTTTACTTTCCCTTTCCCTTTCCCTTTTCCTTTTCCTTTCCCTTTCCCTTTCCCTTTCCCTTTCCCTTTCCCTTTCCCTTTCCCTTTCCCTTTCCCTTTCCCTTTCCCTTTCCTTCTTCCTTTTCTTCTTCTCCTCCTTTCTACCAGTCCCTTTCCCTTTGCCTTTGCGTCAAGATCTTCCACCCCTTGTTATCCCTGAGAAGAAAAGGAAAAAGAAAAAAGCTAAGGGGCAAAGGAGGGAGAAGAGGAAGAAGAAGAAGAAAAAAGCAGAAAGGGAGGGGGGGGGCATTGTCCTTACTGCTTACTTAACATCTTTCCCTTCCCTCCAATGCCATCAAGAGGAAGAGGGAGAAGAGGAAGAAAAAGAGGAAGAAAAAAAAAGAAACAGCCAAAGAAAAACGAAGAGGGAAGAAAGAAAAAGGGAAAGAAAAATACCTAAAAGAAAGGTGCATGAGGCTATCCTATTTATGAAAATATTTCAAACCCTCCTAATTAACGATATCTTGCCAGAATCATTTTCATATTTGAGATGTAGTTAGAGGTTTTGGAGAAGGACCTCTCAATTTATCATACATAGATTTATATTGGACAAAGATAAAGATAACAGTAATGTGAATGGATAATTGTAACCGCTTTTGTGGTGGATGTGGGGCTTTTTCCTCTTGAACGGTCGATCGATAGTCGATTGCAGGACACTTTGCGCAAACCGCATAGATACCAGCCAGCCGACGCTTCGTCCCTTTTATAGTTGCGGTTAATCGAAGCGAGTCAGACCCACCCCCTTCCCCCCTCAAATCCCCCTCAACCTCTTCCTCGCACTTCCCTTTCCCCCCTCTACCTCCTCCACCCCACCACCCCCCTGCGTCTTCCTCCTCCTCTCCTCCCTCTTCTCCTCCGCATCCAGCACAAAACTCAAAACATCAAACGCAAACTCCGGATACTCCAAACACATATCCCTAAATTCCCCCTCCGTCTCATGTCTCAAAACATGACTCCTCTGTCCCCAAAAACTCGCCACCGGCTTCCTAATCGTCACATCCCCCTTCTCCGTATGAGAATAAACATAGCGTGCGTAGTTTATTTCTGCTCTCGCAGTGCTATTAATGAGATGGATTTTCGAATGCGCGAGGGTTTTTAAAGCGGGCAGGGAGAGTTCGGTGGCGAGGGTGTAGACTTTGGCGTGGTGGAGGAGTTGGGTGCCTGTGGTGTCGATGGGAGGGAGGGAGGGGGAGGTGGCGAGTGTTCCGGAGGGGAGTTTGGGGGGGAAGTATTCGCCTGTGTAGAGGTATTCGAGGACGGCGGAGGTGGCGTCGAGGTCGGCGGTGGGGAGGGAGAGGGTGGTGTTGGGGGAGGAGGAGGTGGGGGAGATGAGGTGTGTGAGGTGGGGGGATTTGAGGAGGAGGAGTTGGTGGGCGGTTAGGGTTGTGGGGGTGTGGGGGGGGCCGATGCGGAGGGTTATGATGGGGGACCTTAGATAGCTGGGATATGTTAGCAATGATAGGTTTACTTGGGGAAAGTGGAGATAAGTGGAGGGGGTATGTTACTCGGCAAATGTTGATCGGGTTTCTGTTTCCATTTGGGTTTCTTCTTCTTCGACATCGTCGCCTGGCGCATCGGCTTGGGCGTTGGTTTCGCCTACTTCGAGGACGTCGCCGTTGTCGTTGCCTTGCATGTCGATGTCAAGGGAGTCGTCGGCGGTGCCGGTGGAGATGCGGACTTCTGGTTCCGCCATGATGGGGGTTTCAATTGGTCTAGTTTCACGTGGGAAATGGCTCAGAGAAAATTATTCGGGACGGGTTTGCTTTTCTTGAAAGGAAGAATTGCGCAGTAATTGCAACAGAATATAATTGAACCAACTCTGTATGGGAAAGACTGACAAAGAAATTATGAGAAGAGTAAACACAGGGAAAGAGAGAGGGGTGGGTGAACTTTGTATGGAGAAAAGAGAAGGCTGGAACTAGTACCTGAGGCTGGCGCTAGTCAGCGGCTTCTTCCCGCCTTGGCACTCTAGAGATATGCCTGATTACTCTGCGGACAACTGCGGGCAGGTGGAGCAGCGGGGAAATCTTTATCCTGCAATACCATTTCCTCCCCATGCAATACACCCCACAATCTCACTGACATCCCCAGCCAGTCAATTCTGATCAACAGGCCATCAAAATGGCGCGTCCTCGAAGGTTCCGTGAGTACAACCCAAAACATATATTCTCACTCCCAAGGCTAACCCTACCCCCCCATACCAGAGAATCCCGCTCTCTTGTACGCCCCTCCCCCCCCCCGTCCAAATCCATCCCCTCTAAACCCCCCCCTCACAGCATCTGCGACATCCAAGAAAAATTCCGCCCCGCAATCTTCGAATACCCAAAAGTAATATCCACCGCCCAAAAAATGATCCGCGCCTGCACCACCCTCCGCATCCCCATCTACGCCACCACGCAATCAGCCTCGCGCCTCGGTCCCCTATGCACAGAACTCACCACCGCAGCCCCAAACAACTCTCTCTTCACTATCGATAAAACAGCCTTTTCAATGCTCGTGCCGGACCTGCGATTCGCGTTGCAAACGAACTCTAGTCAGCAGTATCAGGTTGCGATTGTGGGGATTGAGACGCATATTTGTGTGACGCAGACGGCGCTGGATTTGTTGAGTGAGGGACATAGGGTTTATGTGCTTGTGGATGGGGTGAGTAGTTGTAATGCGGGGGAGAGGACGGTGGCGTTGGAGAGGTTGAGGGCCGAGGGGGCGATTGTTACGACGAGTGAGAGCTTTTTGTATGAGTGTATGGGAGATGCGGGTATTCCGGAGTGAGTATTCCTTTTGGTTCGGATTGACAATGGTGAAATTTGCCCAAGACTTACGGTTTCCCTGCAGATTCAAGACCATTGCTGGCTTGGTGAAGGAGACGAAGGAAAGTACAAAGGATGCAGTGCAAACTCTGTGTAAGATGTAGGGGATATGGGGGAGAGGTAAACGTAGACCATAGAAGTGCAGACCACGAAGATGTACATATGTAAAAACTTTCTTTTATTCCTGCATAGGTGTAAAACTACACACAGGTATTGTACATATTATAGCACAAGCAAGAAGCATTGACCAAGAGTCAAAGTCTTCTCTGGACAGCAAGCAGAAGAACTTCCTCAGTCGGTCGGCGCAGATGACTTTTGCTGGCCTGCATTCAACCATGGGAAAGCTGAAGCCCCACCAACTGGGTTACTCGTCCTCGGTTTGCTGCCGCTCAACGGCTTAGGATCACTGGAAAATGACCTTCGCTCAGTATCAATGCGCTGATTCTCATCATTACCAACGGGTCGACTAGTCTCCGCAAATCGCGAAGGGGCAGCATCAAACCCCACTGGCTGTTGTGTGGAGCCCGTACGAGGAGCATTTGCTCGTAATGGCTTGAGCACTTTCATTCCTCTGCCGCGACCCGGCCGCTGATATCCAGAAGTTGTTGGGTTTGCTCCAGGGTCTGTCCGCGCACCTGTGGTAGACTCTCGTCTCCAGGCACCGCCAGACGGTCCCCAAACATTCCCGCTCTCTGTTCTGGAAGGTGTACTAGTTGTTGTGCCATTCGCTAAGCTTTCCGAGTCCTGAAGGTCAGTGCTAGGTTTTGGTGAGGATGTGACGTCGCTATTGGTAGAGACTACTGGAGTCTTTCTTCCCTCGCCTATCACCGATGGCGAAGACCTTGCAGATAGACCCATGAGGCCTGTGGCGGACTGCGTCCTACTTTCTTCTGGTTCATCATCAGGGTGATTAGCTGACAGCTTAGTCGCTGACTCCTTCGCCTTTCCATTACTTTTAGTAAATTCGCGGGTATGACCGGGCTCAGCTGCCACAGAAGACTCAAGAGAATTATCACCCGCATTAGTCTGCAAATTCTGGAATAGAACCGCATTTTCCGGACGTACCAAAGGGACAGAGAGCTTGTTACGATCATCATCAAAGAGTGTAAGCCGATCGAGGGAAAAATGTATGTCAGCATTGCGGGTTCGTAGCACATCGCATCCAATGAAGATCTGGATCGAATCTTCTCTGCACTGTGTGTCTGGCACCACAAACGTAGTGGTTAGGGTCGGTAGAGTTGGCGCTGGACTAATTGAGCGTGCTGAAGATTGCTGGATCGTGGCCTCGGGAAGATAGACGGGGAGCTTGATAACGCGTTGTCCTTCACGGTCTGTTGTTACCTGATCCTGGTACCCTAGACGAGATATTAAACCGAAATCTACTGTTGACTTATATGACCCCGTGCAGACTACAGCATAAAGTAAAGTGTCGTTTGAGAAGTTGGTGTCAAGCCAGCAGCGGATGATTGATGGCACTGGACCCAAGATGAACAAGCCCGGCGGAGGACCCAAAGGCACGAAAGGAGCCACTGTGGCCGAAAGCGGACGAGATTCGAAACCAAAACTGCTCGCCCTGGCTGAATGAGTCGAACTTTGTCTGCCTTCTGACCTGTGCGATGAAGAGCGTTCAGTCATGGGGTGACTACCAAATGCACTACCAGTCCTCTGTGGTAGGAAGTCTGCTGACGACCGAGATGCTTGACCGAAGTGGCCTTGCATGGCGCTCTCATCAAAACGAACACTGTTAGCTCTAGAAGCACCTCTTCTTGGTTCGTCATCCGTATCGAGGTGTAGACTTCCAAGCATATTACTGGACTCTTGATCGAAATTTTTGAAGGCTTCTGCAGCAGGATTGTAGCCTTGCTCTTATCAACAAGAATTAGCAGACTTTCTAATAGACACATAGGAGCTGTTATACCATGTTGGGGGGTCCCATTGATAGTGCTAGGAAAGGGTGATTGACTGCCCCATGGGGACTTTATGCGATTGTCACTGTCCTGTCGTTGCTCGAGACGCATGAGCCGGTCGGCATGCTCCGCTTGCGTAGCATATACATTCCTCATCTCGTTTTGTAAGCGCCAGAGATCGTCTTTAGAAGCAAGTCCGTACTGCGGATCCATCTAGTACGGAAAAGCCAAGTCAACACAACCAGTGTTGATCGTCTCCCCGGTCATCTATGCAAGCCCAAGCTAGCAGCTTCGTGGTGTTCTCGACAGTCTCGATTAATCTTTATAAGCAATTGGATGTTGTAGATATGGTATAAGCGCAACTCCTCACTCCTCCAGCTCCACCTCCCTCCCTAATGCGCCGGCGGCGAGGTCCCGTTCACCACCCTATTTAGATTGTCAACGAAGATTCCCAAGTATGCGGAGGATTGTACCACTTGCCTCCAACCCGAGCTTCGCGTTCTATACGAAGATTCGATAATGGTCTGTGTCTCTAACACTTGACTAAGGTACTTGTGTGAGGTCCTGAGAATGGCTGGACCTATCGAATGGCGAGCCTCGGATTCCCGGCGGTCACCCCAAAAGCCTTGTCAGGAGTAGCCTGTTGTCCTTGAGTGTGTGCTGGCTGGTCGTCTTTTCGCGGCGATCAGAGTATCATTGCATGAGCGATACCCCGAAAGTGTAGCTAGTAGTTTCCTCGTGTTAGAGGACCTGTTCAGAGTAACCGCGGCACTGAGAAAGCTTTTGGATGTCCGTGGGTTCTAGTAGGACTGAATTGGGAAGAGTGGTAGTGAAACCGCAAAGGTTGAATGAGGAAGTGTTCTGAAACCGGCGTCAGACAGGCAGACTACGACAGTGGAGGAAGCGGTAGTGCAATATCCGTCCTTCTAGCGTACCAAATTAATGGATTCTGTTATATTAGATGCATTAACAAAACATCTTGAGGAAGCAAAAGACCGAATCAGATTTTCGGTCCTGCACTTAATGGAGAAGTTCTAACAATTGTTTCTCTATCCGCTACGGTATGGCCACATGGTCTGCGGAGGGGTCTGGACTCTTACCAAAATGCCCCGCAAAGAAGTATGTCTTGTGATATTTAGGCGCATTAACAACACGCCAACTCACGCTGCTTCTGCTCAATCGCTGCTGCCTCAAATGCCCCCAGAACAGCCCCGGACTGCATTCTTCGGTCGCAAATTACTCCGCAGTAATCACAGCAGCTAATCCCCCGACTGTGGGGCTACGAGGCTGACGCGACTCTTATCTACATGAAAGACCGACAAGCGATCTGGAAAGCTCTTTGAACATGCGCTTCGGATTTCTCGCCTCTACGAGCTTGCTTAAAACTCCAGACTCAATTATCGGTATCGATCGACGTGCACCCAGGCCAACATTAAACAGCTGCACAGCAGCTCTTGTCTGATGTAGGAGGGTCGAGGCATGCATACACCTGACGAAAAGCATGCTGGATCAGAGTCACTGTCCTCGATACCCCAACTTCCACGGACCCCAAGTCCTTCCAAAGATCCCGGTATTGCTCCCAATGAGGGGTTATCTGAAGCCGACAAAGATGCAGTCCCAGATCTCGAGAATATAGATGTCTTCACTCTGAAGCCTGTGGCGGCTCTGAAGCTCCTTTGTGGTACAATCGAAGGACTTGTACGAATAACAGGCGACGTACCGCCAACGCCTCCGATCAGTCTACCCAGCACCCCAAACCTAGGTGTCATCCACACTGAGAAAGAGAATGTTGCCCGGCACGTCAAGGAGGTAGCTCGTCGAATGTCTGGAACAATAGACGGAGCCAAAGATGTAAATAGTGTTCCCCCAAGAGCAAAGACTCCAATCGGAAGCCCAGAAGCCCACCCTACCGAGCCTTTCCATGTTGTTGGGGCCAATATGGAATCTCTGAGCGTTCAACATGGAGCAATCACTAGGAAGTTTTACTCTAAAAAGCCTCCCGCGATTGGGTTGGAAGAATACCTGATGCGGATTCATGGCTATTGCCCCATGTCCACCGCGGTCTACCTTGCTACTAGTTTGTATATCTACAGACTTGCTGTAGTGGAGAAAATCATTCCAGTAACTGCTCGTAACGTCCATCGTCTTGTGCTTGCGGGCCTTCGAGTTGCCATGAAAGCTTTGGAAGACCTTAGCTATTCGCATCAGCGCTTTGCTAAAGTTGGTGGTGTGAGTGAGCCAGAACTCGCAAAATTGGAAGTCAGCTTTTGCTTTCTGACAAATTTTGAGCTAAAAGTCGACCACGAGATGCTATTGCATCATGCCAAAACTATACGAGAGGGTCCGTTAATGTATGGATGCTCGGCAGGTATTGATCTAAGGATGCCTTGGCTCCAGGACAAGCGTACTGTGGTGGTTGGTCAGGCGAAAACGAGTCCTGCGATGAAAGCAAAGGCGCCTGCTGCTGCATAATGTGTTGTCTCAATTCCAAATGAGCAAATCCAAGGAAGGGCTTCAGCAAAATCAAATTTTTCGACCACAGTGAGATGTCCTTAAGGGAATCTGAAATCCGTGATCTCCTTGATCAAGCCAGAGCACATCCTTTCTGGGGGACGTCGAATCTCGGGGGTCAGAATGCTTATGACCTTCAAACTGTAATGTTCTTGAGGCAGGAAAGACAACACCCAGTCTGTAGGATCGTGCATGTGTTATTAGGTAGTGCTTATAATGCCAGGCCTAGTCATCCTCTAACGGTTTCCAGGGGGGGTTAGGTTGATTAGAGGTGGCAGTAGTGGTCAGTGGGCGCGAAACATCGAGCAGTCCTCCATCGTGGGTTAGTTGGCGCGGGAGTGTCTTGCAGACTCTCCGTAAAAGCTTTGTTCCCACTTTTAGGATTCTAGAGTAATGCTACCATTTTATGTAAGGGTAACTAAAAAACGCTGTATGATAGCAAGGAACCTTCGTTAGCAGCCTGTGATGCTCGAGATGTTGTATGAATTGAACAGCTTGATAGCAGATGCTGATTGGTTGCTATATCGGGACCTTTGCTAGCCCAATTCGACTGCCCGGGTCTTGGCTGAGTTGCCGGCGTCGTCACTTTCAATATTTGAACTCATCACACTCGTCAATTACAGCGTTCCTCACGAATTCGAAGCCTACTATCGATTACGAACATCAGTCTGCTGGGGTCTGTCTTGGTTCCGCGTACACTCATTACCAGCCGCATCATCCATAACAAATATGCTCTTCAGGCTTCTTCTTCTCCTGGCGACAGTCGCCCCCTACACCCTCGCTGATGTCGAGTTTACATCTCCTGCAGCCGGGGCCACGGTAACAGGTGGCTCAACACTAGATGTTGAATGGAAAGACTCTGGCACGTCACCTCCAATATCGTCTTTTTCCACGTACCAATTATTTCTTTGCGCTGGAGGAAATGATGCGGGTAGCTTTGTAAGTACTCAGAACGCGTGCACCCAGATACGGTTGGGGCTCGTTGTGCAACTGCTGACGTTTCAATCACAGCTCCCGTTAGTTCCTCTTTCCACCAACGGGGAGTATAGTGCTGGGAATACGGCTGCAGGAACTGTACAAGTTGGCATAGGAGCGCCCACCAAGAATGCATAGTAAGAATATACTCACTCATTCTTATTGAATAGAAGGGTGGTAATAACTTTATCTTTAGCTTCCTAAAGATGATATCTGTCGCACCAGGCGGGACTGTCATCAATTACTCAAATCGATTCTCACTAAGTGGCATGACGGGCACTTTCCCTGCGGCTGTACAGCAAGGTTTAGCAGGCTTAACAGGAACTGATGGCCCACCAACCGAGAACAACATCGCTTCCAATCCAGATGCTGGCGCCGCTACTGGAGCTGGAGGTCCATACGCGGTGACTTACACAGCACAGACTGGTCTCACTAAATATGCTCCTATGCAAGGCAAACCTGGGACTAAGATTACCGCTAAATCTCCAACGCCTCAATACCCTACAAGTTCTGTTAATTTCGCCGTCACCTTCCTTCCAACGCCAAGTCAAGTCACTACTATGACTCTGAGCGCGACCTACAGCACTTCAAGCATGGAGAATACAGTATGCAAATATCCAAGGCTTCACGGTAGCTTTGACACATGTAGAGACCTTGCTGATGAACGTACAGGCTGCTCCAGCCCCTCCACCTCAGAATGATATGCAGAAATATCTCGCTCGTTGGAGGGATTAGAGGCTTTTCAGCCTGCCATTTGTGATCCTAGTGCTGCACTTTAGCGGGAGGGACATTGTTAATAGATTACCCTGTACGGGACGTTGAGTCTTTATCTATTGCATGTCGAGGCGTTTACATAGCATTTGCTGGAGCAATTATAGATATCTATAGACAATGCATTGAGAAACACATTTACAATCACAATTTGGATCACAAACGTATCTCTATATCATGAGATCTTGTATGACTGCAAGATTGTCCCAATTCAAGAACTTTCTCCCAAGTACAATTACAAGTACTCCCCATTCCCCTTTCCCCTCACTAAGCATCAGACCTCATTGCCGAAAAAGGTCTTCCGCACAATATTTATCAGCCATGAAACATCAAGACGACATCCTCCGGGGCAAATACCCTGCCAAGGCGCACTGTTCCAAAGTCGCCGCCTATCTCAAAGAGAAGACCGGACATGATGGCCCGTCGAGGATCTACCTCCAAGGCCAGAAAACCCGTATGATAGAAGACAATGACGAGCCTCAACCATTCCGGTCTACCTCCTTCAGGGCCAATTGATAGATCAGACTCTTACTAACGTCTTCCCCAGACAGCGCCGTCACTTCTTCTACCTAACAGGCTGCGCCCTTCCCGACTGTCATGTCGTCTACCACATCCCCACCTCCACCCTAACGCTGTTCATCCCACCCCTCGATCCCTCCTCCGTAATCTGGTCCGGTCTCCCCCTATCTGTCAAAGATGCTCTCGAGAAATACGATATCGACGACTGCCGTCCCTCCACCGAGCTGCACGATTATCTAGGCGAATCAGGGCCGCAGAAACTCTCATTCGAGGAACGGCAGCATGCCACTCAGCCATTAACATTTGCTAAAAAAGGCCACCTACCAGCAGATCAATTCGATCAATCCGTCTTCCTACCCTGGAATCTCGATGCCCTCCACGCCGCCATCGACGAATGCCGCGTCACGAAAGATGCCTACGAAGTAGCCGCCATCCAAAAAGCCAACTCCGTCTCCACAGCCGCTCACATAGCCGTTATGAAGAATCTCAAAAACGTTCATAACGAGCAAGAGCTCGAAGCCGTCTTCCTCGAACGTTCCATAGCGCTCGGTTGCAAAGAGCAAGCATACCATGGCATTTTCGGCTCGGGACGTAATGCAGCTACACTGCACTACCAGGCTAACAACCAGCCATTGAGCGGTCGATGGAATCTCCTAGTCGATGCAGGGGCGGAATGGGAATGCTACTGCTCAGACGTCACGCGGACGATGCCGCTTCGTGGCAAATTCAACGCTGAGAGCGAGCAGATATATAAGATCGTGCAAAGGATGCAGGAGGAGTGTTTTAGTATGTTGAAGACTGGTGTACAGTGGGAAGACGTGCATGTTCGAGCACATGAGGTGACTATTGAAGGGCTTTTAGACCTAGGTATATTGAAAGGTAGCAAGAAAGATATCTTCGATGCTAGGACGAGTGTGGCGTTCTTTCCGCATGGGTTGGGGCATTATTTGGGTATGGACACGCATGATACGGGGGGTCATCCGAATTATGAGGACGAGGATAAAATGTTCCAGTACCTACGCGTTAGGGGAAAACTGCCGGAGGACAGTGTCATTACTGTGGAACCGGGTGTTTATTTTTGCAGATTTATTATTGAACCGTACCTGAAGGATGAGAAGCAAAGTAAATTTATTGACGAGAACGTGTTGGAGAAGTATTGGGATGTTGGAGGCGTGAGGATTGAAGGTACGTCTCGCTTTTTAGATTTTTGGTGAGTAGAGCTGATGGACTGGTAGATGATATATTGATTACGAAAGATGGTTACGAGAACTTGACGACTGCTCCTAAAGGAATTGACGAGATGATGAACATTATTGATAGCTAGGCATTAGATTTACCCATTATAGAAGTCAATTACCATGAGATCGGAGTACTTGGATTATGCTGAAAGAAGACGGCAGCCCCTAGTTGCCCAAGCTCCTTATCTCCCACTATGTTCAGACATGACAACAGCAGGCAGACATATGGGGCATACGGAGCCAGACTCCGACTCTACTTTCTTTTATTCCAATCATACAGAGTCTATCCAGCCAGTCTTGAGCTTTATGTATAAATCTGCTGAGCATACTCACTATGCCTATCGCCATTCAATGCAGCGGTCTGATATCCATATGATGAAAAATGTACATCTGTTATTGTTCTGACTCTTCTAGATCTCATACAGGGATAATTCGCACAGACATGGACGACATACACTATCGATGGGTAGCGGCCGTATAAGAGATATCAACAGGAGAGTAAAACATCAACCCCGATTCTGCACAGGCAGAAAAGTTATAATGAGCCAGGAATACGAAGTAGCCATGGCAGCCATGCCAAAGGAAAAGGATGGAAGTGAAGTACGTGAATGAAAGACTCAAAATTGGTACGTAAGCACAAATGATGGAGAACTGCGAATGTAGCTATTCAACCCCGTCATGTTATCTGTCAATAGACGAATTCAATATATAATGTATACTTCTACAAAACACTCTGCCCAATGCACTGAATACCCGAACGCTATGCTAATGCTATGCTCTCTCCAACACCACATTCCAAACAATGCACTACTATTTGCACAAAATGCCCTTGTTATAAGGTATCAGTCAACCCCTCCTTTTCCAACTCCTTAACATACCTAACAAAAGCCTTCTTATGCACCATCCCCGCAAATTGTCCGTCCTTCAACACACAAATATACCTCAATCCCAATTTAACAAAACACTGAAACACTAGATCCATCGGAGAATGAACATCAAGAGACACGGGCGACGGATCAATATAAGGGGTGAAATCTGTCGGATCGTGTTCGTGATCTTCGTCGTCTTCGATGTCGTCGTTCCGGATGACTTCTGTAGCCATCAAGCAGAGGCTTTGTTCTTCGTCCTCGAGTTTGTCGAGAGCAAATTCGAGGTCGGGGGCTGGAATGAGGCCGACGAGGACGCCGTGACGGATGATGGGCAGACCGCCGTCGATTTCGCCGGCATCGTGGAGGAAGTCTAATTTTCTTCGGAGGACTTTGGCGGAGATGAGGGGTGAGTTGGAGATATCGATGATGCGGTGGGTGCGAGGTTTAGGGGTGATGCTGCCAAGGTCGTTGGTAAAGATTGGACGCAGCTTGTTATCGAGGAGAGGGTACGAATTCATGTCTGTCAAGAGGTCATAAATGCTGAGAGGCTCGAGAGCGTCCGCTGTCCATTTTGCTACTAGGACTGAGATCGAAAATGGTAGGACGTGGTCCAAACTGCCAGTGAGCTCGAAGAGGATGACGGCTAGTGTGACTGACAACCTGGTTACACCACACATTGTCGCTCCCGCTGCAACTAGGGCGTAGACTCCTGGAGTGACACAACCCTCGAGCTCTCCACCTGTGGGACAACTTCCAAATATTGCATTTTCAGGATACATGACTACCAGATATTGGACCAGGTGGCCGACGATGCGTCCCATCAAGCCGCCAACTACCATAGACGGAACATAAATACCCGCAGGTACCTTGATTCCAAAGGTAATAGTTGTGAGAATGCTTTTGATGATGAAAGCAACGCACAAGTAGCGAATTATACCTAGGATCTCATCCTCATTCCGAGGACATAGACTGGAATTGGTATCCTGGCACGGACTGGCTAGTTCAAAGAGGAGCTCGGTCACAGCAAGTTTAGCGTAGCGATTCCAGAAGCTAGCTGATCCTGTGATAAGAGCCACGAGTACTACCTCGAGTACGGGCCACTTTCGGATAGCTGGAATGCGACGAAAGGTAGTGGCCCATATCCGGGATGCTTTAATGAAAAGAGCGCCAAGTGCACCTCCCATAACACCGAGGAGGATGAAAACTACCATCTCGAAGAATTTCCAATCGGAGATATATCGGACCTCGAAAATAACTATTTTGCCAGTGCCGTAGGGATTGAGAAACTTGAGCGACAAAGCGGCTACTATACAGCAGAAGAAGGTCCTGAAGAGCGTTTTGGGGGGAAAGTAGTAGCTGACTTCCTCCAGACTGAACAGTACGCCTCCGATAGGGGCACCGAACGCGACACCAACCCCACTGGCAGCGCTTGCACTGAGAACTTCGCGTCGCTTTCCATCATTATGGTTGTATTTTGAGAACAGTCTGCAGGCGATGTTACCTACGCACGTAGCGATGTGCACATATGGACCTTCTTTGCCGAGACTCAGTCCGGAGGCCACGCTGAGTATTAGGGCAAGAGACTTCACCACGAGAGTTCGAACACCCAGGTACCCATGCACGACAAATCCACTGAGGATGACCTTAACCTCTGCCACACCGCTACCCGCCGCGGGATAGTATACCATGGTGGAAGGTTTAGGGCTGGAGTTCGCAGATTCAGTTGACATCATGCCGCTCTTGTCGTCTACCACGCCGCGATCAGCGCCCAAGTTTTCGTCTAGCGTTGATAATGAGAATTTGGATGGTATTTCAGTCTTCGTCAGTAGAGTTAGGAAGCATGCTAAAACGGAAAGAAGAATGACAGAAACAACATAAGCTACGAAGTCAACCCATTTCTCCTCAACACCAGCAAAACTCATGCGTTGCCCCCAGGTTTCCCAAGAGGAACAAAGCTCCTGACCTTGGCAGCATTTTCTTCTACTGAAATACCAGCCTTCTTTGCAATGGCCCTCTTTGATGTCGAAGATAGACGACTCTGTGACATTGACAAAGTAGGCTATACAGGCTGTAATGCAACCAATGATAGCCACCAGTATCCAGCCTTGGGCTCCATCGAACCAAGCATAGATGCGGCCTCGCAAGTCTTTTCGCGATCTTAAGTCACGGACTCGAAAAGCATCGGCAATACTGTCGTGGACCCAATCGGTTGATGTGAATTGATCGTACCATACACGCTCGTCGGTGAATATAGAGGACTTCGATTCCTCCATTGCGTTCGGGGGAAACCTTCGGCCGGAGCTTAAAGCGCTTGCGATGCGAAGACCCCATGAGCTTGCTCTGCTGTGATTCCTAGGCATTCGCATGCTGGCCTGGCTTGCCGTGCGCGAAAAGCGCGGCCGTGCAGTATTTGGCTCTGTGTAGCTCCTAGGTGGTGCATCTCCGAAACCTAGTAAACTCGAGCGTTCATCGGATGCTGATTGTAGCCTGGACGGTATCCGACTTCGCAGGTCCACTTCCGATGTCATTGCAGAGCGCACCCGGCGAGTTGATGTTGGAGAAGGCAATATGAAACTAGCTTGTTGCGATATGAGATTGTCTTCTTCATCATCGTCTTCATCAATCTTCTGAGCGGTGAGCTGGGAGGACGTGGATCGAGGCATCGTGAGAGGTGGGGGGGTACGAAGTGGAGCGAAGCTTAGACGAAGATTTCTGGTATTTCGGTTGTCAGTCATGTTAGGTTGAGTCATCATATGGCTTTGGACAAGGAAAAGTGTAAGTACATGAGGCTTGCATCAGCAGGGACGGTAAGCACGAGATGCAGGCAGGTGCGAACGATGGATTATAATCCTATCCATGACTGAAGGAATACGATCTTCTTTAGCCGCGTAAGAAGGATGAGGCACAGGGGCAAACTTGAAGGGATCGAAACACTGCGGATGGCGTTTCAAAGGAACAAAGGAACAATAATCGGGTGTTTGGTACAAGCAGGCATGTATGTTGACCCGGGGACACCCCTATGGCTGTACGAGTTTCATGATAGGCGTTCCACAGGGTACGATAATAGATGTACCCTGAGTCAGGCGAGCAACTACCATATGAATCAGAAACCGGTCAGACGTGCTCTATTATACCAAGTGTGGGGAAGGGGGAAATGCCCGTACATGTCACGTTTCTCGTTCGTTTGAAAGCTATTTTTTGGTCATTTGAGACGGGCAAACGGCCATAGCCCCGGCGCTCTCCCGCCTAGCACCATCTGGGGTACACCATGGCAACGCTGCTTAGGCGCCTCCCTTCCCGTCACATCTGCCAATCGTTCAGGCGATCTGGGCCTAAGCTCGCTCGACTACAACGGACTCAGTTGGAAACTTCATGATAGTGTGGGATTGCGACAACAGAGTTTGAGGCCAGATAGATCATATGAGTTGGCGAAGAGAGCCAGTTGCGCAAGCCGAATGCCGAGAATCTTTGAAGACAGCAACGCAACAGATCCTCCAACATAGCTGACCAAGCGGGCATAGTTCGCGATAGTGTGAGCAATCTCGTTGGGACTTGTATCTCTACCCTGTATTAATGAAAGCATGCGGAAAAGAGTGATCTGAGTCTGCAAGGAACGTAGATGGGAATCTGTTTGGAAGCCGTATATGCAGGTTCTCCGCTCTGTGACGTAACAGACGGGATGACCGTTACAGTGTGAGAATATGAGCCTGAATAGAGTACTTGAGCTTCAATTGAGAGGCAACGTTATAGTTCACTACGAAATCGAAACGTATCATAGTCGAGGTTGAACAATAGCAGACAACATGTCACGAGAACAACCACCAATTAAGGTCTCCACCGACCAGACTGAAGAGGAAAAGGTACCATTTGACAGCTCATGCAGCAAAGCATCCCTCCGCTGAATTGCTATTGCTAGAAAAACATCGCCGTCGTCTTGGAATACATGTCGACCGCCTACTCTCCCAAAGATAACAAGGGTCGCTCCTCAGTCTCTCATCTTTGCACTACAGATTCGACCTTCACCGCGCCCACAACCTTCCCCAACTGCCACACGCCCCTCGACTATGCCGATTCCCATGCACATGTCATGTCAGCAATTGCGGATCTCCACATCGTCTCATATGATATCGTCTTCGCGAAGGCTGGACATGTGCTATTGAGGTACAGCGCCGAAGGAAGCCACTGCGGTGAGCCACACAATGGCATAGAACCAAGTGGAAGGAAAGCAAAATGGTCGGCTGCTGCAATCTTTGAGGTCAGGAATGGAAAGGTACATAGTTTTACCAAAGAGTGGGATAAACTTAATATGTGGAAGCAACTTGGCTGGATGAAAGGCGACGAATATATTTGAGAAGCTGTAGAGGGAGGAGGAGAATTGAATCAGCCGTGTATTGTACTCCCCATAGTCGTATCTCACGACTTGTGTACAGTCCAATTCTCGGGTCGTAATGTACGCAGTATCTATCTAACAGTAACACCGTGGGGATGAAGGTACTGCTAGCGAAAAAAGACTGCATTGGGTTTCTCTGGGCACCATTAAATGATCAATATACTGATGGAAGTATTTGGAGCATTGACGATAAGGATAGATGCCGTGGATCCCTTATGCAAAAGAACACCCTTCGGGTTTCCCTGTCAAAGTGTATGGAGCATCGATGCATGAATGCTGATTGGATCTACCGACGTAGCTAAGCAGGTCCTCAGACTCTTTCATTGGTCAGTCTGTACGACAAAAACGGGTTGTTACAGAAGAATCTGTACAACAGAAACGGATGGTCACAGAAAAACCTGTACAAGGAGACGAGTAAATCAGATTATTGTCATGAGTCTTGGTGTCAATCTGTTGGAAGAGACATCACGGAGTAAAGAAAGGCTATTCTGCCGCCTGGCTCTCAGGAACAATGGGTGATTCTGCCTCATGGTATAGAAACGCGGTATTCGTGATAGGCATGGGGAGTGAGAAGGAAATCTTAGATGGCTACCTTAAGGTAAATGCAACTAGCGTTCAGCCCTATCAAAATGTTGGAGACCCTTTGTGCTCCGCCTAGGCCGCATCATCAGCTGTCATCATCGTCCTTAGCAGGATTAAGAAGCCCGGACCCCGGTCTCATTCCTGGAGTACGTCTCCAGCGCTGGACAGAATGCGGTGACACCTGAGCCTATGCTGTCAATAGCATATCAACCATGAGCACACGCGCCGCTGAGACAAGTCGTGGAGGTATGCCCAACTTACCAGGTCTGGCAAATGGGAAAGCTGGCGCGGCTCCGCCAAAAGTCAGCGAGGATGGAACCATGGAGCTTGAGAACATGGACGGTTCTGCGGATCAGGAAAAGTTGCCTCTGCACGAGGACGTCATGCAGTTGGCGCGTTTAGGAGAAATTGGCCCCATACAGAAGCTATTCGAGGAGGGCAAATTCGATGCAAATTACAAAGATGGAGAGGGCATCACACCACTGCATGTATGTCGAGCCTAGGGTTTCGATTTAAATGTTTATTGATCAAATTTCGCAGTGGGCAGCCATCAACAATCATTATGCGCTGTGTAAATATTTAATCGAGTCTGGTGCCGAGGTCAACGCAAAAGGAGGCGAATCTGTGGCTACACCTGCAATGTGGGCGGCTCAAAGATGCCATCTCTACATTGTTCATCTACTGCTCGAGAACGGCGCGGACCCTCTCCTCACTGACGGCCAAGGCTACAACATCCTCCATTTAGCTACATTCGACGGCAACGTTTTCCTTCTCCTTATCTTGCTGCATCAAAATATACCAGTTGATGGACCAGATCCTTCAGGACACACATGCCTGATGTGGGCTGCGTACAAGGGATTTCCCGCCTGCGTGGATCTTTTTCTGGAATGGGGCGCAAGCGTTAGTGGTGCAGATGAGCAGGGGTTCACGGCGTTACACTGGGCTCTGGTTAAGGGTAACGCAGCGTGCATACTGAAACTCCTCGAGCATGGAGCTGATCGGTTTGCGGAAGCAAATGATGGCAAATCACCACTTACAGTCGCACATGAGATGAACTCTACAGGCGCCTATCAGCGAGCTCTCAAAGATATGAACTGTAACTCGGACGGTACAGTCAAACAACTTCCTCTGCCATATACCTCCTTCATCAAGGCACGCCCGTTTCTCAACAAATTCTTCTTCCTTTTCCCGTTCCCTCTTTTGTTCATAGTCTTTGCTATTCTGAGCGGCATGCCAATATTCGCGGCTGTACCTCTTGCGGTGTTCTTGGCATATGCTTTACAATGGGCTGCTCAGCAAATGCTGCAATGGGCACCTGCCGATATGAAGCATTTGCAGAAAACGGTCAATCTCCCATCATACTCCAGAGCATACAGAGCTGACAGCAGCATTAGCCATATTTAGCGGGTGTGTTCGCAGCGACGTTGTTCTGGGTTGGTGTGCGATGGTTTACGACTGTTCTAACGAGTAGGCTTCGGAAATTTCCCTTCGAATTGTGCTAGAGCTAACAGGTTCCAGATACGCTTTCCTCTCATCCCGTACTTAACGTACTCTTTGCTATATGCTACGGGCTTTGCGCATACTTTTACACGATTAGCATGCTAGAAGATCCAGGCTATGTACCAAAACTTGGAAGTCGAGCACAGCAAAAGGCAGTCATCGATGAATTGTTGAGCCTATGGAAATTCGACGATCAAAATTTCTGTGTAACCTGCATGGTTAGACGACCATTACGTAGCAAGCATTGTAGACGGTGCTCGCGTTGCGTAGCAAAGCATGATCAGTGAGTTTCTCCTAAACGCGATTGTCACAACATCTTGCTAACGGGTGAAGCCATTGTCCTTGGATACATAGCTGCGTTGGCGCAAACAATATTCGACACTTCGTCATATATGTAATCGCTCTAGAGTTCGGGATGGTTTTCTTCCTCGCACTTGTAACATATCGTATGGTCCTTTAAAAGCTCGCTCCTCTACGAGTAGCTGACCTATTGCAGATATCCTTCAACTCCCGGCACCAACCAATTCTCAATGCAATATCCTCTCCGAGGATATATGCAAATACCTACTGCGAGATCCTTTCACCGTAGTCGTGGCTATCTGGACATGTCTACAGCTGCTATGGGTTTCCATGCTTATGTCCGTACAATTGCTGCAGGTCGCAAGGGCAAAGACCACTTACGAAACCATGCGTGGTAACATGCATGAGAGCACACATACAGCTGCAGCCATCACGTCAGCATTGACGGCAGGTTCGACAAGTACGGATGGCGCACAGCTGAACAGCGCCGGCATGGGACCTAACCCTGCTATTCCTAGGGGCCACCATCCACATGCCAAGAAGGAGGGATGTTTCGCGCAGTGGAAGAAGATCTTGGGACTTGACACTTTTGTGGCAGCAGCCACAGGAGGCGATGGTCGATTACGAAAACGAGGCAACCCTTTTTCAAGAGGTGTTATAACGAATTGTAAGGACTTTTGGTGTGATCCGGCGCCTATCTTTGGGAAGCGCGAGAATGGAGCAGCGATGCTCGATGGCGAAGTAGTGAATTATACCCGGCTGTATGAGACACCACCGAGAATGAAGCTTCGGAGGCCTCGGCAGGAAGGGGATGGAGGCATGTATCATAGTGTAGGCACGGAAGATGCTGTTTGAACTTGTGAAATACTGAGCACCGCTTGAGCGACCATTGGCAATTCGAAGCATTATGATGACACCCTCAAGGAATTAGCCTAAGATATGATGCCTGCTTTGATCATGCGTACTGTACCCCCTTTCAATGACTGCCTACGTAGCTGTGCAGAGCGATCCTATCTCGCTTGGCGGTGCTTGGCACTGTAAAGCCTTGGGTTTCAAACCCTTCGGACGACCTGTTCGCCCCACGTACAAATAAACCAAATTCAAATAATAATGCTAACAAGTGTTATCTTACTGGATGTCTGCGATGGCTCCACCGATGGAGCCCTACGGAGACACAGTCTTCACTAAGTATTATGTACCTGCGGGATCAAGTGGAACATTCTCTTGTAAATTTCATTGACTACAAAAATCACACAGATCCTAGCACTCGTTATTTCATAACACTTACTGTGTATTTCTAATATTACTGGTGATGGAAGAACCCCGAATCAAAGCTTTCCGGGCTCTCAAACCCCCCTGTGTGGAACTCAGCCAAATAGCCCTGCAGCACAAAGCGAAAAAAGCCAACAGCAAAGAAGTTATTAGATCTCTAGAGAACTTGTTAGAGACTCTGAGGACCGTCAGTCAGCAAGCGGACGCTCTTGATTCGAAACTTGCAGAGTATGCTTTCTTTCCCCTATCACACATCTTTCGGGACACCAAGGGTCTACCTGTCCGAGCTGTGGAATTAGCCTTGCAATGCCTCCAGATTTTAATATCGAAAGGCTGGCGGGCTAATTTATCGTCTGACCTCGCCAAACAGCTCTTGATACTTCTGAGCTTCCTTGCTGGAGGGAGCGCTACGGATGCTAAGGTCAAGGAGGTCAACGAGGAGCTTGGGACTGCCGCTTTCGATTGCTTGACTGCTCTCTTTGAGGCTACGAAAGGTTCATTTACCGGCTCTAAGGTGGTTTCGTCACAAGATGTTCCCCTCCTTGGTCATGCTGTCACTGTAATGCTCGATGGCGTGTTGGACGGGCCTTCATTTAGGGTGCGACTTGCCGCCTTGAACGCCTTGGACAATCTGATTAGTGGTATTACAGACGACGAAGCTTTGAGGAACGTGTTCCCTGGCATTGTCTCATCATTGACTAGAGCACTCTGTTCCAAAGCTGGTGCAAAACCCTCCTTCAGAGTCATGACGGCAAGTCTAGCTACATTGACTAAGGTCTTATGTAAAGTTATCAGTGATGACAAGATCGAAAATCCAAACAACCACCAACCAGAGGCTGTGGCTGTCATAAAGGATAAGGACGAAAGGAATGAAAGCAGCTCTTGGGTTGCAGCTACGGCTGCTCAAGTTAAAATGGCTCTAGCTAACATAATACCACTCCGTTATCACGAAAGATCGGAAGTGCGGACGACCTTCTTCCAATTATGTATGTCAGTCATACAGCATTGTCGGAGGTCCTTATCTCAGTCCGTACCTATGCTGTTAGACACCCTTATAGTGCTGCGTAGCCAATCTTCCGAGGCTGAAAAATTCAATATCTTTGCACTTGATAGCCTGCTGGCTGCCGATGCTGATCTGCTAGAAATACTAAAGAGCTCGTTACATGATTGGATTGTGGGTTTACCTAGAGTGATGCAAGCGAATGATGATACTCGGAAGCGGAGAACTATAGAGCAAATCTCAACAGCTTTCAAGATCCTACAGAATCAAGATATCAGACTTGATGTCTTGAATGACTCGATAACTGCAAACCTACGAGCCAGTGTTTCTGCTGCAATCCAAGCGTCCTCGCAGCTAATGCGGCCTGTTTCAGAGAGCAGTCTTGAGTTTGGACAATTGATGTTGATGCAGCCAAAGAACGCCAAACCCCAGTCAATGAGCTTCAGCGCCATACTGTTCAAAGAATCAAGCAGCAGAGATACTGTAAGCGCACTTCAGAACTTGGCTGTGCAGCTCAAGGACCTTCCAATGTCAACAAGCCTGCAACTAGGTCTAACGAATACTTTGAGGAACACGTCTGGAGACGAGCAGCTGGCAAGCCTATGGCTTTCGCTTCAATTCCTGGATAGTTCGTTGTCCGAAATGTCTGCTATGGACCAGTTCCTGGATTTACCGCCTGAACATGGAGCTCAAGAGCAGTTTCTCGACAACGTATATTCATTCTCACTCGACGTTCTGGGCAATTCTACCTTCGAAGACGAAGACCGCTGGAAGCTACAATGCCTTGCTCTGGAGACCGTAGCCTTGCAAGCCCAGCACCAAAAGTACGACTTCCGCCCCGAACTAGTCGACGCCCTATATCCCATTCTCGAACGCCTAGGCTCCAACAATTCCAGCCTGCAACATCACGCCATGACCTGTCTCAACATCGTCTCGACCGCCTGCTCATATCCCGACCCTGCTACCCTCATTATTGACAACGCAGACTACCTCGTCAATGCCATCGCTCTCAAATTAAACACCTTCGACATCAGTCCTCAAGCCCCCCAAGTCCTCGTCATGATGATCAAACTCTGCGGATCAAGCCTAATCCCCTACCTAGATGACCTAGTGGAGTCCATCTTCTCAATCCTAGCCGGCTACCACGGCTACCCAGCCCTCGTCTCATCTCTCTTCTCCGTCCTCAACGCCATCGTCGAAGAAGCTTCCAAAACACCCACCCCAGCCATTACCTCAGGCCAAACCCGCGACTCCCTCCGCCCAAAAATCTACAAACCTATCACCATCCCCGCTCTCGCATCTCTCCTCCGCTCAAATCTCGAGCAATCAACTCGCCCCCTCTCACCACCACCTTCCCCTCCACCCGAACAAGAACAAGAAAACAAAGACCCAACAGACGAAGAAGTTGAACCCCGCTCATCCACCCCCCCACCTCCCCCCCCCTCGAAAACCCACACCCTCCTAACCGCAATCACAACCCTAACCCCCTCCCACCTCACCACCCCCTCCCCCTCCCTCCGTATCTCCCTCCTCTCCCTCCTCACAACCTCCATCCCCGTCCTCTCCCACGCCGGAACCGATACCTTCCTCCCCATAGCCGCGACCTTATATCCCGCGCTCACCACCCGTCTATTCAACCCAAATACCAGTACCGGTAAAGGACCAGAAGAACAACAGGGTGAGGGGGGAGGCGTCCCAGTAACAACAGCCGCAGCTCACGCCTTACGCGTCCTATGTGAAAACGCAGGAGATTTCCTCTTCACCCGCATCGAAGAAGACTGGCCCCACTACCTTCACCTCTACTCAAAACTCGAAACCGGCATGAAAGAAGAAATGCGCGTAATGGGCAAGGGCAAACAACAAAACAATAACAGAAAAGCGATTATCATGCGGCAAGGGCCAAAAGGTCTGAAATGGCGCGCTTGGGATGCGGTACTGAGATTTTTGTTAGTGCTTGTTAGGGAAGTCGGTGTGAGTCCTGAGATGGAAGATGGGGTTTTTGAGATGTTGGGGGGGTGGGCG
>KE598592.1:1172065-1322197 GCA_000444155.1 Cladonia macilenta KoLRI003786 | reverse complement strand
CCGCCAGATTGGCCTCCGCCCAGGCCTGAGTCACCTCCTCCATAGCCGCCAGATTGGCCTCCACCCTGGCCTCCTCCCAGGCCTGAGTCACCTCCTCCATAGCCTCCACCCTGGCCTCCACCCTGGCCTCCACCTAGGCCTGAGTCACCTCCTCCCCCATAGCCGCCAGATTGGCCTCCACCCGCACCGGAGTCACCTCCATAGCCTCCACCCTGGCCTCCGCCCAGGCCTGAGTCACCTCCTCCTCCATAGCCGCCAGATTGGCCTCCGCCCTGGCCGCCTTGACCGCCCTAGATCCAGGAGTAAGTAAACGTTGTTAGAGTGAATGGAAGTTCAGGCCTCAACTCACACCGTAGCCTCCTCCTTGCTGCTGGTCGTCACCGTAGCCAGACATGATTGATATTCGGTTTGGTGTTGAGGGTAGGTAGGTTATTCAACGTTCAAGTGAGAATAAGGTTCTGAGATTGTTGTAGTGAGTTGGAAGATTGTAGTGATTGAGTGATTGAGTTAGAATGTGAAAGATGGATGGAATTGCAGGTGTTTATAAGAGCAGGGCGCTTGGCGGGGTTGTCTGAGTGAATTGATGTTCGGCATGGAAGCTAGTCCAGTCGACGCAAGCAGTGACGACGATCTGGACCCCTGGAATCCTGAAATCTACGGACTCGGCGATCATTTGTCCGATTGTTTCTGTTGGCACCTCTCAACCTTGGTCAAACTTGTTTTTTGGAGGGGCGTTACCTTGCTGCAAGTAACTTACCCCTCCATCGAGGCACGACCCCGCACTTGCCGATAGGCGATCATCACTTCCTGCGCCCTGAGGCTTTCACCACTGCGGCCTGGCCTGATCTCCCTGATCTCTAGCATTGGCTATTCGTAAGGTACCTTGCCGTGTAAGCTCCAAACCAAGTACTGCTAATACCGCAGGAGGCAAGCTAGTCGAACTATCCTCGCCTTCAGCTGCTACCAACATGCAGCAAGACCAAACGGGGAAAGATCATACCAAGGCAGTAGAATGTGTTGGAAGCAGCCATGTCCTCCACCACTCAGAGGCATCGAATCACACCATCTCTCATATCTGCTGCTACTCAAGTAAGGCGTGTACCTGTAGGCAAAAGGAAAGGGCAAAGTGACGGAGTAAAGTTTCCTTATCTCCCACGTTCTTGCTTTAATGGGCCACAGGCTCCTCGGAAGAATCGTAATAGCGAGGTCATTAGAAGCGGAAAGGGCCGAATTAGACTTATCGACTGCTCTGCCGCGCCATGTAGTCAGTCTCGTGATCAATCACATGTAGCCTTCATGAAACAGAGGCGTATTTGGAATATGCATATGCATGTTATCACTGTTCTTGTTGCTCCCTGCCTGGCTTTGGCTTACTGCACACCTATAACAACAGGCTAGCCGTTCGATTGTCAGTCTTCACACACCGAACATCTCCGGCATTACGCCAACCCGCATCCATGTATAGATGTTCTCATCTTTCAGTTGGATTGAGAACCTTCCAAGTGTCCCTTAGATTCCCGCTCGCCCGCCAACTGCTGACCTTTTGAATGAATGAACTTCTTCGATATTGACCAGAAGTTGTAGTATGCTTTTCCGAATGGTGTCGTTGCCTCCTCGCGGGGGGATTTAAGCCAGTTTCCTCTTACTTGACATATGAACTTATGGAATGCTGTTCTCAAATCGTTTGACAAGGGTTCGGGTTCGGCGAGAAGGGTTGCATGTTCGTTCAAGACTAGGAGAACTGCTCCATCATTGCTAGGGGAACCTAGATATTCAGTTACATCTTAGCACAATAGTTCAAGGAATTTATACATACTGTTCAGTTCCAGAACTTCTTCGAAACCTAGACCATACAGCTCTTGAAAGAGTTCCGGATCAGAACGTTTACCGGTGTCAAACAATGTAGCGTCCGCAATGGCGTCTCCCCGGTGTGCCTTGGAGTTACCTTCACGTATAGTTGTACAGCCTTTGTATGCATCAAGCCCTCCAATGTCTCGTTGGTACACGTCTAAGAATCTTTCGCGGATAGCAAGGTAACAGTCCGAGTTTCGTGTGAGAAGCTCAACCTGTCCTTGAAGTGATGCTACTTCTTTCCCATTGTGTTCCACTTGCTCAGTTAGGCTTCGGATATCCTCTCTCATTCTCGGGATCTGATAAACAAGACGTTTCAGGTCCTGCATCTCTTCAATCAAGGTATGTCCCCGTGGGTTACCGTAAACATATCCGCAGTCTTGGATATCCATAGTGCTTCGTTCGGCTTCCACTCTCAAATATGTCTTGGTGGCTACCTCGATCTCCTGGAATGCCGGGATACTCAATTCGTTAAATATGATGGTCTTCACAATGACCTCCTCTCCTTCCGAGTCTACCTCTGGCTGACTATCCATGTTTAGGGTAAGGCTAGAGAGAAAAGGCTTTCAGATGTGGAAAGGTTACAAGGTGGAAGGGTTGTGCAGTGAAAGGTTTGTGAAGTGGAGAGAATGCGTGGGCGTTCTCAACCACGGAACCAACGAAAACAGCAGTCGCCACCCACTTTCTGACTGCCCAGCCAGTGCATCGACCAATGCGAGATATTCATATCCAATGCCTCATCTGACGTATTTGCTCTGAGTAGCTTTAGCCTTCATAATCAACAACTGTTCTGCGATCTTCTTACCATGAAGCGTTTGTGGAAATCTGAGCGAAGTAGATCCTGTAGAAGCGTGATCAGTAAACCCTCTTCAGTGAGCTGCCAGTCATTGGAACACACATTGACAAATTCCTTTTTGCCCTTGTTTTCCGTGCCCCGTGCCTGATTTCTGAATACCACATCATCGTCCCACCTGGAGAAATTGTAAGCAACGACGGCTTGCCGCATAGGAATATCCGCTGTACCTTCGTTTGACCTCTGTGTCTCTCGTCGGCATCAGTAGAGGATTTCCAAGAGCGATGTCCTTTTCCCGCTTTTCTTGTTCCAACTCAGCTTTCTCGCGGTCCTGATGGTACAAGGTCAGCAGGCCAACCATACGCCAAAGTCTTCGCATTCGACGTTACCTCCTTCTCCTTTTGCTCAGCTCGTTCTCGTTTGATTTTTTCTAGCTCACGGAGAAGCTCCGCGGTTTCATCTTCCTCATCGTCGCTGTCATCGTCATTGCTCTCGCTCTTGGAGCCATCCGAGTCGGCGTCGATGTCTCGAGTATCTTCTAAGATGCGCCGCCGCTTAGCTTCCAGGTCCTCTTCTCCATCACTCCCACGATTGTCTTCCAGCTGACGCTTGCTGGGAGTGATATTTTCTGCAGGTCTAGCGGCCGAAGAGTTCGTCTTCTGGAAATGGGCAGCTTCCGCCTCGAGAAGTTGAGCTCTTAGGTCTCGGACTTGTGGGTCTGCATCTCCTCCTTGTCCAGGTTGCCTTGCCATCATTAGCCCCCTCCAACAAACATGTGTAAGCGGACGCTACCGTGTTTTGAGCTGTGTATGAGCTGGTAGTAGCCGTTGATGATACGCTACGCCTCTCTGGGCTTCTTTTCCGCGAGCCTGAAGCACGAGGATCAGCACTGCATTATGTAAAGTTGGGCTGTGAATCTGCATACTGGGTCGAACGTGGGCCTGTGAGCTGTTCAAATCAGCACAAGTCTTTTTGCTTCCAGGTAGATCTAGTATACCGGTTGTCATAGCTTGATTTATAGTCTGAAGCCGGGTGTACCGAGTATATCTTGATAGACTGAGAAACAGACAGATTTTGGCTGGCAAATGCGCGGTCCAGATTGCTAGGCATCGCGCTAGGTGTAAGGCTGCAGGGGTTTCAACCCTAAAACCTAGACTACGAGTACGAGTAGATTCGATATACGGAGTAGCAAGTGGAATTTCGAATTTCAATCCAAAACGCATGATTTGCTAAGCAATGACGATTCTCAAGGATCTCCCTTTCTAGTACAGTCCTCGACGATCGACCAACACTTCGAAGGACAACCCGAAATCTAGAGCGATAGAGTCTGCTGCCTAGAGATCCTCTCAACAATCAGTGATACATTACTGTAAGTCTCGTCCAACCTCATGCTGTTCATTAGGAATGGCTAAAGGCCGATTCAAGGCCGACCTTTCACAATCTCAACACGATCGGTCCGTGATCAGCGTTCACAATGAATTCAGCGCAATATATTATCTAGTGTACCCCAGCTGAGTGGTATCTTCCCCAAAACGACCAAGAAGAGATATCATGAACGCGATGTCTAGCGAGAACGTCATTAATAGACATATCTGACCAGCGAAGCATCCGTAGGGGCAACAGATTCCCATACACAGGACTTTTTACAATTTGCCGCTCATAGCCCAGCCCCAATATGCTTCCACAGCGCTCATAGCTCAACACTATCTTTGTTCACCTGGGGGCCAATCTTGGCTTATTTCAGGAACATCAGACATCCACGCTTGAGGCGGTCTAGGCAGCGTCCTGTACCCGTTTCCTCTTGGCCTATTAGCTCCCCGCATGGTGGGCCTATGATTCAATAGCGAAGCCGCGCCGGGTCCACGTTGCAAGGGCGATGCTTCTCGTCTTACACCAGGATCATGTGGCGGTACGGCATAAGGGTCTACGGCTGGTGGGCCAGATAAGTGAGGCTGAACCCATCGATCTGTATCATGATCAGGAACAAGTGGGTGGAGTTCGTAGCCGGATCGATTCGCGAGCGATTCAGGGCCGCCATTTTGCAGTGGCCAGCGCGTCCGATATTCGAAGTCCTGCGCTGTATTTCCAGCGTCTGAGGAACCGTGCTGAGCCGCGCTGGGTGGACTCAGCACATCACGGTCGATGAAATATCCTCTTCGTGCTCGCCGTCTCTGTCTGCGTAGGCAAAGGAAGATAAATAAGCACACAATAGCTACTACAAAGGTTATTAAACCGACCGAAAGTCCGATTTTGAACGCAGTTCTATGTGGTACGCCAATGGAAGGAACAGCCGAGGCTGTAGGCAAGTTTGAACCTGAAGTAATTGATATACCCGATGTGGGCATCATAGTAATGATCGTTGGCTGTATAGTCAATGTCAAAATGCTCTGACCTGAGGGCAAAGATGCAGATGAAGATGAGGATGAGGTCTTTGATGCTGCTGAGGCGCTCAAAGACGTCCCATGGCCTGGGCTACTACTTGTGGTAGGTTCAGCCTCTGTTGCACTACTCTGGCTTGGGCTAGAAGAGGTAGTCATCGCCGGACTCGAAGCCGCTGTTTGGGGTGTTGAGGCCGTGCTGATTGGAACTATATCTGTATCCGTATTTCCTAGGCCCGGAATGCCTATGATAGTCTGAGCAAGACCATCCTGAAGAGAAAAGGTTCCATCGCCACTTGCGCAGTTACACGTTCCAGCTGTAGCACCCGGTTGGCAACACCACATCTGATTTCCACACGAAATCACCGAGCCATCGTTGTCGTCAACTGGATCATCTGTCATGATTTCAGCAAGCGTTCTTCGCTGCGGATACTGTGTTCATCTTCGACACTGGCTACGCACCCAAGCAAAAATTTCCACAAGCTGTGTCATTCCATAGGGGATTTGTGCATGCCCCGCGAGCTGCAGATCCCACGGGAGATAAGTTTGGATTACTTGGATCAGAGTCGGTTACCACACAAAGACCGTTATCAAAGCAAGTCCATCCACTCTTGCAACATAGCGTAGTGAACGCGTATGGGTTGCAAAACAGATAATCATCGGCCAGATCGCCTCCAGGAAAGTAGCATTGCGCTTGCACAATGCCTATTATAAGCACGACATATATTGGCCAGCATTTCGTGAGCATTTGAATTGCAGAAATGGCTTTGATCTTAAGTGGCTATCGCAGTGGAATTGTCAAAGGGTATCGCCGACAGGGCACTTCGCCAATTTAGCAAAAGAGGCAGGCCAGGCAACCGCTATCATTTCAGCAGATAAGGACTCCAATTTCGTTTTCACGAGGACGTAGAGTCAACCTTGGCTGCCACAGCCTTATCATTTTACATCACGATTTTCAGCCAAAACGGCTCCAGATGTCATCGAAATTATGGAGCTGAAGAAAGGTCTCATCGAATCCGCAGACTAGCCTGTAAGAGGCAGAGAAGTCAAGAATCCCTTTCACATGGCGATGTTCAAGGACCTGAACTAGACGAATGGCGCGCAAGCGAATCTAGATCGGGCTAGGACGGAATTCAGTGCCATGTAGGTAAGCCCAAGTGGCGGCTCACTCATCGAATCATGGCCAGGCAGAATGCGTCGAGGCAAACTCTGAAAATTCACAGGATGAGTGGTGGAGGCTGGCACCTACAAAGCGGAGGAAAAGTTGCCATGACCTAGCTGCAGCCTTACTTCGCCTTGCTCCGCCTTGCTCCACCCTTGCTTTGGTTAATATCGCTGTTGCCCCACTCAATTCAAGAGAAACTTCGTTTTCTGGTGAAATTGGAGATCACGAAATCTAGGGTCCATATTTCACAGCCGGGAACTATTTCTTCTAGGAATGCCACTTCAAGGTTAGGAAAAAAGCAGCGCTTAATCCAATCACCGAACCCCCCGCACCCACCAGTACCGACCGCTTTGGAAGTGCGACTTACTATAATGCCCCTCGGTCAACAGCAAAATGGCAGCCACAATGACACGACATCTGACGAGGAAGATGTGACGACTATTGACGGCATAGAGCATGCTGTTCCTCTCCGACTGCGCGACAGAGAGCCTAGTACCGAAGTGGTCCGGCAAGGACATCGACATCATGGAAAGTTGCGAGCAAATAAGACCCTATGGGAGGAGTGGGCAAACAAGTCAACACCAATGGAAAATTCGGACTGGATGGTGAAAGTCCTGGAGAAGCAGGCCGATGGCAAGCTTCGACGGACGTATATGGACGGTGTGCCATTGAACGAGGTTGAAGAGTCCGCAATAACCCTCAACGTTGGTCTGACATTCTTAGCCGGAGCTGATAAGCCGCAAGTGAATCGGCTTGAGGAGCAAAGCATGACTTCCAAGCAGCCAAACCAAAGAGATGCTACGTGGAGAGTCAATACAGCCGGTGCGCTGCTCATGCAATTCGATGTGTCCTCGGATCTCTCCATTACCCAGACCGATCAGACTTCGGACGTACTAGAGCGGGCCAAAGCTCGCTTGCAAAAACATAACATATTCTCCTCCGAGCAGAGGAAACAGCTTGCACTCAGGGGCCGCCGCGAGGCAGTGACTATAGATAGTGAATTCGTGAAAATTGTCGATGATGTGCGGCCGGGGAATTGGGATCTCCAAGGCTTGCTCATCGAAGGTGATGTTTCTCAGAAGGTTTAGATACAACAATGCTGACGGGGTGAAAGTTGACGCATTCTCACTCTGGAATCTAATAATTAATTATAAGCACCTGATTTCACGAGGAGGTCCCGACATGACATACGAAGAGACCAAGGAGCTCCTCGAGACTATGATTGAGGACGCTCGTCGACTTTGTATACGAAGTCCCATTCTTTTCCGAATGTCAACGCGAGCCAAGATCATCAATTCCGACAATACTCGTTACGGAGCTGACCACGGGCCGATGTTTCGTACTTTGACGACTAGTAAAGGTATCAAAGAGATAATCTCGCTGAGCAGCTCATACTACAATTCTCTGGACCCGACGGGCGAGGACGACACAACACAACAATTTATAAGGCCACGCTTCCTCCAGATGATGGTGTTGGTAAGTGCATCTCTGTGTCATTCTTGAAAAGTGAAATGACATCTTGGTTTCATGACACAGAAGTCTGTGAACTGTGGTACTTTCGGTGTGGGTTTTGGTAGAAGGGTTCATCCCCCTACTGAACACACCCACCCACTGCACAGCCATGTAAGGCTGGACGTAAAGCTGGCGAAAAGCGCCCTCAAAGAGTCCCTAAAGTGGTCAATTTCAGGGCTTGATTCTGTTGCTTAGGCGACCAATTTTAGGTGGTTCTTCTGGGCCTTTTAGCCAGCTTTAGGTCCAGCAACCCTTCTAACGATCATCGGGCCGGCTAATACCCGCCGAACTACTGCGCAATGCCCCTAAGGGCAAGACCCTTAGGTCGGATCCTCGGGGCTTCTACCCCTAAAGATCCTCACCCAGGGCCTTCTTTAAGTCAGCCCGATGACCGGTATCAAATTTGAACCCAAAGCACTCTTTGGCAATGGGGTCTTTGGCACCCTATGTATCCATTTTATCTTTCAGGCTCTTTGTTAATGGTGAAGGCATTGAGAGACTATGCTGACATTAACAATATCAGCTTCTCTCGTTACTGAACAACAACGACCTTCTAGAGATTCAAGAATTCCTAGAATCGACCTACAAGATCAAAGCTGATCGGCGCAACCTAGAGATGCTCTTCTTGAAGGTTATTCCTTTATTATCAATCAATCCAAGAGTTTTCCTGAAAGCTTTGATACCCGCGATCGAGAGCTACCCTTTGAGCAACGACAAAGATGAGGATCACTCACACATATGGAATGTCTTTGTCAAACGGATACTTCGAGATGGCTACTTACTTCCGGGTACAGTAAAGGACCTAGGACGTGAACGTCTTTCTTGGCTCTACAAATGGCCTGAAGATGGGCTTAAATCAACTGCAGTATTCAGTAATCTTCAGTACGGTGGTCGCTTGAGAACAATCAATGATATCCCTCCAATCGAAATCAATCCAGGCGGGACCAGCTTGAAGGAGGTTACAGTTATCATGACGGACCTCGCCCAGTATACGATTGATGCAACGGATCTGGAACACGTAACTTGTCTCACTCCAGGGACCTATTCTGTGCGAGAAGCTGGAGCGAGTCATCTAAATCACGACCTGATCATTGAGGAATATGAGATCAATGTTGACCTCCATGAGGCCATTAGGAAAACGAATGCGATCATTCAAGAGGTCAACAGTTGGCTGGCGAGCACGAATCTGAGGAGTAACGCGATAAGCCGATTCCGTGGTAAGGGGCGCAACGAGCCGGTATTCTTCACAGAATACAAAGGTTCAGGCCGCATTACGAGGAATGTAGCAATTCTGAATCATGCCAGAATGGCGGTGGCATACAAGGTCGAAGGCAGGAAAATCAGCAGGACGGATGTTGTCCGAAGTATGGCGAGAGATATTGGCGCTTTGAGAATACTCATCAGAAGGATCGAAAACCGATCGACTACAATCGACAACAAAGCGGCTGCTCAGAATAAGAAAGCATTGAAGCTCGCTCTGGACGAGGCTAATAACCAGATTCAATTAGCAGATCAAAGTCGAAACAGCCTGAACGCTGTAGATGACATTTCCGAAGAACCCATCGCAAAATGCCTTTACCCCGAAAGAGATGTTGGAAAAGAACCTGCTGTGTGGAATGAGTACAAAGCTTCCTGTGAAGAAAATCAAGGACTGCTTCACATTGAAGGCAAGGTATCGAGTGTCAATGATGTACATTGGTTGAATGAGGACATTATCGAGCTTTCGTTAAATCAACAGGCGGCAAAAGTCTATGCAACTCCGCTGAAACCCGTTGAAGAAGCGTATAGAACCGACGAAGTTCAACCAGGCGACACTGCGATCCTTGTCGGCAAATACGTCATCCTTGCTGAGACAGATCCATACAACAGTGATCCTTCGGCGGGCTACATCATGACCAACTATCTCAGAGTGACGAACGTAGAGGAGGAACTACGAAGTAGGCGGGGCGCAAACCGAAGGCAGACTGCAGGTTCTCTGACGTGTACCTTCCGGTAAGAGTGGCTTGCCTGTGTTGCGAGGATACAGTCAGAGGCTTCCATGGTAGCAGAGGTGTCTCATTTCAGGACATGAAGTATCGTTCCTTCAACGACTTGTATTTCTTCTATACTGTCATTATACCAGTGCGTAAGCAGAATAATGTTGAACGTTGGACCAATCGAAGTTCCTGCAAAACGATTCTAGAGACCCATTTTACGTAGCACAACAGTCATGCAAAACAATCAGAGCATCAATCGGTCGGGGCTGGAAAACTCGTCTTAGCATACAATAGATTTAGTATTGACTATCGTGGCTCAGTAGAAGGGTTCATTTATCAACAGGATACCCGTAAACCCCATAGAGATACCCAAAAAATAGTCGCCTACTGGTACCTTAGGCGACAGACTTTGGCCCCAGAGCCAGGTTTCGTTAGCGCAGATCTTACTTGCGAGCTTAGGGCCCTCTGGGCATCAGCCCTACAGGGCCACACGGTTGATAGGTGATTTGAGCATCAAGCGGAAGATTGGCGGCACGTTGAAGTTAGGGGCTAAAACATAAGAGGTTTTCTTTCCGGGATTCCCATTCTACTTGATATTGGTACCTCACTTATCTACTGATCTATTTTTATGACTTTATTTACCACAACGATAAATAGAAAGACCTAGCTCCGATCAATCAAGCAAACCCAACCACCTTTTGGATTAGCTTCCATGTCGTCATAAAACCAATTGCTCGTGTTAAACGCTCAGTCCAACACGTACAATTCCTATTATGCGTGGTATTGAACCGTGTACGGGGATGCCAGATATGAATCTTGACACCTCGCCACGAAAAGCAGTACTTTATTGATACTGCCTGTTTTTGACGGTGCCGTTAGTAGGAAATGGGTGACTTGGCTAACGAGTAAGCGAACGGGCTTTGCTACCCTCTAGGTGCTCGGGATATCAATTCTTTTTGTTCAAGATTACCTATCCAACTCCCTAGAAATAGCAGCAGAAAAACTCCCGTGACTGCACTCAGAAGTCCTAAGCACCATGTCGTTGTTTGCCAACCAGCCGCATTTCGAATGAGACCTGCGAACAAAGGGCCAATCAAGCAACCCGCCGCATATGAAGCATTGACAAGGCTCCATCCTGTGGCAATTACAGATCCATTGATAGCTCGTGGGCCACTCTTCTCGAAGTCTGCAACAGCGGCGCCAATCTCTGCAATGATTGCCGGCATGGCAACGGCCATACCTAGGCCGATGATCACCAGAAGAATGCAGAGCAAGGCTTTTTGGCCTAGCGTATCCTGCGTGACAAGACGTAAGAGCACATAGGCTGGGGACGCTAAAAGACATCCACTGGCTGCGAGCAGTCGCCTCCCTTGCTGGTACTTGTCGGTCATCGCGCCAAAGATGGGTTGAAGAAGGGACGGAAGCAAGATTGTGATGAAAATCAGGCCCTGTCCAGTCTGCTGCCAGCCGAAGAGTGCGTTGATGGTCAGGGGTAGGGTGCTGTCGAAGGCAACKTTGAGGGAAGACTGCAACAGTCCACCAGCGAGACCCACGAGCACTCGGAAGGACAGCAGAAGCCTTAATATCGGAGGAAATTGGTGGCACATAGTACGACTTGACTGAGGCGGCCTGTTGGTCGTCTCATCACCGTCTTCTGTCACGGGACAGGGGATATTGGAGGGGTTGGGACATGAAGCCAGGGTCGCTGGAGAATTGGAACTGGAATCAGCAATTTGTGTTTCAGGTTGGACAACCTCGGAACTCAACCACTTCTGGGCAACTCTTCCCTCGATCAGGACGAGCCTCAGCACTGCGCCCACGCCCAGCATGGCGAACATCAATCCAAAGACGGCGTAATATCCGCCATGGCTGTAGATGACGCCGCCAAGCAGAGGCCCCACAATCGGTCCTATGCTCATTGGGATGCCAATAATCCCGACAGCTTGAC
Organism: Cladonia macilenta KoLRI003786; assembly: GCA_000444155.1. Taxonomy (NCBI): domain Eukaryota; kingdom Fungi; phylum Ascomycota; class Lecanoromycetes; order Lecanorales; family Cladoniaceae; genus Cladonia; species Cladonia macilenta. The sequence continues at coordinate 1,310,574 of KE598592.1, read as the reverse complement.
CAATACCTGCCGGGCCAACAGTATCAGTGAGAAGAGCCAAGCACACAACCCATAGCATGCCTGCGGATACACCTTGGAGTAGGCATCCTGCAACCCAAAAGCCCACATTTGTCCCAACAGCGAGGAGGGCTGTGGCACCTGTGAGACAGACCAAAAAGATTAGAAAAGGAGTGCGACGAGACCGTATGCGATCCATAAAGAAGCCTGCGGCCGGAGATGTAGCAAGGGTTGCGCCGCCATAGATGGCCTGGAGAACCGAGTTCCATTTCTGTAAGTCTTTTGGGAGCACGCCAGCTCTTTGAACTAATGCGGTGGGCATGACAGGGACAAGCATTCCATAGAAAAACAGGTGTGTGAAGATGCTATAACACGCCACAAAAATGATGAAGCGAGGCGCCGAGCGAAACTTGAGGAGATGCCCTTTACAAGAGGAAAATGACCTCAAGTGGCGTGCCATCCAAAGGCATCTGACAGGGGAGGCTCAGCTTTGCCAAACTCGCCGCAAGTGCAAAGTCAAACCAGATATGGCCAGTACCATGGATATTAGCCACTCGAGGGAGAAAGTGATACTCTGTACTCCACAGAATTCGGCAGTGGACCTATGGACGTCGAGTTACTAAGATTCGAGCTCTTCCAAGCCCGACGATGTCCTTTGCATGTCACTCTTCGGGCTCAAGGTCGCTGGAATACGACGCAGTTTGAAGGTAAGAGAGTGGGTCAAAAGTCATGAATAGAGGCACAAGGGTGGGTGACTACGGCGGACGATAACTGCTGAAGGATAATTAGAGTACGACCGACCGCGTAATTTTTGACTCCGACAGTATTCTCTCTATTCTATTCATGAATTGTAACCCATCTGCACTGTCTCAAGATTTCACCTATAAGGTAATGACTACCTTGTAGTTACCGTGTAGTCCTGTGGGGCTCCACCTGGTGAAACGGGCCCCAAAAGCCCCCAAGACCCTCCACGTCTAGTTGCGAGAATGCTCCCTGGGGCATCTCAGCTTTAGGCCGTCTTCAGGGGCCTTTTTCGCCCGCTTTAGGTCCAGCCCTGTGGGGCTGTGCGGTAAGTATAAGGTAGCTCGTGGGGGACAGAAATATTGGCACCCCCTTGAAAAGCCAGCCCATTCAACAACGAATAAATCCGCAACAAGGGATTCTATCAGATAAATTCCGCTTAGAAATTTTCTAGTCTAATAATTCTCGACTAGGTATATATAATAAGTTACTTTCTATCTATTGTGATGGAGAAGTTATAGGTCTATGAACATTGGCAGTGATCCGAGGGGTGCCAATATTTTTGTCCCCCACGAGGGTAGGTATAGCGAGTCCAATCGCGGCAATATCGGAGAAATGATCAAGTCCTCATTCTTGGCTCTGACGCTCTCCAGTCTCAGATATCAACGAGTGAATAAGTGTTTGAGTCGCCCATTCGATTGGTCATGTCGATCCACAACGCTCACAGCTCCTTCAAAAGCTTGAAGCAATGTTTATAACACATAATTGTTCAGCCAAGTAATCTTTCCCTGGGTGAAATCGTTCCGCCATGGCTTCTGCATCAACGGAAAGGTCACCGCTCCTACCTCAGCCAACAACTGCTCTCCCAGTACCCCAAAAACCCCAAAGAACAGTAACCTTCAGTCCCCAAACCACTGTCAAGCACCCTGACAGTCCAGCGCCTTCAACGTCTCCGCTCCGACCCGCTCCTGTGTCCTCTCCCAGCTTTCCAACTTCTCAGCAAGGTCTTGCAGGGCCAGTCAAGCACTCAACTATCAATAGCAAGCTACGAAGGAGGAATAGTCATGGCTCCCCACTCGCCCAAACGCCAATGCTCCCCCCGGGTTCTAAGATCGGACCTCAAAGAACAACCAAAACTGCGCAGAAATTGAAGCTTTTGCCCAATCCGGATCCTGGAGAGGACGGGCCCGACGAGGAGAGTGGGCGAGATGTGTACTCGCAATTCACGAGAATAAAAGATCCTACTGCACGAAGAGATGCTGCGAGGTTAGGGAAAGCGGACAGGGACAAGCTACCAAGGGTGACTGCATATTGCACGGCAAGCTCTTATCGATTAGACGGTCTCATGAAGTATTTAAAGAGCAGAACGAAGACTCGAGGGACGAACCCAAAACAGTTCGACGAATGTATTTATTCTCCATTCAGTTACTCCTACAAAGGGTCGAAAGGAGCTCGTCACTATGAGCCTTCGGAACCTCTTAACATCCTCACTGAGGAGACGGAAGTGTCCTCAAACCGCGAACGCCGCTACTCCGACAGCGCCCTAGAAATCGAAGAAAACAAGATACACCATCGGGACAACTCTATGGATCTTATAACTTCAGCCGGCGATACTAGTATAGAAAACGGCGAATCCTCCCTCCCCAATCACGACCTTCTCGAACCCGACGAAATCGCGCCCATAGACTTCGACACCCAAGTCCACACCCCCGAAATCTTCCTCTTCGACTATGGCACTGTTGTGATCTGGGGCATGACCCTCCAAGAAGAAGAGCGCTTCCTAAAAGAGATCTCAAAATTCGAATCCGAGAAACTCGGCGCCGACGACGTGCAAACGGAGAACTTCAATTTCTACTACACGCGCGAGTACCAAGCACGGATATACAATGATTTCATCTCGTTGAGGGAAAAGAAGAATTACATGACCAAACTAGCCATCTCCCACGCCCTCTCCCAAAGCGTCAAAACCTCCCTCTTCGAAGACCTCCTCGCCACTACCATCGCACTCACGTCCCCACTCCCCGCCGAAATCGCCCTTACCGGCTCTATATCCCTGAACCGTAAGCAAATCCACCAACAAATAGGTCAGCTATTCATCCTCCGCATAAACATCCACTTGCAAGGTTCAGTTCTCGATTCCCCCGAGCTTATGTGGGCAGAACCGAGTCTGTCGCCCGTCTATGAGGCGGTGCGGAGTTATCTCGAGATGGACCAGCGAGTAGGGTTATTGACGGAGAGATTGAGCGTCATTGGGGATTTATTAGCTGTGTTGAAGGATCAGGTGGGGACGAAACATGGGGAGTATTTGGAGTGGATTGGTATGTCTAAAGGCCTATTTTCCCGACTACTACTTTCCGAGTTTGATGACTGATGTTTGTACATAGTGATCGTCCTCATCGCAGCCGAAATCGTCGTTGCTGCTATCAATATTGTTGTGGATTTATACGCTGGCGTCGAATGAGCGGTAGATTGATACCCCTGGCTTGTAATTACGACATCACCGCTGTGGAGTACAAATCTTCTGCGACGAATAAAGAGTGTTCTCTTGCGAGCACTTTTGCATGCATTGCAGCTACGGTAGAACAGATGGAGGCTTCACGCGACGGGCTAGAGAGCTGTGGAGGTCCTTTTGGATCTCGAGTTGGCTTGTGTAGGACGAAGGGTTTGGGATTGCTGTACACAGATAAATCACCCATTGCACATACGTAGGAGGGATTGACATGCCAAGGAGGCAAATCGTCATTGTAAATAAGGTCATTCAATTCTATCGAAATTTAAATGTGAGACCTCCCTGCAGTTTCCCTCTAGTACTAATAATACCTCTAATGATGTGACGACGCCTGTATCGGTGATGGAAGAGACCTAAAGTATTCTGCGATTCCCTGGTTGACAGCCATGTTCCTCGGGATACCTTTCCGATGCCCATGAACGCCGAGTGTTGATGAGCACTTTTGCATACTACCCATACCAAAACCTGCCTCATTCTCTCAACCATTGATACTAGTAAAACCCCCCACACCGGCCGGACCCTCTCTCGGCTGCTGTGCCTGTGGTGGTGGTGGCGGCGGGCCCTGCACTTCCATCATTCCTTCCCTCTCCCTCCTCTCCAACTCCGCAATTTGCTCCTCATAAGCCCTCAATTCGCGCTGATACTTGTCTTCGTAGTAGTGCTTATACTCCTCAGCCTCAGTCTCCTCCCACGCTCTATGCGCAACCTGGAGAAGCTCGTCTTGAGTTTGATGAGGATATTTCTCAGGATGTCGCTGGACATATCCCTCCAAGAAGCTGAAAAAGGCGGATTGGGGTGGTTGAGGACGCGGACGCATGACTTGGGGCTCGGGTTGGTAGGCAGTATTTGGGGGGTAAGTGGAAGGGTGTGGTGGGTAGTGTATGGCTGCATGGCCGTTCGTGGTTGGGACATGTTGGAAGGCTGATTCGCGGAAACCATCTCGTTGTGCCTCATAGGCTGATGCCGGGTGCGCTTGCGATGGAGCTATTGGTCTTGGATGCTGGTGGCCAAAGTTTGGAGGCGGAGAGCTGACAGGCCGACGATGGCTACGTTTAGATCGTAGAGGTTTCTCATGTGGCTGAAAGGAAGGTAAGTTAGCAAGCGACTTGACACAGGATGACGTGCTCGGTGAAGACAAAGGAAAAACTACCGTAGGCGGCCCCTCACTGCTTCCATCGCTTTCTTCATCATATGGTTGTGGGAAACCGTCTACACTGCTGCCATTTTTTTTCATGCGTTTACCCAGCATTTCGAGTAGATATGCACGCTCGAGGCGCATTTTGCGAATGCCGCGAGCGAGGCGGGCTTTACGAACACGAAAGACGTCATTGCTTTCTTCGACCTCTTGCATACGGCGTTTGAGTTCGATGCATTTCTTCTTGTAAGCCTCCTCCACGGAAGGAGGTAGCGGAGGTGGGATAGTACCTGCTGCCACTGCTCGTGACGAAGATATATTAGCAATGTGATTCATACCCTCTAGAATTTCATCGGCCTCTCTGTAATCCAGATCATGGAGCCAAATAGGGGGTATGAATCCGGCTTGATGTTGCAAGGAACGCTCAACAGGGATGGTGGCAGAAGATATCGGCCTTGGCCTAAGCCTCGGTTTCATGTCCATTCCTGAAGGTGGTACAGGTTCGAACCACATGTTGATTTTTTTAATAAGATCCTCGTCAGCTGGGTCAAGAGGATCAGTAGGTTGGAAGCCCCAATTAAGCCTGCAAACATAAACCATGAGATCAGAAGTCATCCTCTCCAGAATCTCTTTAGGGATATTGTGATGTGAGTAGGCAACTTGATACTGATTCACTCTACGTATGTTGGCACGCCTAATCACTTCGCGATATTTCCTGTCGGTAAGGGGGGTACCGTCCGGCCAAAATTTGCTCTGTGGATGCTTCTCGGCGATGTACGTTGTGGGGTATCCGTAAAAACATGGTTCTGCAGCTACCGTGCGTCCTGTTCTTTTCGGAGTCGTGGGGTTGCTCTGCGCGTCCTTTTGAGATCCATCTCTCTTCTCATCCACCAGGTCTACCATTTTGGGCTCTCAGACGTCGGACTCAACGAGAATCCTTGGTCAACGAGTCCGCCTTACAATACCGGGCCTGGTCTAATCCTTGATGTCTCCATCTCGCTCCACAAAAGTTACTTGGACAAAGGGATCCTTTCGGCCTTTCGCCGGAATTCGTAGATGGGGCTCGTCTTCTCGTCGCTGATTGCGCTGTCTAGAAGAGGGGCTTGAGATGGTGAATGGGATCCAGGACTATGTTCCTGGAAACATAGTCTGATATGGTAGCTTGCATTGAATAGCTCTGTAGAGGCCCGTACTGATATAGTCCGACGTTTGCTCCTTGGTTGCGTTCCTGAGTGGAGATATATAGAAACATGAAGGAAACGAATATACATACTTGCAGGAATTATTCTATAGGCGCGGAATCAGGTGCAACGTTGCTTCTGTGGGCAACAGACGCTCGGGTTCTCCGTGGAAGGCAGTTGCGTCTCTGTGCGACCAAAGTCTTTTGCGGAGGGGCTTGCGGTTGTAATCACATAGAAACCATATGTGAGGCTGCGACAGCGGATGCGGGATGAGTTGAACGCACAATACACCGTTTGGTAGACCTCCCTCACTCATTGAGAGCTTAATCAAGGTAAAGGTGTGAGGTGGGATTTTGCTACTGGTGGACCTGCATATGATCGCCCGCTAACTGCTTCTACGCCCAAATTGGAAAGGCACCGGAACGGAATACTCTATCATGGGGCCGCCCTTGTCAAATGCACTGAAAACATCCAAAAACTCAGGATGTCACCGCCTAGCGAAAATGCCAATGGTACTTCGAATCGTCTCGCTGCTAGCATTCAATCATCAGGGCAACAGAATGGAGGTATGAGTTTGACCGTCTTAGGGTGTGGTGAGTATGTACCCATCAGTCAGCCTGTCTCCTACTGGCATTGCCGCTAATCCAGCACCAGGAACGCTGGGCATCGCCATTCTATCGGGGATTCTCTCATCTCTCTCTTCTGTGGGAACGCCAGCACGATCATCCAGTGGCACCTCCACTCCTTTAGAAGACCTTCCTCCGCGCACACCTTCCAGGTTCATCGCTTGCATTACGCGACCCCAGTCAGCTAAACGCGTCAGATCTGAACTCTCACATCTCACTGACTCACTAACAATATTACAAAATGAAAATGTTCGAGGAGCTCGGGAAGCGGATGTGGTCCTACTTGCGTGTAAGCCATATAACCTCGCAACAGTCCTCCAAGAAGAGGGAATGCTTGAAGCACTCCAAGGAAAGCTTCTGATCAGCATACTTGCGGGTGTCTCAGTCGCCCAAATTGAGGACACCATGTATGGTCCTGGTAGTAGCGAAATACTTCCTCCAGATCCAGCAGTGGATGGCCGCTGCAGGATTGTACGTGTGATGCCAAATACTGCTTCCCTAATATGCGAGTCAATGACCGTCATAGCAACTTCGAGCCCACCGCTACCATCACAACTCAATGCTCTGGTGACTTGGATGTTTACACGCATAGGCCGTGTCGTCCACCTGCCCCCAGCACAAATGGACGCCAGTACCGCATTATGCGGCTCTGGGCCAGCCTTTTATGCGCTTGTACTAGAAGCAATGGCCGATGGTGCAGTGGCAATGGGATTGCCCCGGGCAGAGGCTCAACTGATGGCGGCTCAGACGATGAAGGGCACGGCGGGACTAGTCCTTAATGGCGAGCATCCAGCCATGGTTCGGGAGAAAGTCAGTACACCAGGAGGTTGTACGATCGGTGGACTTCTGGTGCTCGAAGAGGGCAGAGTTAGAGGAACCGTTGCACGGAGCGTCAGAGAAGCTACTGTGGTCGCAAGTCAGTTGGGGATGGGGCTGAAAGGCGTCAACGGGACGAGGTTCTGAAGATACTTAGCGAATCATCAGATCAAAGCGAATAGGCTATGCTTTAGCATTTAGACTCCGAGCAGCGATGTGGGGGACTGGCTTTCAAAGCTGGGTTGAATAGGAATCCATGTTCGATTGCAATTTCACCAAAGCTACCCGGCGCTTGAGCTGGGCGGGAAATATCAAAGCTCTTCTCCCACGAAGAACAATCGTGAATATTAGAGCTTACAGTTCGTTTATTCCAATCATGGCAGATCCATTTGAAGTGCGCATGCGCTTCACGTCTCAGCTCCAGCACCTTAATGCCTCGGTAAACTCCTCTCAAAAGGCGGCCCACTATGCTCTCAAATACAAAGACATGGACGAGGATCTGCACTCATGCATTCTTGAGCAATTAGAGCGAGTTTGTAGCTTGAGCCCAACTTAACGTACATACCAGAAGTCTCATACGCTAATAATAACAGAACTCTATGAACAACCGGGCAAACATAATGTATTTTATCGAGCACCTGTGTGAAGTAGCCCAGCGCGAAGGGCACCTCGACTTCGTCCGCATGATGCAACGAGACATTCTCCGAGTAGTAGACGCAGTCGCACCTAGCGATGGTTCCGGCGCCGCAAACGTAAAAGTTGTGCGGAGGGTAAGCACCCCATGTCCCCTCTGCTACTCGAACATCACAACTAAATCCTTCCCCCTCCAGGTCCTAGCAGGCCTCCAACAAAAATCCATCCTACTTCCCGCAACCGTCCTCGAAATCGAAGCCGGTCTCGCAGAGAGGGATATCCTAACCTCACATCACTCCGCCCTCTCGCCCGTCTCTCCAAACCCCACCCGCCCCGACTATAAAGCAAATGGCACAAGAGACAAGAGGTCGATTGAACAGAGGATAGAAGAAGATAGGGAACGGCATAAGAAGCAGAGGGAGGATATATGGGCGGTGGAGCACGAGAAGGAGTTTGATAAGTTGTGGAGGGAGGCGGGGGATGTGGGAGAGGATGAGTGGGTCGCGGCTGAGGAGGATGCGGAGGAGAGGGGTGTGGCGGGGGAGATCTAAGAGGTATAGGGAAAAGATGGTTGATATTTTAGTTGTTTGCTAAGACGAACGACTGGTCCCCGCTCGAGAGAGATACAGAGGATAAATGAGAAGGTCGTGCTGCTAAAGTTGCATGCGGGAAGCCGATGGGCGGCTTCGAAGCGTCGTAGGAGAGTGTGGTGAAGTAGCGAATGTCGCCACGATCACCGAGGATATGCCAACTCTTCTGCATGCATTGGAGGCTACGAGTGTCCGATAAATGTCGTCGGAGAATATGGACAGTCATCTTGTGAGATGGATAAACATACTATTTCCCAATGATCTATTATAGCTGAGGTATATATCCCATCTAGATACATTCTGTACGCTGTAGGCCTCATCTTTCCTCGAAAGAGGACCGATACTATATTAAATCAAGCCAATCAAGACAGAATTCGCCGTTTCCACCGTCTATAGGGTATCATAACAAGCGGGTTCATCGTATAATACATAACAATATTCTGCCGCAGCTGGCCCTGCTCCATGTATCACCTGTACTGTTACAAGCCTCACCAACGGTTTGGTGATTCCCTGTCCTCTTCTCAACGGCTTACCACTTGCTCTGCACATCTCATCTGCAGGCATTGGGGCTCTGCTCGAACCAAGCTGCCAATCTGCATGTGTCCCCAGGTAGCTGGGCGACCGGCGACCGACAGCTAGAATCAGAAAGCAAAAGCTTCCTTGCTGCCCACAAAACGGTTGGATACCCACTGATACGTATGCGGAGCGTCACGGATCTAGCAAGTCATTGACAGAGCCTATCTTAGACTTGCAAATTGCACTTTCCTTGGATTCGCAACTTAATCGATTTCTGATAGACCTCAACGCTCGTCAGTCGGGCTGTAGAGGCTTTCGCCATCCACACCGTCGCGGTTCAGCAGGCCTCTCGCCTCGCCTCCTTGCTCTTCCCTAAGCACACCACCTCCCATTTTGCCTGATCCATCTTCGGCTCGATCTAGCACGTACCAGATGTCCTTCTTGGTAAGGAGGCCTTGAAGGGATCCTCGGTCACAGAACATAACGTAGCGTAAGCCAAGCTTTGAGAACATACTCAGCGTTAATTGTAGGCTGCTCCTAGCATTAAGCGTGATAGGCGTTTGGTCCATCCAAGGCCGAAGATCTAACGTTATGTGGGGATCGGCGTTGGGCTGATGAGAGAAGAACACTTCGGTTGATGGCGGTAGTTTTCTAGGCTCTGAGGCTGCTAGTCTGAGTGCATACATGAGTTCTGTGCGGGATATATAACCCAAAAGAATGTTTTTGGTGGCATCAGATACAACAGGAAAGCCACGGTATGGCTGGGAAACGAGAATATCATGGATAGACTGGATGGTGTGACCAGTAGCCGTGAGCACAGAAAGGTCCTCAATCTGGGTCATGATCTGTGAGACGGGAACATCGGGAACTGGCGAGTCGTCTCTGTTGTCCAGAAATGGATATTCCTTGAAGTGTATCCACGTCTCATATATGCCCCTCTTGCCGAAAGCGTCCCCAACCCATTTGCTAATCATGACGGCAATCATAATAGGGAGCACATACGTTAAAGCCCCTGTAAGTTCGAACATGATGACGACAATGGAGACTGTCATCCTCGTGACTCCAGCCAGAGCGGCAGCTGCACCAATGATTGCATACGTGCCTGGAGTAATGCATGGTATATCGGGCTCGCAGGTTGCAAATATGAGCGCGTTCGGATGATTGCCTTGCCACACTTCGACAACAATACCGACTGCTCTACCGCAAAGCGCTCCAATAGCCATAGATGGAAGGATGATACCAGCTGGTATTTGTAGCCCAAATGTAACCGATGCTAGAAGACTGCCAACAGCTGCTGCTTCTAAAAGAAGAATTATCACACCTGCAGATGCCGCACCAGTTTTACAGATACCAAATTGGTCGTCCGTAACATTTGCACATTCGGCAAACAGCATGTAGACAAGCTCCGAAGACTGAGCTCTCATGAACTTGTTTGGGAAATTCACGACTGCAGTGATGAGGGCAATGACTAAGACTTCATATATAGGCTTGGTTGCCCATGGTGACGTCTTACGCCATTGGGCGATCTTCATGTTCAGTCGGATGAATATGCCACCATACAAGCCTCCCATAATACCAAGGACTGCGAACGGGATAATCTCGAAGCCATGCCATCCACTGCTATAAGTCACCTGATACAGCACAAGCTTGCCGGTCCGAAAGGGATTGAAAGCCTGCAGTGTGACTGCGGCCACCATAGCACAGACAAAGCTTTGCCACATTGTCTTATCCGGGAAATAGTATGACAGTTGTTCGAGGCTGAAGAGTACGCCTCCAATAGGAGATCCAAAAGCGACAGATATTCCAGCCGCAGCTGCAGCGGACCAGACTTCACGTTTTCGAGCTTCATTATCGTTCAAGCTTGGAGATAAATTCATCAGAAGGTTTGCACAGCAGCAGGCTACGTGAACGAGAGGTCCTTCTTTTCCTAGCCATAGTCCCGATGCTACTGCCAGACACAAACCGAGACATTTGACTATCAGAGTCCATATCCCCATGAAGCGGCGGATGACGAAGCCTCCAAGTACGGTCTTGATCTCGGGGATACCACTATGCCTAGCGTATACGGCAAAGTGTTTGACGAGTATACTTGCGCAAAACGCAAAGAACACAGAATATAGGATGTAGAATATGTATCCGACAACGAATTGACCAGCAGATGATCGAACGTGAAGTGCACTGCTCCAAGAAGTCCACCCCTGGCACTGAGCTAATTCCTCATGTCCCCAACAACAGAAGCCTTTGTTAAGGTAGAATTGCCCTCCACCATCTCCGCTCCGGCAAAAGCCTGTCTTGAGATCTGCGAGCCAATCGCTGGCAACATCTATACCAGCAGCAAGCATTCCAGAGGCTACCCCTGTTGCAATCAATATGATCCAGATCTGGCTCGCATCAAGCATTTGTTGCGCGTATCCGAAAAGGCCTGTAGCGTGAGAATAGAGGTATCTCAAGCGCTGACGTTCTTTCGTATATTCGAAGATCCAATCGATCGCGGTAAGATCATCATAGCCGACTCGGCGCCCGGGGCCCTCGGTATACCAGTCCAAAGCTGAGCCATCTTTACTATCGTTGTAGTTGAGCGCTTCGCCTGCATGCCCATTGCCAGCACCCAGGGAAACATCTGAATTGTTATTTGAGTTCACATCTCGCAACCGACGACTACGAGCAGTGGGTAATGGCAGGTTTGGCAGGTTACGAGGGCTAGCACTGCGGGAAGATTGGTTTGAGTTCGAATTCTGGGTGAGAAATTTTGGAAGGCCAAGTCCAGATGGAAGCTTAGGCTTGCGCTTAAAGCTGGTGCTGTGCGATGTTAGTCTGTTCTTTTTATGACAGTGCGGTGTGGCATAATTACGGGGCTTTACTGGGACCTTCTTCCAGCGGGTCGTCATCGAGCAGTGTAGTATCGAGGCTCAGGTCCGCCTGATCATCGCCATCGAAGTCTTCCGAAGTGATGTGGCCATATCGAGCATGTAGAGATGACGAGGAACTACCATCTCCATAAGATCCCGGCGGCCTACCGGTCATGCTGCTAGTTCACAGCAGTGACATGTCGTTGTAATGTTGACTGTCAACGGTTGCTGGAGGCAGCTACCGGCGAGCTTGGTCAAGCGCGCCGCCGCGGTGAAACCTCGGCTAAAGTTTTCCGATGCACTAACTTTTTCTTCAGATATTTAAGAAACGATCAAGGACGATCCATTTCTACTTGCCATGTGTCGGACTTATAGGGGATGGATATTTCTACTTGCGCGTCTCGGCTGCTTGGTGCGCAACAATGTCAAAACGACCTCCCCGAAGAGGTCTTGGTAATATTGCGCAATGATAGCAATGCAGCATACCTTGATAGGCTCTCGGGACTGGCCCTCGATCCCCAATTCACCACTATAGTCTTCGTGACCCATGAACCAGTATTTGTAGAAGTCTGCAGCAGGTGGCTGACAGCTTCGAACATCGACGTCCTTTCTGCGCTGGCGACATTAGCAAAGATTCTCCCCTTGGCAAGTCACCTGTCAGTTTACGCTAAAGCTCTACTGGATCGAAGATGCGATGGCCCCGTGGAAACCTTGGGGTCACGAAGAGTAACAGCGCTATCAGATTTGCCAGCTAAGCAGCTACACACACTTCTACTTACCCTCTGCCGCCTCCTGATGTTCGACAATGATGCATTTGCTTCAGCTGTACAGCCGTCGCAGCTCCAGCTCCTTTTGACGCATGAACATATACATATCAGATACCTTGCTATTCGAATCCTCTGTCTCTATCTTCACGCTTCGGACAGAACTTTGGGTTCTATGCTTAAGACTTACGTAAGAGAAGCGGAGCCAGCTGGCCCATGGGAGGAGAAGATCATTGACTACACATTCCTCAATTTGTGGGAAAAGAGGAGGTTAGATGATCTTGATAGAAAGCTGCAGGACATGCAAGGGACCCCATCTCTTACGAATCACCAGGATCTTTCTACAAGAAGAGTCATTGAGCTTCAGGATTTCTCGAGAACGACAATATGTGTCGGAGGTATTCTTCTGCCTCGATTGGACGGAGGGAGCTCAGACCCTTCATCTCTCGTAGACACGGTAACGACAGCGCACAATTTACGATCGCTTGCCGAAGGTCTCCGGAGTTCGAAGCCCCTATTGATCACGGGTTTGTCAGGCGCTGGGAAGACCTTATTGATTAGAGAAATCGCGAGGGAGCTGGGAAAAAGCTCCTCAATGGTCACTGTACACCTCAATGAGCAAACCGATGCCAAGCTACTTGTGGGGATGTACACAAGCGACACGGCCGAAGGCTCTTTTAGCTGGCACCCGGGTGTCCTGACGACTGCGGTGATGGAAGGTCGTTGGGTAATCATAGAAGACCTAGATAAGGCGCCCAAAGAGATCATGAGCATCTTGCTACCACTTCTTAAACGGCGCGAACTCCTCATTCCGAATTGGGGAGAAACAATACCCGCTGGGCCTGGCTTTAGATTGATTGCTACTGTGCGGTCGGCTGTGAACAGTCAAGGTGAAGAATTCGTCCCCACCGCGAATCTGATTGGCATTCGACACTGGCAGCGGATTGCTCTTCAGATACCATTGGATGACGAACTTGCCGAGATCGCCCTCAGCAAGTTTCCTATTTTACGTGCCTACATGCCAAGGTTCATGGACGTATATCGGACTTCTAGAACCCTTGAACATGCCATCCCTGAAGTATCGGCAAAGACCAGCCTAACGAGGTCATTAGGGCCACGAAACTTCCTAAGATGGTGCAACAGAGTTCAAGATCTCCTCGTGACTGCGGGCATCAGCTCCGGCGAAGAGTCAATTTCCCAGACCATCTTTGATCAAATCTTTCTTGAAGCGATTGATTGTTTCTGTGGGTCCCTCCCGCCCGGCCAATCACGGCTGTCAGCTATCACTATTGTTGCCCAAAGTCTGCACATATCTGCTGAGCGTGTTGCATATTGCCTGACCGCCCGCAAACCGGATAGCCTCTCAACCGATTCAATGCTTCGCATTGGACGTGGTGTTTTGGCTAAGCATAAGCGAGCCCAACGTGAGAAGCCTCATCATCTTTTCAACCATTTCGCCTTGACAAAGAATGTGCTCAGACTTTTAGAGTCCGTTGCTATCACGATCAAGCAAGCGGAACCATGTTTATTGGTCGGTGAGACTGGCACAGGCAAAACCACAATGGTGCAACAACTTGCGGACGCATTGAATCAAAGATTGACTGTAATTAATCTGTCCCAACAAAGCGAAGCCGGTGATCTTCTCGGTGGATTTAAGCCGGTGGACATGTGGGCACTAGCCGTCCCAATGAAAGATGAGTTTGACGACTTAATGAGCTTAACATTTCCTTCAAAGCGGAACCAAGCTTACGTTGAAAAGCTAGCCGAATCTATTAGCCACAGTCGCTGGCCACGCGCATTGAAATTATGCCAAGAAGCTTTGCGTATGTTCGAAGTACATCTCAGGCCTGAGACTAGCCCCGAATCCACTAGTCGCGGTCCACATCCAAAAAAAAGAAGACTACGGTCTCTTGTATCGACGTCATTGAAAAGCAGATGGGATAAATTTGCAACTCGGGTGCATATGTTCCAGAAGCACCTCGCTAGCGGCTCTAAAGGATTTGCGTTTTCCTTTGTGGAGAGTAAAATCGTTAGAGCAGTAAGAAAGGGAGAGTGGGTGTTACTAGATGAGATCAATCTTGCTTCGCCGGATACTTTAGAAAGTGTAGCGGATTTGTTCTCCGACACAGTTGATGGCGGCCCATCAATACTATTAACAGAGACAGGAGACGTTGAGAGAATATATGCCCACAAAGACTTCAGAATTTTTGGTGCAATGAACCCTGCCACCGATGTTGGAAAACATGACTTGCCAGCAAGTATCCGGTCAAGATTTACAGAGCTTTTTGTCGAAGCTCCTGACAATGATCTCCACAGCCTGATGTCAGTGGTCAAAGTTTACTTGGGTCAAACACACAATAATGCAGATGTACGCGTAGCAAATGATATAGCTCAACTGTATCTCGATATTAAACAGCTTGTTGAGCAGAATCGACTAGTAGATGGTGCGAATCAGAAGCCCCACTTTAGTCTTCGAACATTAACTCGAACGTTGGTCTATGTGCTGGACATTGCGCCAATCTATGGTCTCCGTAGAGCATTGTTTGAAGGGTTCTCCATGAGTTTCCTTACTGTTCTCGACCGAGAGTCCGAAATGCTTCTGCAGCCAAGGATAGACAAGCATATTTTGGGAACTCAGAAGAATAGCAGAGCTTTTTTAACACAGATTCCCCGGGCCCCACAAAGCACTAACAAGCATGTGCAATTCAAGCATTACTGGATTGCTCGAGGGGACGCTACAATCGAAGAGCAGCCGCAGTATATCATTACTCCTTTCATTGAACGCAATCTTCTCAACCTTGTACGAGCCACCTCGACCAGGAGATTCCCTGTTTTGCTCCAAGGGCCCACATCTTCAGGCAAAACAAGCATGATAGAATACCTTGCAAAGATGTCTGGTAATAGATTTGTGAGGATAAACAATCACGAGCATACCGATCTACAGGAATACCTTGGTGCGTATGTTTCCGGTCCTGACGGTCGACTACATTTCCAAGATGGTGCCCTCGTTCGTGCGCTTCGGGAAGGAAGCTGGGTAGTCTTAGATGAACTGAATCTGGCTCCAACCGACGTGTTAGAGGCACTCAACCGGCTGCTGGACGATAACAGAGAGCTCCTTGTGCCCGAAACTCAAGAAGTGATAAAGCCACACCCAAATTTTATGCTTTTCGCAACACAAAACCCACCCGGGGTCTATGGGGGTAGGAAGATCTTGTCGCGTGCTTTCCGAAATCGTTTCCTAGAGTTACATTTCGATGACATTCCGGAAGACGAGTTGGAAACTATCCTACGCGAAAGAAGCCAGATAGCGCCTTCATTCTGTGCGAGAATTGTGGCTGTATACAAGCAACTAACTGTCCTCCGTCAAAGTGAACGGCTTTTTGAACAGAAGAATAGTTTCGCAACGTTGAGAGATCTGTTTCGCTGGGCACTGCGTGACGCCGATGATCGCGAGCAGTTAGCCGTCAATGGCTTTTTACTACTAGGGGAACGAGTACGAAACCCAGAAGAACGCCTAGCTGTCAAAAGGGTCATTGAGGACGTTATGAAGGTCCAGATAGATGTTGATCGAGTCTATGATGTGGAGAGGACAGGAACATGGTTGGGTTCCGGAAAGTCAAGCCCAATGGATGTCATTTGGACCAAATCCATGCGTAGACTTTGTGTACTTGTTGTGGAGGCTATGAAACACAACGAGCCTGTGTTACTCATTGGCGAGACTGGTTCTGGCAAAACCACCATTTGCCAAGCCATCTCCGACATGATGGACATCAAGCTACACATCGTGAGTGCTCATCAGAACCTGGAAACGGGCGATCTGATCGGTTCCCAACGCCCAATACGGAATAAAGCTTTCTCGGAATCGCAACTGGCTGCGGATCTCATTTCTATCCTAAAAGAGTGTGGAGTCTACGAGGATGAATTCAAAGCCGATATTCGCGTTCTGCAAGGAGCATACGAGACTTTGCAGCGGCAGTTGCCAGCAGTGGTAACAGATGAAATGAAACTTCGCGTTGAGCAAAGCATGGCCAGAGCAAGAGCACTATTTGAGTGGGTAGATGGCAGCCTGGTCTGTGCGATGCAACAGGGCGATCATTTCCTTGTGGATGAGATATCTCTCGCCGATGACTCAGTTCTGGAACGCCTGAACAGCGTGCTAGAGCCAGGTCGAACTCTATTCTTGGCCGAACGGGGGACCAATGATGCTCTCATCAAGGCATCACCGGACTTCCAGTTTCTTGCAACTATGAATCCAGGAGGAGACTATGGCAAGCGTGAACTCTCCCCAGCCCTTCGAAATCGTTTCACCGAAATCTGGGTCCCTCATACTTCAGACGGAAGCGAAATTTTAGAGATTGCTCAAGCAAAACTTGCGCCGTCAATGCTCAGATTCGCCGAGAAGATGATTGAATTTGCGGCTTGGTATGCCTTGACTTACAATCCAGCAGCACCTTATATCTCAATCCGCGATTTGCTTGCCTGGATACAATTCATTAATAATTGGCAAGTAGCAGACAGTGGATTGGCTCTATTACACGGTGCTGCCATGGTCTACATTGACGGCTTGGGCGCTAACCCAGCTTCAAAGCTAGCTATAGCAGAAAGTGCGGTGTCAAAAGAGCGTCAGGTGTGCCTTATGAAACTTGATGAGCTCTTTCAACGCGATTTGTCTTCTCTGTATAGTGAAAATTGTCTGATCACTCTGAAGAATGGGGGCTTTATCATCGGTCATTTTGGACTCACTCGACATTCCGACACGTCGGTGAGCCTGCGGTACAGTCTGCGAGCTCCAACAACTTGTGTAAACGCCATGAAGATCGTTCGTGCGCTCCAAATTCGGAAGCCCGTGCTCCTTGAAGGAAGTCCTGGAGTTGGGAAGACAACGCTCATCGCTGCCCTAGCTCAAGCCATTGGCATGCCTTTGACGAGGATCAATTTATCGGATCAGACTGAGCTGATGGATCTCTTTGGCTCTGACGTTCCCATTGAAGGAGCTGAGGCCGGACAATTCGCTTGGCACGATGCACCTTTTCTAAGAGCGATGAAAAATGGCAGCTGGGTTCTCTTAGATGAGATGAATCTGGCATCGCAGAGCGTCCTTGAAGGCCTTAATGCTTGTCTCGATCATCGAGGTCAAGTCTACATCTCAGAGCTTGACCGGACATTTCAACGTCATCCTAATTTCGTTGTATTTGCCGCACAGAATCCTCATCATCAAGGCGGAGGGAGGAAAGGGTTACCTGCTTCATTCGTTAATCGTTTCACAATCGTCTATGCTGACACTTTCACAACAGAAGATCTACTTATCATCTCCAACGAAATCTATCCCAATGTATCTTCAACGACCACAGAAACAATCCTGGGATGTGTGTCTACTATAAGCCAGCTACTTCAGCATAATCGTATGGTTGGAGCAGACGGCGGGCCATGGGAGATAAATTTACGCGACGTCCTGCGTTGGCTCGATCTATTGACATCTCAGCATGGACTAATGCCATTCGCAAAACCCGATGATTTCCTTAACTTATTGTTCTTACAGCGATTCCGGACACCTGAAGATGCTGCCGCTGTTTCGCAAAGCTTGCGACCTTACTTTCCCCAAAACACTTCAAAGAACTACTTCCACTCCAAGGGCGAAGAGGCCATTGAAATTGGAATTGGTCTCCTCCCTAAAGACCGATACATCGGATCTTTGCGCACTCAGCCTCTTAATATAGGACAGGTTGATCTCTCAATTGCGGAATCTGTGATGCTTTGCATACAAAACAATTGGCCATGTTTACTTGTGGGGACTTCGGGCTCTGGAAAGACTTCTTTAGTTCACAAGCTGGCGGATTCAATCGGAGCCAATGTTTTAGACATCTCTTTGAACCCTGAGATGGACACAATGGACTTGCTAGGGGGTTATGAGCAGCAAGATCCTAAGAGACAGGTTGCAAGTCTCTTCAAACGCTTGCAAGAATACACTCGGCAAACCATCATCGAACAACTTGCGGCTGGTCATACAATAGATGACGATATTGCTGAACTTGTGGCTAGATTACAAGCACCAGTGGCTAGAATCACTGATGTCTCCCAGGTACTCCATTCAATCGCAAAGGAGAACCCCTCTTCAGGGTACTCTAGATTGTGGAGCGACTGCGCAGATCTTATGCAGCAAATCTCTACCAGTAACCGAGCTCGGTTTGAGTGGGTTGATGGGATTCTGGTCAAAGCCTTAAAACAGGGCAGATGGCTAATCCTGAATAATGCTAATTTATGTAGCCCTTCTGTTCTTGACAGACTCAATTCGCTCCTGGAGCCGAACGGGTTCTTGAGCATTAACGAGCATCGTAAGCCGGATGGCAGTGCTGACATTGTCAAACCTCATCCGGCATTCAGATTGTTCATGACAATGGATCCACGTCATGGCGAGCTGTCCCGAGCCATGCGTAATAGATCGGTTGAGTTGTTCATGCCTGTCAAGTATCGCTCTCCCAAGCTCGGCGTGCTAAGCCCAGGGAGTGATTCTATTACCTCACGTTTTGAAGTGTTTCAAGCTTTCGACTGGAACAGCCTTGACGATGCTCACTTCCTCGAGACTTTAGCAATCTTCTTTGAACATCTTAGTTTTCATGATCTACATATATGTCAACGATGGCAGACGCAGATTGCCATAGGCTTGAGTGACTTATCGCCTCAGAAACAAGCATATGTCTCATGTTTTGCTAAATTGTTCCAGCAGATGCTGGATTTTGATGGGATAACACTCAGTGGTACTCAAACCACGTATCGAGAAATAGGCGAAGAGCTTGGGTCAATGCAATATTTTGAAAGATTGCAGGTAAGTGTCCAGGTAAAGATCGATGGGCAGTCTTACTGACATAAACCCGTTGGGTAGACAATCAATCCCTTTAATAATCCTATCTTGCTTTCTGAAACAGCCAATGAAGCCAATTTAAGCAATCTTCGATGTCTTGGATATAATTTCGAGCTTTTGCTGGAAATATATCGATATGGAGCGCTGTTAGCTCTCATGGCTGAGAATGCTAAATCCAAATCATTGTCACATATGTCGCGCCTCGAAAGGTCGCTGGTCTCAACAGAAGTGAGAAGATCCCAAAACGTGACCACGCAGCCTCTAGCGGTCTTCTTACAGGACATGGGCATCGAAATGCGAAAAGTAGTTGACGCTAAGGAATTCGGACAAGTCGGAGACAGACAGGTGCCTAACTTATACTATATCTTTGAGATCAGAAAGCTGATAATAAGCCTAGGAAGTCTTGCCGTTTGCCAGCGAGGTCCTGTCCTATCTCCAAGACATATTCTACCTGACATCTTCACAAAATTTTGATGAAGCGATTTTCCAGTCTTACCGTATTATTGGCAGATCCTTGTGCACTCGTGGAGTCGCAGGTAGATCAAATCAGAGCTTGTCTGCCGTCTTAGCTTCAACCTTGGGCCAGAAGCTTGATGCTTTCAACTCCTCCTTGCAACTGTATTCTGGACTCCGTATGGAACAGCTCTGGATGAGATTCAAGCCAGCTACAGCATCACATATCTTGCAGCTGGAGCTCAGTGTACAAATCAAGGACCTAGCTGATCAGTTCGATTCCCTCAAGTGGAGGTCAGGAGCCTCTGTCCAGGAGCTGGACATTTTGCGTGGTTCTCTTGTCCGCATTCACACGACGCTCGCGACTCCATCCGCTCAAACTTTCGGGCCTCTTGAAGTACGTAAATGCCTTCCCGCTAGTAGGTTAGACCTGCTGACGATAGAAAGGAAATACGGCGCAGCCTCGATGCGCTCGAGAGCCGTTCAAATCACTATCAGACTCCCGTTTCTCCTTACTTTCAATCTCAATTTGAGATGCTTTGTCAGTAMAGCGCGTGCGACAAAGGTAGTATTCATTCCCAAGAGATGTCGGTAATAGACTCACTTGCAGGAAGGTCTACAGCACGTCTGATGGAATTCCAGACGCACTCACCCGCTTGGCTGAAGCTCTCACAGTTACAAGACATGACAGCCACGGGCCGACAATCCACGGAGCTGGCGGCCATTCGAAGTATTATGCCCGTCTCTATGTTATGTAAGCTTGAAAACATAAGTGAAATATCGCTGCAGTCTTTAGGATTACTTTCCGCTGAGATGGACGTGATGACGAAGTCAATAGCGAGACTTACCACCGCATTGAGCAGCAACCGTTTATCAGCTATCAGGCAGACCCTCCAGACATTGATCGAAGAAGTCAAAACGTCAATGGATATCCGAGTAGACTCAACGGAGCTCAATGATGTTAGAAGACTCTTGGCCCAGCTGCCACATCGCCTTAATCAAAGGACTCCTGATCAATTATTGTTCAATAGCAAGCTTGACGATTTCATCGGATGGGTAACACGTCCTCGGTCCCTCGATCCGAGGCAGCTCACCAACCAATCGAATGAAGAACTTGCGAACGATGCTACCACTTGCGTGCATTTCTTCACCGCCTGCTTACTGCTTTATGTTCCCGATAGGCCCTTTGACCCTGCCCTCAGGTTCAGGGTGGAGCGAAGCCGATATCAAAGACGTAGGGAAGAGATAGAATTGAAATTGCAAGCGCTTCAACGCTTCGAGCTGGTATTCACTGGCCACGCGTCCAGCTTCCGCACCGAGCTCCTAGATCAAAGACTGCAAGCGTTGGGTGAGGAGCCAGAGGTTCCTTCAATTGTCCGCCCTGGGAGTTCAGAGCTTGGTCAACTACAGACAGAGTTCAACAATATCCTGAGCACGGTTGTTTTGAGATCACCAGGGGCATCGGTACTGCGACTGGTCTTTCAAGGCGAGGCCTCAGAAATCGGAGAGATCAAAGAGCTGAGAGTGAATATCGCTCAGGCAATAGATCGTTTAGATAATTTCCGAGCGTATGAGGATATTACACGACCTTTGACTGCATTCTTACAGGGACTCGACGTGGGCTTGGCCTTCACATTACTCGCTGCCGCGCAGCCAGGACCAGGTGATAACGCTCTTAGCTATCTCTGCGACACAACGCCTTTTCTAGGCGCAAGTCTTGATAGTTTGCGGAGGCAAACGCATAACGGCCTTTTGATGCAACGTACAGCCGGTTTCGAGCCACGTCTCCACCTCCTACATAACATCATGGTTTTACGTAATATTCAGAGGGACCTTGAAGCATCGTTTACGCAGACAATGTATCAAGGTTTCCACAGCTTGTACGAAGAATGGAAAGAGCAGCTCAGTCAAGATCAACAAGAAAATATTCTCAGCTCATCGCTGTACCGTTATCGTGGAAGCAAAGACGACAGCAGCGAATCTGAACAGCAAGACTTTTTGAAGCTATTCCCTGAGTATAACACTTCTCATGACAATCATACCCAACAGGCCACAACTGCCTTTGATCCGAGAACCCAAGCTTGCAAGCTCGCTGCCCTCCACCGGAAGATATTCCATGGAACTGAAGATGCATCTCAGAGCCTTCTGACAATGATTCGAGGTCGCTCACAGATAATTGCAGGCATATGGCGAGATGATGGGGTATCAAAGTCTCCTGTCCCAGAGGAGAATTTGCTATCAGCAGTCATGCTAAGTCTAAATGAGAGTAACGAGCGTCTACATGGCCGAACCCATTCAGGAAGCATGTATAACTTTTACACAGATGCTAATCTCTCGGAAGCGCAAAAAATCATAGATCTGGTACAGAGAATCCAGGCAAGATTCCTAGACCTCCAAGAAGCATGGTCTGAGCATACGACCCTTGGTGATGTATTGCGAACCTCTTCGGAGTTGTTGGCGTTACGGCATACTGAGCCGCTCGCGAAGCTCCTAACCAAAGTGGAACAGCTTCACGGATTTGTTCACGAGTGGCAAATCGTTGCTAGCCGTGAATTCACAGCAATCTCCCTGTATGACAATCTTACAGAGATGATTATGAGTTGGCGACGCCTGGAGCTTTCCACGTGGGCCCGATTGTTGGATATGGAAGACCAGAAATGCGAGCAAGACGCCGAATCATGGTGGTTCATCGCATACGAAGTCATCATCGCTGTACCCCTCTCCATGGCTGGCGTGAAAGAGGACATGCAATCGCATGCGGAGGGAACATTCAACACACTCGCAGATTTCCTTACAACTACATCAATTGGGCAATACGCTCACCGCCTGAGAATGATTGACTGCTTCAGAAAAAATGTCGAGCTTCTTGTGAGCGAATTTCCACTAATGAGCATTATGTACAACGCACTTGCGAATTTTCTGAATTACTATCGCTCCTTCAAAACGTCGATACAAGGGTCCTTGCGCAGGGGGCGTCAAGCTCTCGAGAAGGAAATCAAGGAGATAATTCCTAGGTTTAAAGACACCAATATCACCGCGCTTCGAGAAAGTGCGAAAAGGTCTCATCATAAGCTGTTCAAGGTCGTTCGCAAATACGGGACTTTGCTTGCGCAACCATCAGGGACGGTTTTAGCACTGGGTTATCCGGAGGATGCTTTCTTACCAAAGAATTCATCGCCAAACGTAATACCTGCGAGCGCGGCGATGGTGGATGCGCTGGCGTTGCAGATGTGCAAACAACGCATCGACGGCTGGGAATGGAAACCAGAGCGAATTAGCAACCCAAGTTCAACATGTGCTCGTATGCTTCAGATGAGCCAGCTACCTCATGGTTCGATCGATGCCGCTTCCTACATCGACTCATTCACTGCTGAGTTGACAGAGAGTATCAAAACCTTACAGAACGAGACTCCGACTAAATCCACTGTAGAGAATAGCGGGGTTATCAAGCATCTAAAAACGCGAAAGCGCAAGCTGTATGCTGAGACCTTGGGAGACCTGCGCCAGATGGGGTTCCGATCGAATATGAGTGCAGCGGATCTAGCGAAACAAGCATCTCTTTCTATCATTTTGACTAATAGCCCCAATTTTGCCGACAATCTAAGGACGAGCGATGTGCAAGTTGCAGAGCATTACTTACACAAGGTTTTGAGCATACTGCCCCAAGTAAGAGAGAGATCAGGAAACCATTCGGAAGATCTTACTCATCATGAGGTGACTAGAAGCATGGGATACTTAGATGGCATGGTATCCCTCATACTTCAGCAAAGATCAGTGATAGCGACTGGGAACGCCGAACATCATCGTTTCAATGAGGCGATAAATCGGGTGCGAAACACATGGGCCCCTGTGTCCTATAAGATCAAAAAACAACCCGGCATCATCTCGACCACCAAGGAAGCCCAGTCTACGCTCAGATGGCTATCTGCAATGCTCCAAGCCGGTTCCGTCATCATTGAGAAGCACGCGGAATTAGGCGGCACGAACGCATCAGAAGTTGTTGATGGTCTGACGCACTGGAAGGACCGCGTCTTAGCAATCTTGAGCGCTTTTGACGATCTGCCTGTGCTACCTACAACTTTAACTTCTTCGAGGCATGTGCAAACCCTTGACGAGGCGAAGGAATTGCTGCGGGCCCTTTCAGTATATTTGCAACGACTCCTCGAACAAAACCCAGCTCTTAGCTTCATAGTCAAAGAGCTTGAGCGATGGACTGAGCTCAGGCTGCCCAATTGCGACGACGATCAAGTCAATGGGCAGCAGCTTCTTGAACTGAATGAATTTGATCAGAGCGTATCTAGCGTTTTAGATTCGATACTGGTAGCCATACAGCGCACGAAAGAGGCTTGCATGTCAACTCCAACGAGTGACGAAGACGCGGCTTGGTTACGTCGCATGGAGTGCTCTCTTGCTAGTAGTCATAAGGGTCTCGGCACGGCAGAAATGAACCGTCTGCTCGAGGCTACGCTCGCAAATATGCAACGTCTCTCAGCAGATGATGATGTGCTTGGGGCAGCGTCCGCAGTCTGTTCCATGGCTATGCCTATTCTTGAACAGTATAGGATGATTCAACAAGCTGCTTTAGCTCGTCATGCGAAATTCCACAGATCCTTGTGTAAGCTTGCATCCGTCCTAGCCCAATCCTTCTCCCAAATTGCTGCGGAAGGATTTTGCACTCCTCGCGATAATTCGGATGCACAGAGCGCAGGTGCAGAAAAGCTTGAAGGTGGAACAGGCCTTGGTGAAGGTGTAGGGGTTGAAGACATCAGCAAAGACGTACAAGATGATGAGGATCTATCTGAGCTCGCCCAACAAGGGGAACGTGAAGATACAGGAGAAATGAGTGAAGATCAGAATGATGCGGTCAATATGGACCATGATGACCTCGTGGGCGAAACAGGAGAGGTTTCGGATAGGAGCGAGGAAGAAGATGGATCTGATAGTGACGGCGAATTGAATGACCTGGATGTGGAGACAGCCGAAGTTGATGACCTAGACCCAACGGCAGTAGACGAGAAGATGTGGGATGGCAAAGCTGAACAGGAAGAAAACGAAAAGGAAGGATCGAATTCCAAGCGCAAGCCTGAGAAAAGGCAACAAGAAGCTGCTGAATCTATTGCCCCGCAAGATGATAACTTGGACCCAGGCAATAATGAAGATGATGAAGCCAGCCAAGAAGGTGCCGACAAGGGCGAGGAAGTAGCCAAAGAGGGAATTGAGAAGATGGACCCTCATGCGCAGGATGTACAAGAACTAGACCTACCGGAAGAGATGGACATAGACAATGTCAAAGATAAGGAATCTGACTCTGAAGAGGCAGACATGGATGCTATGTCCGATATTGACCAAGCTGAGCCCGAGGAAACAATAGACGGACATTCCGATGACAATGAAGATAACGAACAACAAGACAAGGCACAATCGCCTGGGACGCAGGCAGATTTCGACGAGAACAAAGATGAAACTGCCGAGGATGCTCAAGAAGCAGGTTCTCCGGTCGACACTGAGCCGGGTGATGCCGAACCACGAGATGAAGGAGGGCTACTCCAAGACCACTCGGATAGCGCAGTGGTGGATCAAGATGATATTGCGCCGAGTGATGTAACTGGACTTGGTGCAGAGGTGGAGCAGCGGGGTAAAGAGGAACAGACATCAAAAAGTCAAGCTCAAGCTAGCGGAGAGACAAAGGATAGCTCCTCTTATCAACAGGATACTGAAGCCACGGCAGAGGACGGTCAGAATGGGTCAAAGCTTGAGAGATCACATATGGGTCAAGCTAAAGACGAGATTCCAAAAGCCGATAACAGTAGCCAAGCCTTTAAGAAACTTGGTGATGCTCTGGAAATGTGGCATCGACGGCAAAAAGAGATTCGAGATGCTTCTGAGCAACAGCCAGAAGTCCTGACACAAACAACGGAAGTGGACATGGCTAGTGGAGATTTTGAGCATTTGCAGGATGTAGAGGCCGAAGCTGACACTCAAGCTCTCGGCGCTGCCACAGATGAACAAGCGCAAACCCTGGATGAAAATGCCATGGACTTGGAAACGTACGACGAACACCAAAGCCTCCTTAGTAGTGCGATCGAGGAACCAAATGTCAATCCTCAAAATCAAATCCCGGAAAACGCTGACAATGCCCTGATAAAAGAAGACCAGGGAGATCAGTCAAAAATAGGGACCTTCATTGCCGGTAATCCCGATCTGGGTCGAAAATGGGATCAAATGAATACTTCAAACGATCAGGACGAGAGAAATATGGACCGAATAGACAACGATCTCTTCACAACCCACATTGAATCCGTGCGTGAGCAATCCTCGCGTTCCGAAGAAGAGGCTCGGCGACTATGGTCACACTACGACAATATGACTCGTGACCTATCCATTTCATTGACAGAGCAGCTCCGTTTAATTCTCGCACCTACCCTCGCCACCAAGATGCGTGGTGACTTCCGTACTGGCAAACGCCTCAACATGAAACGCATAATACCGTATATTGCCTCACAATATAAGCGTGATAAAATTTGGATGCGGCGCTCTATCCCATCAAAGCGCAATTACCAAATCATGCTTGCTGTTGACGATAGCAAGTCCATGGGCGAGAGCGGGAGTGGCCAATTAGCTTTCGAGACACTAGCTCTTGTCGCAAACAGTTTGACTATGCTAGAGGCTGGGGAGATCTCGGTAGTGGGCTTTGGCGACGACGTCAAAGTTGCCCATGACTTTGGTCGACCCTTCACAACTGAAGCTGGTGCACAGGTTCTCCAGCACTTCACATTTCAGCAGACCAAAACGAACGTTCGTAAACTAGTTGCTCAGTCCATCATGCTCTTCAGCGAAGCCAGATCAAAGAATCTTAACGCTGGTACCGATCTTTGGCAGCTGGAACTGATCATTAGTGATGGGTTGTGCGAGGATCATGATAGCATACGACGCCTGGTTCGCCAAGCCCAAGAAGAGCGTATAATGATTGTCTTCGTCATCATAGATGCTCTAGTCAAGGGGCAGTCTATCATGAATATGAGCCAAGCCATGTTTGATTCAGATGGCGGAGGAGTGAGAATTGTGCGCTACCTGGATGGCTTTCCCTTCCAATACTACCTCATAGTAGGTAATGTGAGAGAGTTGCCGGGAGTCTTGGCGCAGGCTTTGCGGCAGTGGTTCTCCGAAGTTGTGGAAAGTGGCTGATCGGTGCTGTGATGTTGGAAGAGCAATCCCATATAGTAGAAGACCACAATTGCAAGTACCCTATTCGTTTACAGCATTTTATTTGACTAAAGGCATGAACTCCTACAACATCGCTGTCTGCTCATCTGCCCATCTTGCGGATGATCGTATGGCTACAAAAGCTACCCAGACTTTGCAGGCCTCAAATGCTCTCTTTCTTCCTTCCTTTCATTGATAAAGAAAAGCCACTAGATGGCATAACCTTCTCAAACCAGAAAATTACTCTCGCACAATTAGGTTCACAGTAGGCCATTGGCAGGTCCCTCTTTATTTCCTCAATTCTTTTTTACAAAGGCCTCAAACATGCTCAAGGGCTCTTGGCGCCGCTGTGGCCTCTCATACCCCGCATTTCTCCCTCTCCCATGAAAATTTCCCTATATATATATACTGGAAGTCTGCTCGCTTCTCTTCTGCTTCTCCCCCACTTACAGTCATCTCAATTCAGGGAGCTTTATTATACAACACCCTCAATTCACCAGCGAGAACTACTACCCTCAATTTGCATTCGTGAACATCATAGCGAAGCTCGCCTTATTCCAGATCGTCAGAAACTAAGGACATTCACTCTACGGACTCGACCTCGCAATGGAAGGTGACGCCTATGGCAACCCGTCTACACGAACCAATCTGGTAAGCGGAAACTACCCCTACCGCACAATCGACTCAAGCATGCTTTCAAAGGACTTCATGCCTTCCCGAAACCTGGACACTGGATTTCAAGCTTCCCGGACCAATGAACCAATGGAGATAGCCCAGCTTGATGACCACACCCGAAACAACGGAGATGGCACTCCTCCACCAGCCAAGAAAAGAAGAGGCAGGCCACCAGGCTCTAAGAACAAAACCAAAGTTGATGCAGCGTTGCACGCACCTAAGCCGCCAAAGCCACAACGCAAGGCCCGGGTCTCAAAGCAGAAGGCTATGTCCTCACCGCAGATTGCTCCGAACGTGCACGGGGCTGGTACGTCACAACGATCTATTGCTAGAAAGCACGTCAATGCTAATCAAAGCCCCCATCTTACAGTTGACCAAACAAATTCCGGGGTTCCTTCCCAAGCTAGAGCAGCAACAATTATTCCCACAGCAGGTGCTATGGAATTTGTAAACATCCCTCTCGAGCCTGTCCGGGCATTCAACATAGCTAATCGATTGCAGCATCCAACAAATTCACATAGAAAAGATTGTCCATGCCATGATTGCTGCGAGAATCGACCTGACGATGCCAAAAGGACAAGATCTGGTGCTCCCTTTGACCTATTCGCCAGTCTTGCCGAAGAGGCTACGGCAGCAGTCTACAAGCGTCATGAGGAATCGAGCCATTACATGGGTTCTTACGCAGAGTCGTCTGCTGCAGAATTCAAAGCCAAGCAGGAAGAGTTCGTAAAAGACAGCCTCGACATTGATCCGTTGTTTGATCGCAATAACAATCCGGTCACATCTATACCTTCTCGTTCGACAATTATGGAGCACGCTCTTGAAACGATGGAGCAGAAACTGCAAGAATTAAAAACGCGTAATAAGACATTTACCGCTGATCCACCTTGCGTCAGGAAAGGCGAATTTGATGTTCAGGATTACATCGAGGATGGGGTAGAGCGTGGGGATGACGTCGTGGACGATTCAGAGTAGGAGTGAGTGGGGCTCTTTGCACATGGAAGATGTCTTTTGTCAAGCTAATGCGATTGTAGCATGGCAGGTCTTACAATGATGGGATGGGTCAAATCAAGTGATGGGGATCAATTACTTCAGCTTGGGTCGAATCGAATTCGGGTGATGGATATTTAGTGTGGGAGTGGGCATGGGGCTGGCAGCGCAAATGTGGCATTGCTTTTTTGATGTATGGTATTCATGTTATCTAGCTTCATAGTCATAATAAAAGGGGTTACCCACCCAAGTAAACGCCTCATGCTTCGATTTAAATTTCCCATCTTATGGGACGTCCCGTTGTGAACTTACAGCTACCGTGATTTTGCAACTTAGCAGCATTCCTCGCTCATGAGGAAAACCGCTACTCGACGTTCCAACATACCGTGAATTCAGTAGTTTGAGAAGACTAAGAGCTATGTATCCATCAAGTTAGTATGCAAGCAGATCTGGAGACGACTTGATATTGGGTTTCATTGTACCCTGCATAAAAGTATTAAATTGAGAGGCTTAGCCTCCGATGTCTGTCAAACATGGTGGAAACTATGCAATTAACAACTTCTGAGGGTTGGGATTGAGATTGATCGTAAGCATCCTCTTGGTTACACTGATAGCGTGATCATCACAAGATAATGAAAAACAAACGCATCGCAAGCTTGCAGTCGTCATTCATGATCATAACCTTATGAGGACTACATATCACCACCCATACTTACTTCCCGCTTCCTTCTTATTCCTCCTCCCACTTGCAAAGCTTTCTTCCAACGCATCCTTCTGGCTACTCGCCGCATTCACCAGTTGTTTCAGACTATGCTTCCCCGGCGCGATTGCCCGAACAGGGTTGTGTTGCACCGTCTCGCCTGCTTGTCGGAGGATTTCGTTTGCGGCATATTCTGCGTCGGTGTTGAAGTTTACGATGTTTATTGAGGGACCGTCGGTGTGGTTGTGCTTCTGGCGGCCGAGGAGTTGACGTGTCTCGGCGCGTGTGAGGTTTAGATCGCTGGCTATACTGGTAAGGGATTGGGTTTGAGGCTCGCGAAATCTAGGTTCTTCAAATCTAGGTTCTGGGTGGTCGTAGGGGTAGTAATCATCGTCTTCTGAGGGTTGGGGCTCGCTTGAAGGGTCGGCTGGAGCTGGGTTGGGATTGGGAGTGGTGGTGGTGTAGATAATGGGTTGGTATGTGCCACTCGGGGTAGACCTTTTCGTAGCTGGCTCGATGTCTTCGCTCGTAGAAAAGAGGGAAAGTTTTGGCGCTGTTTTTGGTTTTTGAATGATCTCATCAACCTGTACCTTCATATTGGGGAGGCTCTCTCCCACCTGAGCCTTCTTTTTCTGTGGTTTCCGTGCAACCGACAAGGGCTTGAACATCGTCCTATTTCCCTGGATTTTGACCGCCTCCACAGGTTTCAGGAGCGATGGACTTTCGTCGTTAGCAGGTGGCTTGTGTTGCATTTCATCATCGTGCTGGATGGTATTGCTATTTCCACTTCGTTCCGCCTCTGCACCTTCCTCGTTGCTGGTATAAACTGGATTCACTGGGTCTCTACTGAATCCCGGTGAGGCTCCGGTCCTTAGATTAACCCCAGCGCCCAACCCACTCTTTCTTGCTCCATTCGTCGTAGGCCCGCCATTCGGTGCTGCTGTTCGTTTGGGAGCGGGGAGGAGGGAATTGAAGCCGCTGAAGCCTCCTGAACCTATCTTGGCTCTTTTTGAAGGGCGTTCTAAATCATCAGACTCTTCAGGCTTCGCAACGTCTGGTAGGTTAACTCGTATCTTGTGGGGGTTTGAGCGATCGACGACTTTCTGGAACGAGGGTTTTGTTGTGTTCGCTTTGCCCCTTGCGACTTCTTGCAACTCAGTCTGCTCTTCTTGATCCGAATCCTCAGAGCCGGAATATTCGACCAGGGCCATTATGGTATAGAGTGACGGCTTTGAGCTTATTAACGTGCGATGGTTCATCAATCACGAGGAGGTATGGGCCTTACGCATGACGTATTATTACGAAGCTAGTCCTGTGTAATTTACAGCCGCTCGATACGCCCTTAGACAATATTGAATAAAGACCACCACCCCAGCTACCATAGTTTCATCTCACCCTACAGAAGCAGATCAATGTCTTACTATAGTTGTAGATGTGCTCATGCAGATCGGGGCCCCGAAGCTGATGTCATTAGGTATTAATTCCTGATGGCCCTACTTCAGAACGAAGAGTAAGCTCCTTTAATTTATATACAATGCGCGCTTCTGTTTCTGAATTGCTTTTCTATGTATAGTAGTAGTTAGTATTATCTGCGTATACGTGTTCGAGATATCTTAAAAGAACGATTCTGATATACTTAGTTTTCTGATCTGGCAATTGCGCACGTCTTACTTGACCCACATCAAAGATGGTATTGGCGAGCGCCTCATCAACGTTGATTCGAGCATTCTCAACGACCCCAGTTTTCGAGCCGCAGGATGGTCCGCCAACATTCCAGACATTAAAAGAACATATTCTCCACCTATCCCCACGGCTATATCATCAGATTACTTTGCCGTGCCTTCTCGATCGGCCGGATTCCCTCCCGCGGGATTCAATGACGAGGAGGAAGAGGGAGGAATGGTGACCGGACGAGGTAGTACTGATACTGTAGGTCCAGGTCCAAATGTGCGAAGAAGGCGGCGGCGAGAGCAGCATGACGAGGATGATAGTAGTGATCTGAGCGATGAGAGCGACGATGATATCGACAGTGCAAGAAGGTAAGGTCTAGATTACTCTACTTGAGCTTCAGTCATGCTGAGCATAGAAGGGATGCGCAAAAAATCAAATTCGCAAAAATGCCTGTGAGGGATCGCTCAGGATCTTCACCTATTCGCAGCTCGTATAACAAAGATGGGGTCGAAGTCATTGTCACTTCGCCATCGAGGAGATCAAATCCAGGGAGGTTACGTAGTGGTTCATTGACTAGTGTGGAGGCTGTAAAGCAGAGAGCGAGGAGAGATACGACTACAAGCAGTGATATGTCATCTGAGAACGAGCTCGACCCCTCATTCTTCAGGCGGAGGCAGATTAACCCCACCAAAGCAGCAAAAGCGAGCAATTTGTTAGCCGCCAAGCATGAGGAGGATGAGCGGCAGCAGATGCGTAATCTGACTACTACGATCAACGAGGACGATGGCGAAGCGTCTGATGGGAGTAGTCTCTCCTCGGAATTTGGTGAAACGGCTGATTCAGAGTCACTGCTAGAAAATATGGTTGCATCTTCACTGACTGACATGCCGGCCCCCTTGAATTTAAACAAGGAATCTCCAAACAAAGCAAAAACTGCTCAACCTTCCCTATTACAAGCACTTCCTCCTGCAAGGCCTATATCCACCATCCAACCCATCAGTTTACTGGGTCAGGCTTTGAGAGCCAGACAGTCGAAGCCCAAGAATCCGGTTGAAGTCTTTGCACGACTCTCCGCCAAAGGTGTCCCAGATCCTCTATACATCAGAATCTACGCGCCGCATTCAGAGAACCCCGATAAACCATTCGACATGCCCCTGCTGAAGACTGTTCAAAATAATAATTCCGGCGAGGAGCCCCAAGTTACTGTCGCCGAAGCTATTGGGTTGGCCCTCTGGAGATATCGTGAAGAAGGACTGAAGCCACCCATCGAGGATCCTAAGCTGAACGTGAACCGCTGGACGCTTAGAATGGTCGATGATGGGGAAGTCGAATACGACTTCCCAGCCCTGATGCGTACACGACCCATAGCTGACTTCACATCAAACAACAACCGCGGCACCCGAGGGAGATCTCGAGAGAAACCCTACGACGAATTTGCCCTTGTCGAAGCAACTGAAGCCCAATTCAAAGAAAACCAATCTCTGACCCCTAAGTACGACAAATTAGCCTCGGCCACCGACGAAGCCCCTTCTGAGACCCCATCCGCTATAAAACGACAATCTCAGACCGGCGAAAAGAAAGAAGTAGCATTTGCCCCATCCCTCGGGCCCCGCAAACCTACAAACACTACGCCAGCCGATAAACCTGCTGTCGCCACAGCCCACTCCACTCCGCGTATGGGTCCCGCCAAACTCCTAAAAGTCCACTACACCTCCCTTGAAGCCTTCAGCCAAGTCACCACCATCGAAGTCACCACAGACACCTACCTAGCCGAAGTCCTCGACAATGTCTGCAAGCGCTGGAAGTTAGATAAGGTCTACCACGTCCTCAAAGTATCTAACACCAACACCATCGCCCCCGTAGACCGCACCGTCGAGGCGTTAGGTAACCGTATAGATCTCGACCTCGTCCGCCGCCGCTTCGCCAATGATGGCGCGCTTGGCATCGCTGGTTCACCGGGCAGTTCTTCCCCCAACGCTCCACTAATGCTAACGCCCGGTTCGTCAGAAACGCCACGCAAAGGAGCGAAAGGACGAGCCCTAGGTCTTGGTGCTGGAGGAATCCATCCGCTAGCCCAGAAACAAGACCTGCTAGGTTCGACAGCGAAGTATAAGAAGTATAACGTGATGCGCAAACAGCCCATGTCCTTTGCGCCCAGCCACCAACGCGTGTTGCTAATGGATGAGGAGAACGTGCACATATTGCCGGGGGAGACGGGCAAGACGCTATTTTCGGAGAGCAGTGGGAAGACGAGCCGGGTGCCGTTCAATATGATTGTTGGGTGTAAGGTTAGTAGGAGGCATCCAAAAACTTTCAGGGTATGTGTATTCGATTCCAACAACCTTGCGTGAGTGGCAATATCGGGCTGACTGTAAGGGGTTTGGCAGCTTGTTGTAGCTAGGGATAAGGAAGATACGAAACGCTATGATTTCGAGGCGCAGAGTGTAAATGATGCGGCGGAGATTGTAGAGGAGATTCGGAGAGGTATGGAGCCCTATGGAGGAATCTAGTATTAGGGGTTCGGGGACGGCGGGCAATCTCATAGCTGGAGAAAGAGGGGACGTATGTACGATTGTATTATGCAAGCGATGTGTTGTACTTTGTCGCCTAACTACCGATAGCGAGCAACAGGGCCGATCCGATATACCCAACTCAGTTGCTGTACAACGGCTATCGTGCATCAGACAATATGGGTATGAGAATAACAATGGACGTGTGGCCCCTACAATTTTGGAAGCCTCCGCTGCTTCACTGTCTGCAACGTCTTCTCTAGTGTGACGGATCGATCCATTACCACTTACACCAGTTGCGGATTCATTTCGTGCATTGGCTTATCAACTCGATGTTTCTGTGATTCGCTTATCCCTCACAGCTTCCAGATCCCTTGCAACGTTTTCCAAGTCTTCCCTTATGACTGCGTCTTTCAATGACGTCTCATTCTTGAGTAAGTGTTGGACTGCGTTGAGTAAATGCGTGGCTCGTCCTTGATTCTTGTGTCTGTTGTCCATGGTGGCCATTTGAAGTAAAGAAACAGCAAGATCGCACGTTCCAACCGCAAGCTCCCAACGGTGTTGAAGATCGGCCGACTTCATCAGCTCATTGCTGATTTTGAGCATTCCCAAAATCCACTGCCCTTTTGGGGGCGGCGTATCTTCAGAGTGTAGGACAGTTACCAAAATATTGACTATCGTAATGCCTCGTAATTCTTGGTTCCCTGTCGCTGACGGGGAACCCACGAGCTCTTTCAGGTCTTCAGTAAGCGTGTTCCACCAATCTTGGTCGAGAAACGCCCCAACTCCCTCACTTGTTTGAGTAATCCCAGACAAAGCTTCCAGGACACAACAACGAGCTCGAAACTGTTTCGTTGCCAAGGAATGGCCGGCTTTACTCGGCTGATATATGGTCTTGAGAACATCCATGATTCCAGCAGCCGCCTTTCGTAAGCCTTCGTTGTCCTCATTCGCAAGCCATAATGAAAGGGTCTGGATCTGAGAGAGCGTTAATGGACCATCCAGCATGGTCCCAGATGCCTCTGCGGCGGTTGAAGGGCCCCCAGAGATGGCCCCTCTGGTAGAAGGCGCAGATGCGTCATAGCATTCTCGGAGATGCTCAATTGTCGCATTCAATATGTCTGTAATCTTTCCCTGGACCTTCAGGAGTAGGTCCGGAGGCATGGGAATCGATAAGTCGTCACCACCGTCGTTGGCATCCATGCTTGTAATCAAGTACCCAATGAAGGACGATATGACATCGTACCCCTTAATCAGGCGAGATGATGCTGTGTCATAGTCATCAGAATGGAGGCTTTCTTGAAGATATGGTACTGTCGCCATGATATCGGCATGTATGATGGTGAGGAGCAGGTAGGAAAGTGGGGGCTGATCAAGGTTGCTGGCTAGAGGACCAGCCTCGAATATTGCTGATCGACCCTCTAGTGTCATTGCCAGGCAGTGAACGATCTCCATGATCTGGTCTCTCATTTTTGGAGATGTAGAATGCAGGATGGACATAAGCACCGGAACCCGGCCAATGAACTTTTCATCGGTCTGAGGGGAGTATAAAAGGCCCATGAAAGCCTGTAAGACCGCGACCGCCACTCCAACCATGTTTTCAGCTTCATCCCTACTTCTTCCTTCTTTCGAACGGGCTTTCAAAAGCCTATCCAGGAACTTGGCCGGGATTGTGCCCCAAACACGCTGTATGATCTCTGCACTTTCTCCCCCATCCTTATCGTTCAATTGGCTCAATTCTTGTTCAAGAACCGGCTTAAGAAGTGCAAGGCCTACGAAACGAGAGGTGTCATCATGTTTCTTCAGCAGTCCCAATGCAGCTTCCAGCTCTTTCACAGGTCGCTTCCCTGCATTTACTGGACGCGGCTCTTTGTCGTGTACAGGCTGATCTTGCTCGGCTTCATTTCTATCACTCAACTGCATTTTGGCGTTCCAATATGTGCTTTATGCATTTGCTTCACCGTTTCCTGCCGTGAACCTCCGCCACAGGGTCCGTGTAAGAGGATAACCTTGGTCTTGGTAATTCCTAAAGATGCCCCATACTTGGTACCAACTCCAAGCGGCTGCCATGAAACGTATAATGACGTACTCCTTCTTGTTGAGATATAGCTCCATGCTGGAGCTTTGCTACCTGAGATTGTTCACTCCAATTTTTGACGGTAGTAGAGGTGAGGAAATGCCAAACACTGGGGAGGTGTGCGGACCCATTCCGCTATTCAATGGACGAGGAATCGCGCTAGCGAAATCTATGAATCTTTCTACGTCCAGCTCCTGCTTGAATCCCAGAGCAGTCAGCCCGTTTTCGTCTGCCATGTCACTGCCATCAGCTTATGCTGCGCAATGCTGCGCTCGAACAATACGCGCCTCCTCAAGAACGAATGTCACGGCACCTTTAGCAATCACACAAAGACACAGAAACAGAAGGACGCCTTCGCGGCGATTGGAATCTACAGCCTCAGCAGCCTCGGCGACGAATCCTAAAATAGCAACTATAGTTGACCAGATAAGTCAATTGACTCTATTGGAGACTGCGGACCTGGTATCCAACCTCAAGGTAAGTCTACATGTCTGAAGGATCCACTGGCGGCTTCGTACCACCCCCAGCCATTCCCATCGTACTAATCCTAGTCCTATACAGACCCGCCTAAATATTCCTGATATGCCCATGGGTAACTTCGCCGCTGGACCAGCTGCCCCAGCAGCAGCGGCAGCGCCAGTCGAGGAAGAAGTAGCCGCGCCCGCAGCCCAAGAGAAAACACTTTTCACTCTCACGCTCAAATCATTTGATGCAGCAGCGAAGCCAAAGGTTATCAAAGAAATCAAGAGTATGCTGGGCCTGAGTTTGGTGGACAGTAAGAAGTTCGTGGAGGGTGCGCCGAAGCAGATGAAGGAGGGGGTGCCAAAAGAGGAATCGGAGAAGATTATTGAATCGATGAAGGCATTAGGCGCCGTGGTCACTATGGATTGAGATGGTGTATCGGAAAAACATATGCTTGTACAGTGATATATCATTGCAAGGTGTTGGTATTGTACAGATATAATCCACGTCGCACGACAACAGCGGAATATGGCCCTCTTTGATCAGCTGCTTTCCTGTCATTGATCTTTCCGTGTGCAAACGTTCACGAACTTTCCGCATCTTTTCAATTGACTCGTCGGATTCTGTTTCTGTGTGCGGATTACTTGCTTGGGCTCTCCGTGTTTCTTTCTGGTCTCAGCGACGACCTCATCATCGCTCACAACGTATTCTTAATCCTTGATTCTGATCCAGACTGACTAATGCCACAGGCGCGGGATCAATGTCATAACTTGTGCAGACAAAAGCGCGAACCACTTCTGAAAGCTTGTGGGTGGATAACCTTGGCGGTACGGCGCCCTTTGCCACCACAAAAGTTGCGCCACAAACCAAGAGTATCCTCTAATCAACCTTCAAGATGCCAAATGTTGATGTCCCGGAGACCAGCAATCGGAGACATGCTTCAGGGTTCCAGAAACGTCCCCACCAACCATAAGAAAATTCTGACTGCATCTCCACACATATTTTCACATTTAGGTAGTATCCGAAGCTTTTCGAATGCACAATTCGCTTAAATTCTGAATTCAAGTTCTCTAGCTATACAAGTAACACTCTTCGCGCTGTATTTCAAAAGTCATATACACACGGCTCATCTGTTGCAGGGCTATCTTTATACACACTACTCATCGTCGAAACGTGAAAGACACCGACTGGCATACCGACATCCAAAGATTTTATCATGAAGCTCCTACTTCAATCTATCGGGCTTCTGGCCGCCACTGCCATTGCCCTACCTTCCCGCTCCACGAAAAATCCGCACTGTGGAGAGCTTGAGAAGGGCTTTGCTGAAGCGACTTATCTTGTTAAATACTTTGGCAACGAGAGCTCTTCTACGGATAATTTTGTGGCCATTCGTAAGGGAATCGAAGCCTTAGCTGTTGAGATGAATCATTTAGGTTGCAAGGAGCAGGAGGTTCATGCTGGTGCTCGGATGGAACGTCGCAAAGAACCGTCAGAGTATTACAACAAATGTGATGCTTTCCATTCATACCTCTTTGCCCTCAATAAACAGCTTGACAATGAGCTCCTTTCTCCGTCACATGAGAATGACCGCTCTTCTACAAACAAGTGTGTTGGTGTGCACGAATCATTACCTGAGATCGACATTTGGTCCAATAGATGTGCTGACATCGACCCTACGATTGGAAATGCCACGGTCGCTGTGATCAGTTCACTACAGAGGTTGGGATGTGTCTGGAGTTCTACTTGCGGTCCCGGATGTGTCCAGATAGGTAACAACATGTTCGAAACCGTCAGGATGATGGGGCCAATGCAGTGCAATCGTTTCGACCCACCAGGCGATCCTCATGAGATGGATACCAGACGTCTCACGCTTTGAACTCGTCAGGAAGAGGAAGAGGAATGCAAGCGCGCGCAAGGCCTTAGGGAGCTTGCTAGTCACGAAGCACTCGCCCATCGATGCGATACTCATTGTACGGATTGGCAATGTGCCGATTCTTGCCCGCGGGTAGCCGCCACCAGGCTTCGATTCAATGATCCCGATGTCCCTGTTCCTAAGAAGTCCAGATCTCCATCAAAGCACCACCGGTTCTCCAATGGATGGCTATCAGTCTTGTGGTAGAGCATCCAATGGAATGTCAAGAGGGGCTGGTCCGGTAAGGTAATTACGCAGGACCAAGCACTGGCGATGCGTAGAATGCGGGAGCGAGTTGACACTTGAAGGACCTGTGGGTCAACATTTCGACGTCCGTCCCTAAGACTGATAGTATTAGAGGCCGAGAGTTAACCTCGTGGCTATTATCACGATCGTGCTTCTACACCTACAATATTGATCACCTGCAAAGCCAGTCGTACTAGCTGTAGCTGATCAGGGGTCAGTCCTTAGGATAGTAGCCGTTTCCGGGATAGTAGCTTCCCACTTGTGCCAAACCATACCGAGAACCTAACCTTTTGTCTGAGACCTGTGAATATAGTCTGCTCACGCTGTCTATTGCAAATATAACAGGTTCGAGTTCCTGGCTTGCAAGTAACGTGAATGTAGCGAATATAGCAGTACAATAGCGGACCTTTGCGATACGGTGGCATATTCGTAAGAGGATTCTGTCATAATTTCACCTTATATGACAGATCAATTTCATCCCTACGCAGGATAACATATCCTGTGATACCACTTGCCCCTGAGGTCTGCTAGAATGATCGTATCGGACCTCTCCACCTTGTATGAGTTGGCAAATTATCGATTTTGTAGAAGCCTTTCACAACTGCTCTCAACCACACTACCTGTAGTGGAATCCATCCTCAATTTTCTCCCTAAAATAGTGGAATCCTCACGCATTGGTTCGGCAAAGCTTAAACCCTCGTTGGGCGCAGGTCGACCCTGAAACTCAGAGCCGCCACTAAGGCTCTAGGGGCCATCACAAGCGGCTTAGGGGCTGAGTTCTGAAGGCTAGTTATCATACTCTGTACGCATAAGGCTTGGAGAGTGACTCGTAAAGACAGTTCGGTAGGTCAGTTTCAAGGCAGGGAAGCATGGGTGCCGGCCGGTGTGATAGAGGGGCACTATCCTTCCTCAACGTGTATATTTGTATATCTATGTTTAATTTTCCGTTCGAGTCTCCTTCATTTCTCAACTTTTCATGGGCTAAAGCGGAAAGACGGATACGTTCGGCCGAACTTTCGAAGCAGACGATGACGATTGAGCTCTACCAATCGATGAGATAGAGATGAGAATGAAATTTACCCAAGAGCCTCCATGTTGCTTTTGTTCTTCAATAGTCAACCGTCCCAGATATTCGCAATAATCCGAATGCAGCAAAACTCTGATCAATGGCAGACCTGAGCGAACAAAGTCCATTACTTGAGCGTACGGGAGCTGGGCCCGTCACCGTGCCTAGTAAAAGGTCTACGCGGAATGCAGAAGCTGCTCAGCCAGCTGCTTCCATTGTAGACCCATCTAACTTAAAATTGGCAGCGGTTATGGGCAGTATCTGGGTGAGCAGATCACCCTTTCACGCAAACAATATACTGAAGGCATCCAGATTGGTACTGTCCTCACATCAATTGGTAAGCAAATTTCCTTAGCCAGCAAGCGGCTACTCCTGTTTTCATGGCAAAAGTGTCCTCGTTAAGCTCCATCACTCCCAGACTCGACGATTATTGCCACGCTCCTTGTTCCCATCTCATCATCTTTCTCTTCATTGAAGACACTATCATGGATAGGATCTGCTTATTTGATTGGGCAGTCGATAACCCAACCTCTGAGTGGCCGGCTCACGGACATCTTCGGACGGTGTGCAGGCCTCACATTCTGCAACGCAGCTTTTGGCCTTGGCACTCTCCTCTGCGGAGTAGCCACCAATGAGTGGGTACTAATAGCGGGTCGGGCAGTGGCAGGTCTCGGGGGTGGAGCAATGCTGACAATAACCTTATTCGTTATTGGCGATCTTGTGCCACTGAGGAAACGGGGCTTCATTCAAGGTATTGCCAATATCGTTATGGGAGCTGGCTCGGGTCTAGGTGGCTTGCTCGGGGGCTGGATCAATAGCCTATGGGGCTGGAGAATGGCCTTTTTGCTTCAAGTCCCGCTTGTGGCAGTTGGTGCCATTTTGGTCGTCTTTACTGTCAGTATCCCCGCCAAAAATTCGGAGAAGTCGGCTTTTAGGCGAGTGGATTATCTTGGATCTGTCATCTTGACCATTTCGCTGGTTCTGTTCCTTCTTGGGGCAAATTCAGGGGGAAACCTCCTGCCATGGACCCACCCGCTGGTGTTGACATCTTTCTCCTTGTCTGGTGCGCTCTTGATCGTATTTGCATATGTGGAAGAGAATGTAGCCAGCGAGCCAATAATACCTGTAAGGTTATTGACAGACCGTACGGTCTCAGCTTCGTGTCTCAGCTTCTGGTTCACGTTTATGGCATTCTACGGAGTCGTATACTACATGCCAGTATACTTGCAACTGTTGGGCAATTGCCCAACAAGCGCCGGATTGCGCTTCATCTCTTCGAGTGCTGGTACCGCCATTGGAGCTTTCGGTGCTGGTATCATGATGCGAGCCACGGGCAAATACTCTTACCTCAACTGGGTGAATCATGCGCTTTTGGTACTTGGCTCGGCCCTGATGGCTCGTCTGCGCTTCGATACTCCGACTTGGTATCCCTTTATATGCCTGGGAGTCTTTGGCCTGGGTTTTGGAGGTATGCTAGTCACGACTCTGGTAGCTCTGGTTAGTGCTGTAGAACAGGATGATCAAGCTGTGGTCACATCGGCTGCCTTCGCTTTTAGGTCTACGGGTTCTGCCATAGGATTGACTGTCGCCTCGTCCACCTTCCAGAATTTACTTCGATCGCGGCTTCATACTTACATAGGGGACACAGAGGATGCCGAAAATGTCATAAGCCGCGTTCGGGACAATTTCGATGAGGTAAATCACCTCGATGCCGCAACCCGCGGGATTGTTCGCGAGAGTTACATGGAAGCAGTCAGAGGCGTCTTCCTTATCATCTGTGGCTTCAGTATTATGGCAGCTCTCACAAGTCTGTTCATCAAGCAGCACAGGTTACACACGAACATTGCTAGACGGTGAACCAATGAGAGGGTACCAGGCGCGGGCTCTTGGCTGAGTCTTGCTCTCCTCAGATGAAACTCTGTCCTACCTCCGTAGAATGTTGCTCTCCCTGGATGGAGAAAAACCCACCGTGCCGAGATGACTTTCTTGTTTTGGGGTCAAACTTCTTCCTCCAATGCCGCCGCAAGGGCTTCACTGCCCACAAGTCCTGGTAATAGCGTCGAGAATGCCAATGAGGTAGGTGGCTATAGGAGATTATGGTTCATATCTTCGTGTCATACCTGGGACATGTGAAATCTCGATCGCAAATCACTCGGAGATACAAGCCTCATACAGGTAGTAACACGCCCTGTTGGCCTCAATTGGGTTCTGATTTTCCGATATCGCATAATCACCCATGAGCGTTAGAACAAGATAATACTTGTTTAGCTTATACCAGAAAATCCAATAAGCCGAGATTATCCATTCCAAAGGATCTCACTTGAAGTACCAAATCCCGGACGATTTCATTGCCTCAGATTGACTCATGAGAATAAGGCGTGTTTGAATCCATTGCACGCATTAGCTCTCGAATTACAGGCTGGACGATATTCTATCCATGTTAACGTAGTCATTTCGGAAACTGCATGTACGTATAATTCAAAAGGGATCGTATGTGATACACACTTATGATTTTTAATATTAATGCATTGGTGATAGAAGAGCTGCCGTACAGTCATCTACTCATGCACTACCTGTCGGTCAATGTTGCAAATGGAGGATGTTGAGCTTTGAAAGGCGGAGTATTTTAATGAGTTTTCATTAAACAGGGTGTTCCACGACGCCAAATGGGGTCTACCAGCTCAAGCTCATCAAGAGTACTTAGGCAGCGTTTTGCAGGGTATGATTAGAGTTTGGGTAGCTGCTAAAAGATCCTTCGGACAGGACATAATTGTTCCTTCCAACCTCGAGTCCTACGCGCTCAGCCCATCTACACCCCATATGGGCTGGCGCTGAGTCCAGTGCCATTGGGGCTATATATGAACTTGCAGCCTTCATAGCTACTTCTGCAGATGTCTTCTACGGCATCTTACCAACCCCCCGCAGAGCCTGAGTCCAGTCAGCCCTCCAGCGTTCAGCCCGCTCAGGATGAGCACAATGATGCTCCGGCCGACCACCTCTCTAGAACTTTCCCAAATCCTGGGGTCGCGCCCCCATTTCAATGCAATGCGTCGCTGCACCGGCTCGATACCGCTTCTTCACAAGCGCATCCCACGATAACCTCACCCCATGTCCCTTCACCCTCGAGTGCCAGCCTAAGATTGCAAACGGATCTTTTGAATGAGAAAAAGAGTGAAGACTCGGCAGCTACAAACAAACCAATAATCGTGGGCGATACCCAACAGACAGTCTTCAATGCTGGTCTGCCCGTTCGTACCTCTAGCCTTCGGAAAGCCTTTACGAGGACTCACCGAGCTGACTCACTCTCGCCTGCATCGGCTATATCTTCGCCAGGTGTAGGACCACTAGTCGAGATGACTCCACTACCCTCGCCTGTATCACCCTGGGGGACTTTGGGATTGGGAAGGAAATCAATTGACGACGAGAGCGAAAAGGCCGCGCCTGATACTGCCATGCTTGATGAACTCGAGGAGCCTAAGCCTGATCCTGTAATTTTGCCTCGATCCACTCCAAAGAAACGTGCAATACCAGACGACTTGGAACAGGCTCGAATCTATGACACGAATGCCGCAGCCTATGCAAAGAATCGAAGCATAAGCGAGTATGTGCCAGAAGGCATGCAAATCCCCAAGTCGCGTAACATTGTAGTATCGACCTCAGGTGCTCCAGCGATTGGGCAGCAAGCTCTATCTCCACCAGAAGACCATATGCATCGCGAGCATTATCTGGCAGTCCAGCGAGGTCTTGCTATATCCATACCTAACCCACCAACTCCACCGGACAGCAATCGAGGAAAGGAAATGGATGATCTGGAGAGTCCGTCATTAAATCCCGTTGCCTTGAAAGGTCCGGTGCCACTGGTGTATGAGGCTTACATGGTTCGAGGAGGCAACCTTAGGAGGTGGAGAGCACTCCGACAACTAGGCAAAGGTACATTTAGTAATGTGATGCTCGCCACTAGCGAAGGAGTGAACACCTCAGACGGGTCTCTTCTCGAACCGAAAAACGAAGAGCAAGTAAACCCCAAATCTTTGGTAGCTGTCAAAATCTGCGAACTAGGACCAGCAGGAGGTGCGGATGAACAGAAAATAGAGACGTCGATCAAGCGTGAAGTCGAAATCATGAAATCCATAAACCATCCATCCTTAGTGCATCTTAAGGCTGTCAACATGTGTGAACGACAGACATTCCTAGTTCTCAACTACTGTGCTGGCGGTGATCTTTTTGAATTGGCAAACCTCAGCCTTGACGTT
This sequence comes from Cladonia macilenta KoLRI003786, assembly GCA_000444155.1. Classification (NCBI taxonomy): domain Eukaryota; kingdom Fungi; phylum Ascomycota; class Lecanoromycetes; order Lecanorales; family Cladoniaceae; genus Cladonia; species Cladonia macilenta. The sequence goes on along the minus strand of KE598592.1, from coordinate 1,267,140 downwards.
TTAACTCCTAGTCTGATACGTCGGATGTTTGCCGAGCTGGTTGCAGCTGTCCGCTACCTGCATTTACAATACATTGTGCATCGTGATATCAAGCTTGAAAGTACGTATATTATTGCTTATTCTGTTCCTTGAATGCTTATCAAGAGTCCTGTCAAGATGTTTTAGTCAACCTTCCAATAGCTGCTTTTCATGCTATGAGCGACTGGCAAAATTTCCCAACCCCCATCTTGACGTTAACCGATCTCGGCCTTGGGCGCTGGATCACCCCCGAGTCGCCACTGCTCACCAGAAGGTGCGGGAGTGAGGATTATGCCGCGCCTGAAGTGCTTATTGGCCAGGACTACGATGGCCGAGCAACCGATGCATGGGCTCTCGGTGTGCTATTATATGCTCTGATGGAGGGTCGATTGCCATTCGATCCTATTCCAGGCGCACGAAGGAAAAGTCCGACGAGCCACAGAATTGCAAGATGTGACTGGCAATGGGTTCGTTACGCCGACGCTGATGGAGAGTGGGACCCACTTAAAGGTCAGAAATTGGAAGGTGCACGAGAGATAGTTGAAGGCTTGCTCGCACGGACAAGAACCAGATGGACCTTGGAAAAAGTACACAAGACGGAATGGGTGGTCCAGGGTATAATGATCGATGGGGGTTTGCATCGGAAGGAAGAGGATGAAGGGAGAGAATAACGATGCACCGTCCTCTACGATACCATCTCCGACGTTTTGCGTAATTGTATATTATCATATGTCCTTCGTTGGCATGTCAAGGGAACGGAGTTCCAGGCTAAGGTGCTTTTGCACGTTCGAAATATGATGAATGTCTGGAGCGTTTTCCTGTGTCTCGATGCGTCGGCGCCTTAAAGGAAGGGTTTCACGACCTGAAAGAGATGAGTGAACGCAAGGATTTCCTCCCGCTTTAGCAGTACTGCACTCTCTAGTAACAGTACCGCTCATATCAAGCTGTACAATGTTACTTAGATGATTAGAGTCTTCTTTTCAGAAGAACACGACTTATCAATATTCAATTATCATGCAAAAGAGTTGTTGAGGCTAATTCTCTTAAGATCTTAAGAGCAAAACGCAAAGCTTGGACGCGGAATGTATTCCGTCCCAAGTTGCCAAGACACAAAAATTACCCAAGACTCACTGTGGTCCCAATCTTCCCAGGTATCAAGACCTTACGCTTTGCTCCAAGTATATAGCACTTCTCTTTCCGCTACAAAAAGGATGGCGATCCCATGAGCAATTCCTTGGATTCTCTGAATGCTCCTCCAGGCCCCCAGAGCCCGCTGGGCTCATCAACACCGATTCCTGTCCATATGTTCAGCTTGGAAGTAAGTATCGGCGAAGCGCAGAACTTGGTTGCAGAGCCTGTCTAATTATACAGCAGAACTCAAAGCATCTCGACCACCGCTAGACGAAGAGCTGACTCGTCCGCTCCCCAATTGAACAAAATTAGCCAGCATGTCACACAACCTAAATCGCAAGGCGCCTCGCAGGCAATGCTCTATGCCACTGGCCTGGAACCATCAGATATGTCGAAGGCGCAAGTGGGGATATCCTCAGTTTGGTATTCGGGAAACCCTTGCAACATGCATCTCTTGGACCTCAACAATAGGGTGAAGGAGGGGGTAGAACGTCAAGGACTCATTGGTTATCAATTCAACACAATCGGAGTCAGCGACGCAATTTCGATGGGTACCAAGGGTATGAGATATTCTTTGCAGTCAAGGGACCTTATAGCGGACTCAATTGAGACTGTCATGGGTGGTCAATGGTACGATGCAAACATTTCCATACCAGGCTGTGATAAAAACATGCCAGGAGTAATCATGGCCATGGGGAGAGTTAATCGTCCATCTTTAATGGTGTACGGGGGTACTATAAAGCCTGGATGCGCCGTTACTCAGAATAATGCGGACATTGACATTGTCTCAGCATTCCAAGCGTATGGCCAGTTCATAACTGGGGAGATAAGTGAGGAGCAACGATTTGATATTATCCGGCATGCTTGTCCGGGTGGTGGAGCATGTGGGGGTATGTACACTGCGAATACGATGGCTTCAGCAATCGAGGTCATGGGTATGAGTCTACCAGGCTCCTCATCCAATCCTGCGGAATCCAAGGCTAAGCAGCTTGAATGTCTCGCAGCTGGTGGTGCTATTAAGAAGCTGCTTGCCGAGGACATTCGACCCTCGGACATCCTCACTCGTCAAGCATTCGAGAACGCCATGACTCTTGTTAACATTACTGGCGGCTCCACAAATGCTGTTCTCCATCTCATAGCCATCGCCGACTCTGTCGGCATTAAGCTCACCATAGACGACTTCCAAAGTGTCAGCGACCGCACACCGTTCCTTGCAGATCTGAAACCATCGGGCAAGTATGTAATGGCTGATCTTCACACTATTGGAGGAACACCAGCCCTACTTAAATTCCTCCTCAAAGAGGGAGTCATTACTGGAGAAGGGATGACAGTCACGGGTCAGACACTAGCCAAGAATCTGGAGAATGCCGCAGACTTCCCCTCAGATCAGACTATAATTCGGCCTTTTAGCAATCCGATCAAAGAGACAGGCCACATCCAGATTCTTCATGGTAGCCTTGCCCCTGGAGGTTGCGTTGGCAAGATCACGGGTAAGGAGGGAACTCGATTCGTAGGCAAAGCAAAGGTCTTTGATAGCGAAGACGAGATGGTGACCGCGCTCGAACAGGGTTCACTTAGAAAGCGCGAGAAGACTGTCGTGGTTATCCGTTATGAAGGACCCAAAGGTGGCCCTGGCATGCCTGAAATGCTGAAACCGAGTTCTGCTATCATGGGCGCTGGCCTGGGCAAGGATGTAGCATTAATCACCGATGGTAGATTCAGTGGAGGTAGTCATGGTTTCCTAATAGGACATATCGTGCCTGAGGCGCAAGAGGGTGGTCCAATTGCTTTGATAAGTGATGGTGATGAAGTTGTTATTGATGCCGAAAGTAGGAGGCTGGATCTTATGGTCGATGAGAGGGAAATTGATAGACGGCGGGCAGAGTGGAAGCAGCCGCCGCTGAAGTATCAGAAGGGGACTTTGAAGAAATATGCTAGGTACGTGAATTATCTAAGTCGCTTGCCAGGTGCTGACTAGCGGTACAGTATCGTTACGGATGCAAGCCATGGCTGCATAACTGATGCGTGATAGGATACCCCTAAGTTTTGTACATAGGCCAGTCCTATCAGACAAAAAAGGCTGCAAGGTACTTCAACTGGCGGACCGCCGGTGCAGGTAGCATCGTCTAAATCGTCATTGATCATCTGCGCCGTTGTCACCAACTGCACTTAGCCGTCATGGAGTAGACCGGACATTTTTACGAGCATTGAAGTGGAATCTTACAAGTCCGTGTGAGGAATCTTCAGCTTTGGGTGGGTTCTGGAGATACTACTGGTTCGAAGAACGGCACTCTATTCATAGCGTCGATTGAGCAACTTACAATTTCAAAAGATGCGCCATTATCTCGCCGAGACGTTGTACAAGGGACCCTGAGCATTGGGAGAGCAATGTATCGCCTGTTTGAAGACGACAATATGAGGACGATTACATTCTCATTCGAGGTTCCCTTAACTACAATGCAAAGGGTCTTGGTTGGCTTCAACCAATTGGCTGGCACGGTATCGGACAGTGCCTTCTTTCATCTCAACTTGTTAGCTAGAATGCCATACGGCATCGTTGGTATATGCAGCCTTGCGCATAGCATTCGACTTCAATGCAATTGTCGAAATGCCTTTGTCGACAAGACACTGCAGGTGGGAATTGACCGAATGAGGTAGCTAAATGCTTTCTTTTGCTACCTAGCATAAGCAGAATAGCTATCATGAATGAGCAAAGCTTGAAGGTAGTCTTGGATTGCCATTTGCCGACACGTCAATAGTCCTCCTTTCTCCCATGGTGCGGTGCAGTGCCAGCCGTGGATCACTCACGTCGTATCCCCTTGAGCATAATGACGTCCCCAATCGCGGCATTACCTTCCCCAAAATCGCAGAGGTACTCATCTCCATCTTTCTTAAACGATGTTTCCTCAATCCAACTCGGCTGGCTAATGAACATACCCATCAACATCTCCTCCAAGACGTATGCCTGAAGTACGACACGGAATCGCTCTCCATTCTTGGCGTTGGTCAAAAGGATGGGCACGAAGACTTGCCCCAGCGCTTTCGCTGGTTGCCCAAGAAGAAATATGACTTCCTGGTCTCTTGCTTTCATCTGTGGCCGATGCTCGTCTGGGATGGAATTATAGAGTTTCTGACTGATAAAGTTGCCGTTCCCGGGGGCGATGCAGACCGCGAAACTGCCGTCGGTATTCGGGTGATGGTGTTCAAGGTAGGCGATCAGACTGGGGCTGTTGCCCATGCTTCGGACTTGGAGACTGCTGTGCCATATGCCTCTGTGGGTCTCGTCGTAGAGTGTTGGGATATGTTGTTCGCTGGATGACGGGCAAGCCATGCTTTAGGATTTAGTAGGCGCAGATCTTGGGTAAAGTCGACATGGATCTTCAGGTGGTCAGCGAGATTAAAGAAATCAACAAGACCCTAATACGAGTACGTACGGGACTGACCAAATGTGTTTGAGCGTGGCAGAGTTGAGGAATGTGCTAGCGTTATGGATCAAGACGGCTTGCTTGATATCTTGTCGGGCCGAACATTGCCCGCAAAAGGTAAGTCCATACAGGTTTCAAGCACCAGCAGGCTCTAGCTCGCCAAAGGTTGAGAATGTGCGAATGAACCTCTTATCATAGTGCTTCGCTTCGATCACCACAACAAACATATAGCAGCATACAGTTGAAAAGCCAGCGCATTCTTTTAATTCTACATTCCCGCTTACAAGTTACTAACATACTTATATATTTGCAACACGTTGCAGCCTTGCGGTCTGAGATGCGCCACCCGCCAACCTAACACGGTCAGGAACATCATCTGTGTTCTTATGATCTGACCTAAGTGTCGTTGAAGAAGTATTCATGTTTCCTACAACGATCGAAAGTGCTCAGCGCTGCTCGATCACCTTTAGATTTGTAACATGGACGGTTAACATATCAATGGTGACGGGTCCTATACTCTATTGTGCCCATTGGCAATTTATCCAATTCCTGTGCAACCTTTCACTGCAGCTAGATAATCCTCGCCCGATCCACTATGCTCACACCCAGCTCTAGTAAGTCAACAGGTGTCGCCTTATCTACCATCTGCCTAGTACTAGTACTCAGTTGGAACTAATACTTCATATCACTTCTCGAATAGAGCCTTGGAGACTTTTAAACGTCCATGCTACTATAATTTCAGTCCTTTTGATTAGTTTGGCGCATATGAACACCCCAAATAACGTAGCCAGCGATGATAGTCAAACATAATCCAAGGCTAGGTACCAAAGAGCGGTCAACATTGCAGGACACTTGGCATCTGCTGTTTTCACGCTCACTTCGTCACTGAAACCCTTCATCAAAACACGCATTGCAAGAAGTAGGCGAAACTTAGCTATACTGCACCGGTCGACTCTTGTCCTTCCAAAAAAGGGGATACTACGCGTACGGATTACTATCTATATCCCCCAAGGCTACACCCCAGCCCCCCCACCACCCATCATGGCAACTCCCAACAACCCCTCCCGCCAGGAAGTAACCCGCTCCATCCTAAAACGCTATTTCCAGCGCTGGCTCACCCGCAACTCCATGGACGAAATCTTCCCGCACATCTACCTTGGTGGCTCCTACGCCGCCGAAAACATCTCCACCCTCCTCACCAAAAACATTTCCTTCGTCATCTCAATCATGAGCAGGAATCTCCCGCCGTCCACGCGCGAAGCGTACATGGATCAACGCATCGAACATGTTTATATCAAGAAGCGGGATGATTCCGACGAGGATATTTTGGCGGTGTTGGGGGAGATGTGTAAGCTTATTGAGGAGAGGAGGCAGGGGGGGAGGGGAGTGTTGTTGCATTGTGCGATGGGGGTGAGTCGGAGTGCGACGGTTATGGCTGCTTATGGTATGTTTTTTCTTTTTAACATTCTAGCCCCTCAACCCACCTCATACATATAAGTCCGTGTTTTTATAAGTCGGTGTTTTTGCTACTCGAAGTATGTTGATAGCTGAATAGTCATGCAACGCTGGGGTATATCCGGCTCTGAAGCTGTGAATTTCATTCGCAATAAGAGACATGTTGTGCAGCCGAACCAGGGGTTTTGTGAGCAGTTGGATGTTTGGGAGAGTTGTAGGTATGAGGTTTTTACGGCGGAGAGAGCGCCGAAGGAGGCGTATGAACTGTGGAGGAATAGGGTTGAAAGGGAGAGGGCTGAAGGGGAGAGGGATAGTGCTGACAATGCTGAGGTTGATAATGGTGATAATGGGGCGACGTGAGTGGTGGTGATTTTCTAGGGGTGTAGCGCCTGCATTGTGAGTTGTGTTCATGGTTGTTGGGATTAATGGTTGCATAGCGTCGGCATTGGTTAACGTTAGGGGGTGTTCTTATTGGTAAGTCAGTAACGATTTGCATGCATAGTTACATGTGCCTATCACGATGGCACGTCAATGATTCGTGGCCATTGGGAAAGATATGTTTCAAGGATTGACTCTACATATCTCATTGTTATGCTCGGTGAAGAAAATACCTATAGAACCTCAATTCGAATACAGTCMACCGAGGGAACGACCGTTCCACGCATCTTAAAGCAATACATGGCCAGCTATATTTCAAGCAATTATCCTACCTTCCCTCCCCCAATGTCTCACTACCATGACGGGCCACCAGGCCAGCGGCACTATATTTCCCATCCAGCTTCGCTATCTCCCGTGCATAACGCAAACCCTTCTTAGTTTCAAGCTCTTGATACACGGCCTTGCACCATTTCAGCTCTTCACCCGGCTGCCGCCGCAGACAGAAAAGGGCGATTCTTAGAGGGAACAGGCTCTTTGCGGCCCCTAGGAGGCCCATGCTATCATTCAAAGAGTAAGGCATGGAGCGCATAATGTTTGTTGCGAGTTCTAGACGCTGAGGATTGCCGTGCTGGGAGGAAAGTCGATGAGCCGTGTTCCGTAGGTCAACTGCCAGAGCGGGATCAATAGAGCTAGATTGGTTGGCGCTTGTACTGGAGAGTATAGCTCCACATGTGAGAGCAATCGTGCCGCTTAGTATTAGCTTCAAGGCCCAGAATGTGGCCGTAATGTACGCATGATGAAGACTAGGGAAAGAGAACGGTGGCAGTGTTTGAGATTCGGAAGATCCATTGGCGGAGAATTCTCTGGCACTGCCCGCTGGTATACTTGACTCTGTGGTCCAGTATAAAGGTGATGGAGACTGCTGAAGAAGTTCGTGGTACCAGTCTTCAAAGTCAGCATACATTTCAGAACAGCGTTGTAAGTATGAAGGGAGCTTCGAAGTCCGTGTTTCAATATTGGTGAGATCGGCGTTGTCCATCTCTTCAAGGAGGGCACCAAGAGCGAAACCTTTATCATAAAGGCGCTGGTAAACATCTTTACCAGTGCGACCCCACGGAATTGTCGACCAGTCCGAATCTCCCAAGAAAGACGATTTGCGGAATTGTATACATTGAATCATCTATATGGTATAGTTAGATAAATAAGGCTCTGAATGGCGGCTTAGATTGTTTACCGTTGAGTAACGGAATTCCTCTAATATTGAGAGCGCCAGCGGAGTCGAATACCTGGCAGGGCCCCGCTGGCGGACTAGATTCCCAAGACCAGATATGTGGCTGTTCCATCCAGCAATCGATGGAGCGGTAGATTCAAAGAGCTACCGATCAGTCAGCTATGAGCCAGTAATCGATGCGTGCACAGGGGTTAAAACCTCATAGACCGATAGAGCGTATCCAGCAGCGAGTATATCATCCTCATATATAACATTTTCACTTGACAAGCTTTTCTGTAGGACTTGTAACCCACGAGCATAAAAAAATCTCCCCTGCAGAGCAAGCGACTCGTCTTGATTTATCCAACCTAGCCGTGTCATAGCTAGCGCCTTGAGTGAATAATAGATTGCCTTCCCAGGCTTTGGAAGACCAATGACAAATTGCAGCCAATGGCTGGGTGAGCCGTCCTGAGCATTGGTATTCGAAGGGAGGTATTTCTCCCAAAACGAGGAGATGATTTGTTGGTCAACGACGGTTGAGCTACCAGGTTGAGTGAGCAATCGATTGTCACGTGCTCCGCGATTGTACGAGACACCGTGCAATGAGGCGACCTCCGATTCGGTCGGGTGGGGTCCCAACCTCATAGACATCGAACTTGGCAAAGCTTTAGCTTCTTCTAGTCCATGTCTCTTCTCTAATCCCCCAGTGGTCCGATTGAGGAATACGGGATAGCGCTCATACCCTTCACATGTTCGTCCACTTTGGCTGCATTTCTTACAGAACGGTACATCAAGATCGCACTTCCTTCCACATTAGAGCTGGATTACTCGATGAAGAGCTGGATAATACTAACACGAATCTTCCGCCTCCTACATGTAGCACAGCCTTTTGATTTGCCCGGAACCCCAACCATGGCCAAGCCAGCACTCTTCAGGTCAGAACACAACTTACAAACCGTAAAAGTTATTTCTCCGGATATACGCTTCGTCCCACGACGGCCTAAGTTCCCAGTTTAATATTTCTCATTTATGCAGAACGTGAGTCTTTGCTTGACTGTTGCGATGGCTTTACAGCTCGGACTGAATACGCCCGAGAAATCATGTCAAGGCTCCTTTTGTCTAGATTTAATTTGATAGAGCACGTCATCCCGAGCAGAAGCCTGTTTCCATTGTAAGATGACCTTGAACGTTCCTAGCAGCCTTCGCTATCAAGCAGTCTTATGCAACTCATTAATCAACATCACACTGGTCCAGCACAGCTCCAAATCAGTCAAATTCAATGCGCTGTGGAAATTACCACGGCTCTCTGGATACGGTGCCGCAGAGAGAAGCCGAGATATGGGCATATCAGCTTCTCCTAGTATTCATGTCAAGTTGATGTAATTGGCAGCAAAGTGTAAATCTGCAGATCTTGGTGCTAACCCAATGCAGGTGTCAAGCTGCGAGATAAGCGAGTCTTGGCATATGAGAAATGAGGGCGAAGCAGGAGCTTGCAAATCCGGCACCATGAATCACAATATGTACCCGCGACTAGGATGTAGTGGCTTGAAACTCACGTCCAGCTAAGTCGTACTCTCAGAAAGGATTGGGTATCGCTTGTTTTCTCCCTACCCAGGGAGGGAACTGAAAGTATACGTAAACATGGTGCATGTTGAGTCAGCAAGAGAGCACGTAGCCTACTCCTGATAGGTCATGGATGAGCGGGACGTAATATCAAGGAGACTTCGAGATGTGGAGTCGATGTTTTGCTACGCCTCCCACCATGTAAACCCCGATATAAATATCATTTTGCCATCCCCATGACTTCTTACTCGGCTGCCACAATCATTACTTCGTTGGGAAGATGGCAGTCTTGCAAAGGGACTCAACGCTTACTGCTACCTTGTCCAATTCACAACGAGCCAAAGGATGCGTACCATACGATCCCAATGCTATAGCACCAACATACGGCTACGATCCTACCCTCAGTGCTGGTATCGTCTTCACGGTCGTGTTCTTCCTCTCCTGCGCAGTCCACACGGCGCAAGTATTCCGAAGTCGAAATTGGTGGTTCACTGTATTCGCACTTGGTGCAGCGGGTATGTGGCACCTCGTCCCTTCTCCAGACTGATCTAATTTTTGCTGCAGGAGAATGCATTGGCTGGGCAGGGCGTGCAGCCGCACATCATTGCCCATACAACAAGACACTGTTCTCTCTTCAGATCTCCATCCTCATCATATGTAAGCTTCCTGCAAGTGACTTTCGTTTCAGACGGCTGATAATGCTAGCTCCTTGCTTCTTTAGCGCCGGAATATACTACATTCTGGGCAGGATGATCAACAAGTATGGCCGCCAGTACAGTCTCATCTCCTCGAATATGTACCTCAAAATCTTCATCACCTTCGACGTCGTTTCCATAATCATTCAGGCCATCGGCGGCGGCATGGCTTCTGCTGCCGGGGGAAAAGACCCACCAGGGAACACAAAGCCAGGTACCAGGATCATGATGACTGGTATTATCATTCAGCTCGTTTCAATGTGCGTCTTTGGATTGCTGTGGCTCATCTTTCTTTGGCGGGCGCGCAGAATGCGTTATCCTAAGTCACTGGTCTGGGCAACAACATTCTCAGCGTTCTGCATCATAGTCCGGAACTTCTACCGTGCGATCGAGTTGTCGCAGGGTTGGAAGGGATACCTCATAACACACGAGATCTACTTTGCCGTGCTTGACGGTACACTGATGGCCATGGCCGTGGTTGTATTCAATGTATTCTTTCCGGCCAGGTACCTTAGTGCTGAGAGTGACAGAGAAGGACGGACCAAGGAGACTTCAGTGGTAGTGTCCACTGAAGCTTTGGAGGCCAAGAGCTCCTGACTGCCCTGGTACGCTTGTGGTGGCATCTTTTCACAGTACCACTGGCAAGCTTCCGCTGGCCTACCGTAGAACTCCAGAGCTTTGACAGATCCGTCTGTGTCTGTCAAGCGTTTACTTGGTCTGTGAGCTATTATATAGGGCTAAGACTTGGAGCCATATATAAGTAATCTTTGAAATCAAAGCATGAATGCTAATCATGGCATGATCTCGGTGAATTTGAAGGAGAATGATGGCTCTCAATATTTTCCGCTGGGAATGAATGGGTTTGGGGGTAACATCGCAGCACAACTCGTCACTTGCACAGCAATTACCGTGCCAATCGTGATCGCTCCTTTCGGAATTGCACTTTTCCACAATGCATTTCCTCTAATTCCTTCTGCGCCAGCGACAATGCCGCTACCAAATCCACCGGCCACGGCACCCATGAGCCAACATTTCCAGAATGGCTTAGGTGGCTGCTGTCCTGGAGACAACGTTGTAGACAAGAATGTGTAGGTCCCAAAACAGAAGAACAGCTTTGCTGTTTGGTTCGCCAGGCTCCTCACACTGGGCCGGCTTTGTTGCACGACCGCCTGAGCCAACACCTCAGCAAAACCCCCGAGGGCACCAGATACCCCTCCTTTGACCGCAACGGGAACCTGGAAGGGCTCGACCTGGTATCTTGCGAGGTCAAAGACCCAGAAGCGAATGCCACCACGGTATATAAGGGATCGGGCAATAGCACCAAAGGCGCGAGGGGCAGAGAGGGAATTGGGACGCGGCCAGACGCTTTCAATTGGTATGGTGCTGGCGCCAGCAAGGCAGCCTGTTAGAAGGAAGGTAGCTTGGCTGGCAGGCGTCGGGATACGTCCTTCGCGTATGAAGGATGGTACGTCCCCGAGGTCCTCGTTCGATGCCATCTTCGAAGAGCGTTCGCATGTTGACGCGGGCTTATTGAGGGCCCTGAGGGACCCCTTCTCAGCTTCGAGTTTTCGGGGGCGGCCCGAACGCGCCAAAGGCTAGTTCCAGGTACCAACCCTGGTGGGGGACAAAAATATTGGCACTCCTCTAGACTTCATCTTCAGATAGGGGCACGGTACGCAATAGGTCGGGATGGCCTTAAGACCTTCATTTCTAGAGGGTTGCCAATACTTTTGTCCCCCACGAGCTACTCTATTGTTACGATAGGGGTAGTATTAATTAGTGGTCCGGGAGCCCGCCGAAGGGTTCAACCCCCAACAGTACAGACCCCCTACGGGGCTGATGCCTGGAAGATGCGTCAGATCCCTAATTGCAGTCCCCTAGGAAACCGGATATAGGGGCAAAAGACCCTATTCTAGGGACTTATATTGGCGCCTAGGCCACTAACACTAGGCCACCTTTGGGGGGCAATACTGTTGCTAGATATATACGGTCGGTGGGCAAACCCTTCTACACCAAAACTCGCAGGATCCCGGACCACTATTCAATACCAATTCTATCGTACACTCATTTCAGGAGGATGGGGGCCGCTAAACTAGCGCCCGGATGTTATAGTCATCCAACCACCACCCGCAATCTCGGGAGAACCTAATTCCGATCACATCCTACATACCACCCAAAGTGTCTACAGAAGATCTAGAATGAAAGCCCCCCAAATTGAACCCCTAAGGTTGCCCTAAAGGAACCAGCACTAGCCGGCCCGAGGACCTTGTCGTTTAGGATAGCCTAATTCAGTCTCCAGGAACGTGACTGAGATTTCGAAATGAGCCATGAGACAGCTTCTAACTCAACCGATGGCTTGAAGTATTGCTGCTGATGAAGATACGAGGTTGAGCGACAAAGCCAACGAAACGCTACGAGGAAAGCAAAATTCAACACATGGCCGACAATCGAGACTATCGGGATACTAAGACACAATCATGGGCATGCAACCCAGCGTAAGTATCACCCAGATGGTTTATCACACGTACGTGTCGTTTAATACTTGTTCAGCCAGAGTGCCTTAAGACATCAGGACTTGAACATCTGGATGCAGAAGCGAACATGACTGTGCCAAACCACACAGACATCGGAGGACTGACTACGTAGACTGAAAGGCCGTATGATTTTGGCAAGTCGACAATGCGACAGTCAAATTGTTGGGAACAATAGCCATTTCAACGACCTTGTAAGCTGTCAGAATGCACATTTTTGTGAAGGTGACCGACTTATTCATTGGCGAGTGCTACCACATGTGATCTGGACGCAGTCACCCCCAAGAGCCACTTTGAAATGCTTTGTGATTCGGTTGGATTCTGGACGCGAGGACCGACAGTATGGCCGGAGGAATGATACGTGCGCCAAACAGATCTCGGAATGCCGCGGGTCCGAGATGGGCCTGTGACAAAGCATCTGCGTCTACTCTACCAATTACGATCTTCGTGTACGGCTCTACGACAAGGTTGACCGCCGCAAGAACAAGATGACTTATCGAGTAAGAACAGAGTGGGGTCTCAAGCCCGTAAGGAGGGTCTCTCTCTGACAATGTACAAAGCACGGACCTTTCTGGATAGCCGTTGGACGGCTCGGGCAAGCCACGTTACAGCCTTCATGTTTGTAGTATGATAGGCTGATGGTACATACGGCGATAAAGGCCTCCCTACACGGTCTCTCGTCAGCTCGTTCTTCTAGCTGAGTATGGAACTCGTGGCGGTCTGGGCTCATCATGTTTCCTGCGGTCATTATCTCACGTAATGTCCAGGATTTGTGCTGTCGCCCCTGGGGTCAGTCTTTAATTATCCTTACTCTTCGATGCTTGAGGGAAGTTGGACATACAACATACCCCCACTTCAGTGCAATTTGGCCACGTAGCTACAGGATTCCGGAGTCTGCCTTCTTTAAATCTCTACCTGGGGTACGTCTCCACAGAACATAGATTAGTTGACATTTGCTGGTCTCGAACCTCATGTCCGTTCTAGCTTCGAAAGACAGTGAGCCTGGGACAAGCCAGGAACTCAAGCCGAGTCGGAAACTTCGGCTGTCCTGTGATGAGTGCAACAAGGCCAAAGTAAAGTGCGCCAAACAGAAGCCTACCTGCAATCGGTGCACAGCCCAGAAAATTCAATGCGTTTACGGGGTTTCTTTGAGAGCTGGAAAGCGTGCCGCTGCAAAGGGGTCTAGCCGAGCTCATTCCCCGCCTCAGCGTCTCAATGCAGTGACCAATGAGGATTGTAGCAACGTTATAGCTCCTGGAGACCTTCGATCTTCAAGACGACAAGAAGATACGATGGACGATTTACACCAGTCTTTTATGTATTCAGGTGACCCCAGCACTGTACTAGACCACAGAGGTTTCGACACATACAGCACATCGCTCCAGCAAGAGACCATGCAGCCTTATGACATGGACCTGTTACTCACAAATACTGTCAAACGAACGTCCGACCAATTGCAGGAATGGAATGAACATGACTGGCTTGCCCCCGACAACCAAGCGTCAGATCCTATGGCTTTGTCGGCTCTTCAATTTCTTAACTGGGACAGCACATCAAAAACGGTATCCACGCCCATAACTCCCAGCCTCACGCCTTCGCGCGCAGATTTCTCCAGCCCTTCTTCGTCAGTAAATTCCGACATGGGTCAGACCACTCCGGGGTCTTACCAGCCTACTGCATCATCGATGAGTGCATATCGTTCGATCTTCTGTCCATCAGCCTTGGGCCTATCCGTCATCCCTCAGCCATCTATCCAGCCCTCCGCGATATCCTGGTTACCAAATCATCAACGCTCAAAATGCCAATGCCAACTTGCCATTCTATCCCTTGAAAAGACTCTTCTCCGCACTTCTGATCTCAATAGTACATCATTCGATGTCGTTCTCGCTACCAACAAAGAGATATTGAGGCGCTGCACTATCTTAATCGAATGCGAATGCTTTCCTCATGATGACTCAAACGTCATGGTTCTTTCAAGTATCATAGCAAGGATGATCTCCATCTACTGGATGAGGGGAAACATGACGGAAATGCCTAGTAATACGAATGCGTTTGCTAGTTTCGGGAGTACAGCGAACCGATTCGCGGACGACACAAAGAAAGGGTCGCTTACTCTGGAAGCTTACCATAACGTTAAGGCGGATGAGGAGAGACTGAAGATAGAGCTCGTCTTATTTGAATTGGAGAACTTGGAGAAGCTCGTACAAGAATTTCAGAAGGGCTGCTATAAGAATGGCTGCGTTCCTTCCGACCTCGAAAACAGGGAGAGCAAAAACCAAGACCCAAGGACTTTCCTCTGGCAATCTCTGTTCGAGTTCCTGACACAGAGGGTTCGATCTGTGTCAATGGATCTGAGGTCAAAAGTTTTGGCAGGCGAACACAGTCATTGGTGCTGAGGAGTCGTCTGCTGGGCCGGGCGTCTGGATAATGGATAATTGTAATTACTTTGGGAGGATCTTCGAAGAGCTTGATTTGCTGTGACAATCACATATGAAAGACCGACTGTAGTCAGTCAGCATGAGATGGGACAGACATGATACTAATTTAGATGTTGCTTTAAGCAACAAACTAGATACCACGTCCTCACTCGTTTCTCAGAGACCGACAATCCGGTTGAAGCCATCCGCGAGTTCTGCACTTGCTTGCTAGAGTACCTTCAAATAAACTACTGCATGCCTCGGGACCTAGAATAGTATACTCTATAATGGTGGTTTTGCTAGCTAAGTTGCACTGCGCCGCAAGCGCTAACTTGCAGCTACAACACTTAGCTGAACTCCTACCTACTTCTACGGTGTGTGTCTGGGTTCTTCTAATTAGTTATTCCTCTGGTTTATCCTCAGGAAACGTCGCTTCCATGATTCGCAAACACGTTTATTGCTGTTGAAACATTTCACTCAAGCAGCCAACAKACGATGCTGGCGTAGAGTACAACTTGTCTACACTCACCAGCTGCCTTGAGTTCCTGTAGAGCTCATGCGCATTACTTCGACAAGCTACTTGAGTAGAATCGACTTTGATTTCATATTCAAGAACGGAAATATCTGGAAACAGGGCACATGGTGCCCATAAGCTCAGCAAGGAAACGGAGCCGGTGGGTGGCCTTACAGTGGGCAGTTCCTTTCGCACATCAAACCATCCAATTATCGTTCAACATTGCTTGAAACCCAAGCCACGCGATATGTGCCACAGATCTTAAGCGTCTGCCCACGTCAGAGACATCGTCACAAATATCGTCCCAATCTCAAGCCAAGCCTGCAAATAGCGCCAGAGGTGTGTCGAGTGAGCATTTAGCACGCAAGATCGTCCGAAGGGGTTTCGCTTGTAGCCTGGGGGAGTTAGCCACCAACGCTATAATCCCGTGGCTCTGGCACGGAAACAGCCTAGTTCTAGGGGCCAATGACCGCTGGAGCAATGACGTTTTAGGCTGAGGAGACTCGTCACGTTAGGCATGCTTTAGGTATGGTTTCCTCCCTATCGATTATAAGGCGGCGCAAACCCTACTTCTGCAGAGTCCATCTTCCTACTACTATAGTACTGACTTTGTGCGAATCAGAACTCGCAGTAGTACATTACTGGCCTCTGAAGAGACACAGCAGGTGCAAAGTAGAATGATGCGGTCTGCTGTGGAAAAAGCCACAATGGACCGTACGATCCAGTGTTTTATTTCAGTGAAAAGGCAGGCCTTGCCTCGTCTGATGCTTCATCGCCTCATTTCTTCCACTCTACTTTACTCAAGCTTCATACCCCAAGATGGCTGTCTCACTACCACCAGGCGTGCCTCTGGATATGATCCCCTCAATGGCTCCGCCTCCTGGAGTCGTACCTAATTTCATAAATCCTGTCACCTTGGCAGATCCGATCCTCGCCGTTTGCGCTGCCACTTCAGTATTGGCGGTAATCCTCTTATGCATGCGACTATACTCAACCACGAGAGTTACCTGCTCAGCTTCCTACGATGACGCTGCTAGTGTCATTGCTCTGTTTCTCTCCTTGTGCTATGCTGGTCTTGTCATCAGCTTCAGAGATAATGCAAGACATGGATGGGACTTGCCACTATCTGCCTACACAGAGAGCTTCGCAAAGGTAGTCTTCGCTGAGCAGATTGTCGCGGCTTTGAGCCTGGTATTCGCCAAAGCATCTATCCTCCTTTTGCTCTTCCGGCTGTTCGCACCAACTCGTTGGTTCAGATATATGATCTATCTTGGTCTCGTCTGGGCTACTCTCATTTCGATTGTTTCCGTCATTGTTGCAGGTGCCATGTGCGCGCCACGGCGTGGCGAGTCCTTTGATGATTTGACGGTTGCTGAGAGGTGTGGGCACGAGACTACGTGGGCTGTTGTTCAAGGAGCTAGTGATGTGGTTCTGGACTTCTTTATCATTTACTTACCTATTCCGATGCTATGGAAGCTCAACCTGGGATTTCAAAGAAAGATTGGAGTCATGGCCATATTCCTGACGGGCTTTGTGTACGCTCCCCTTCGTTCGCCGCTCTCGATCTCCCTTCTCACTTGGAAGCTATTTCACTGACGTTGATTTGACAGTGCTTGCATGGCCAGCATCCTAGCACTCGTGTACAAGGTTAAATTGTTCGAGAACTCGGACACACTCTGGCAAACGGGACGAATCTACATTCTCAAGTAAGCAATTTCACCACCGTCCTTTCAATAGGTACCTGCTCAACCCACACTAGTATCATCGAACTCAATGTCTCCATAATGGTCGCCTGCATGCCCGCCTGCGCCTCCCTATGCCGCTTCTTCATCATCAGATTCCAACCCATCTTCAGCATAAGAACCCGCTTTTCATCGCAGCGCAGCAGCAAGCATCACAAGTTCTCTCATTCGAGAGCCTCTACTATGGTTGCTTCAGCAGGTAGGCCCTCAGAATCATACGGCGATGACGACAACAAGAAGCCCAATCATTGGCGGATAAAGAACCCGCTTAATAGTAATGCGGCGCCGCAAATCACGAGAAATTATCAGCAGTCGAGCGTGTTGAAGACGGGAGATTTCGATGTCTTTGATGAGAGGAAGGAATTTGCAAAGGAGGAACCTGGCTCGGTTGAGTTAAGGGAGAGGGGTCCTGATGCGGAGAAAACGTTGGCCACGAAGCCTTTTGATATGGTATGATCTCCTAATGTTGAAATGTACTTTCGTTTCGGGGGCGCAATTGATGGCTTTCTTCGTGTGATGAGGCAATATGAGCGGCATAGCTGGGATATCTGAGTCGGTTGTTACTGTATATACACCTGTTGTCATTGATATCAATATCGAAATATCTTTCAAATCACAAGCGATCTCGAATGCATGAGGTTTGAGAAACCCGCATAAAAGCACTATTCCGACCCAAAATCACAGTTGTGCAAGTTGGTAGATCCCTTTTGGTGTCGGCTATATCTATGGCATTCTTGTAGTCAGATGCTCGCCGCACATGGGGATTAGCCCCTTTTCTAGTACATAATGAAGTACATCACTATGTAAAAGAGATAAGAAGAGCGTGTATTTAAGCAGCTGTAGTATGACAGTTATGTGCGCTTAAGTTGAGATTGACGCTTTGCCTAAGCAAGTTATAGGAAGATTAGTATACACGCCACTCCTTTAAGCCGCTGTGATATATGTCTTCGAATATTTTAAGTAGAGATCAATGCTTTACTTGAGAAAGTTATATGAGATATAATATATATTTTACTACTTTAAGTAGCTATAGTATTATTATGTGAGTACTTCAAGTGAAGATTGATGCTTTATGTAGGAACGTTATAAAAGAACTAGTATACACTCTACTCTTTTAAGCAGTCATGATACAAACATTTGCATACTTTAAGCAAAGATTAATGCTTTGATTAGGAAAGTCAAAGAAAGATTAATATATACTCAGCTCTTTTTATCAATTATCTTTGAGGCCTAACGCGAAGGACCATCGGAATGAGCGATCATGGAAAAGATATGTCGTTCACACATTCCGAGAGCAAATTGACCCACAATCACACCTTTCACACCAGCGAGACTCCCCTACACCTATCACACAGTTGCGCTATCCCCTTCTCAACCACCTCACCTCAAAACCCCACCCGTGCAGTCATAAATCGCAACTAAGTCATCCGCAGCTATGACTCCTCGCTTCCCCCTTTTCCCCGCTTACAGGGTCATGCTCCGCCCCCATCCCCTCATGAGACGTATATATTTAAGGTGCTGATGTTATGGCTGCGGAGGGTGTAGAGGGTGTGTCCCTTTTCCGTGAGTTTTACGTCCAGTGAGTGGAAACAAAGCGGAAAGGGTGGGAGTGGAGGGGTTTTTTGTGTGTTCTGGTGCTATCTTGAAGCTTTTTGCAAGGACGTCTGATATATGCTGGTGAATTACCGCTTTAGTGCCGTGAGGATTGGTTGAAGGTGCTTTTCGACTCCAGGATTTCTTCGAAGAGCTTGGAAGGTCGTGCTGAAAGTGTCCGTCATCATGCGTAGAACTAAGTTGTGGTCGTTATTGACCTTGGGGGACGGTCCCTGGGAGGTTTTATGGCTATGGTATGGTCAGAAAATCGAATTTACGTTCCAATACTTTGGTTTCAACACTCAGCTTCCATTACTTCATAAGMTACTGTAAGTAGCGCATATCTGTTGATAAACATAATCTTAAATTGGGAATCTCTAAGGCTATTTTTCACGGGTATTACGAGTGATAACTTGTCAGGTGTCGGCTCTATGTGCATGACCATTCTCCTATATCCATGGTTAGATGCGAGAGTTGCCTAAATGAGAAAACGCTTGACCGAGGTTGTTTACCTTTCGTCTAGATTCTCAATGCCCGCCTATGAAACCTTTCTAAGTATGTCTTCAGCCACTTGGTGAACATGCTTTGGCAGTCTTATAAGTACTCCATTACTATTCTTTAGTATCACACCTAGTATTGGCAATGGCGGATGGGGGATCGAGTTTTATCTCCAACGCTATTGCTGGAAAAAGCCATAGCGCCGAATGGCAGTAAAGAGTATGGCTTTCGTGGCCCTTACCTGAAGCATCTTGGGCGGGACTGGAGGCGAACCCAATTTGGGAGTCACTATCGCTACCGGTTTTGTTAAAGTTGGGAGCCTTTGAGAATAGTTCGCCAATTTGCAGAGTTGCCTAATGCAGACCGCCATGTATGATGGCATGTTCTTTTCCGCTTTTCTTGAGCAGATGGATATTGTTTATACTTTGTAAAACATCAACGGTTTGATTAGTGCAACTTTGCTGGATCCGGTTACGGGCTTTGGTGGAGATTTAATATTGAGTACATCTATCGAGCTCTCGATAAGCTGTTCTGCAAGGTACGAGCACCCGAGCAATTGGAATGTGTTGGGGATATGATTTTAAGATAGGTACTCACTGAGTGACTCCGGTGACGAGACTCGTGGGTAGTCAGCTGTTTGGAGGGAGACAAATATCTGAGGTGTATGTAAAGAACTGTCCTAGCTGTGTTCATCGTACCTGGGCTGCTGATCTCCTTCCAAGCTGCCATCCACGTACCCAAATGCTAAACCATCAAACACAAAGGAAAATCTAGGATATCACTGAAGAATACAAATTATTGTTTGCGATCAAATCCAGGTTTTCGATTTGTTGAATTCCAAGCTGTCCTTCGTAGACTCCAAACGGAATACGTATTGTGTTGCAACCAGTCCAGAGTTACCATATGATGAGTTCCGAGCAGTTTCAAACCAAGAGCGGCAGAAGTGTGACCAGGCTGATATGAGTTTTCATTCCTTGAAGAGCAGCATCATGCCAGATTGTTCAATAGGCATAACATTGCATAGGAAAGGGTATACCCCAAATTACCCATCGTCTCCTACATGGAGAAATTCCTATACCCGACATTCATTTTCAAATGACGGGATCTCGAGACTCAAAAAGGGTAGCTTCTGATCGTTAAGACTGCGCATACGGTGTGCAAGTTGATAAAAGCCTTTCGCTTCGGCTATTTCTATAGCATTCTTGTAGTCAAACGGTCGCCGTACATGAGGATCGGCTCCCTTTTCCAGCAAACATTCGACTAGTCCGGCATGGGACTGGGCGCTTTCGACAGCGGCTTGTAACGGCGAGGACGCGCAGTGAGTCATTACTGGATTGACTATAGCACCGGCAGCGATGAGATACTGGACAACTTGCAAGTGGCCACCCATAGCCGCAACCTCCAACGTCGTGTGTCCGCAGGAGTCGCGTACGTTAGGATCTGCCCCTGTGTCCTGGAGCAGGAAATAGCAGACCTGAGAGAGACCAGTATCTGCAGCTAGAAACAGGGCAGTACGGCAGCGAAAATCTCTAGCTTCAACATTAAGCTCCTGATTGTCATGATCTCTGCAAGACCAGCTTGTGTCTACTGAGTGGGCCAAATTAGGCTGGTTTGAGATAGCCGCCGATAAATAGCTCCTGTTCGCTTGCGACCAGACCACGTCTATCACATGATGATTCCGTTCTTTTGCTGCCCTGTGGAGGCTCGTGACCATCAGCTCCGCTGGAACATTGTCGCACCCAAAAGCACCCTGAAAGGCCTTCGGGAGTATCAGCCGCATCATTTCAGAAGTCTGGAATAGTGAATTGGCAAGGAGAGTAGATGGATGGATCGATGCGCCAGATGGCGAATAGTCTTGCATACTTGACGCTCTTCTTAGTAGGTGTTCTGACTCCCAAGCGTGGCCATATTGCTGAAATATGCTGGCGATTCTTAATAAGGGGTCCCGCTTCAGAGAATCGTAAAGGGAGGGGCCTTTATCTAAAGCGCTGATGAGTCCAAATAGTATTCTCAGAACCCGGTCTTCTTGCTCTCGCTTGTTCAATTCGAGGGCTATTTGATAGATTTCCATGAAAAGCAGATGTATCCTCGCTCTGAAAGACGATGCATACGGCCCTTCGGCCAGGAGGTGTTTGCAAGCTTTGGCCGAAACATGAGACTGATATATCAAATGTTCTATTAGGGCATTCAGTTCATTTAAGCTGGTGCGCAGCTGCAATCAGTTGAACAATACAAAACAAGCGAAGGAGCGTTTACTTAGTCATTGCGAGCTTGAGTTTCTCATCAGAATAGGCTTTTAGGTCGCCTTTGCCTTCTTTCTCGTCGTATGTGCTACCCGCAGTGTTGTCCGACTCTGAGGCATAACGGTACTCAACCCGACGTTTGGAGACTCCCGGATCCTCGTCTCTTTTGAAGTTCGGTCCGCAGGGTAAATTTCTCGACCCACAGAATTCGCACTTCTGCCCAATTTCCCCATTCCAGACACGGTCCTGAGGTGTGCACTGCGCCGTGGAGGGACTCGTTAATCGTAGGACAAAGCAGATCCCAGGGGAGCGGTCCTTACTTACCTTGACCTTTGATTTGCGACATGCACTACACTTAGCCGAGGCACGATTACTGTACGCTCTCTTCGTATCATTCGATTCTCTCTCCATCAGCCTAGTCCAGATGCCGATATGCAATTAGTATAGTCGGAACATAGGGATCAAGAGTACTACATCTGATAACTTACGGTTCGATTCGATCGCCTTGATAGAGGCGGTCCACTGCAATCGTCCGTCGCTTTCAATGATAATGTGTGGCGAGGCTTTAGCTTCTCATAAGGCTTCCAAGTCCACATTCGAGTGACAACCAGTCAGACCGTCAACTAGTCATCAAATAGGTGGCGGGTCTTGGCTCAGTTGCACTGTAGTATCCCTAGATATGTTCGATCACGATTAGGATGAGTGAACGACTTGTGTTGGTACTGTAAGAGTCTTCCGGCAAAGCGCATAAGCCCAGGCAAGGACTGCAGGCTGAGCGCAGAAACTCTTTACAGTATTTCAAACCACCTGGCTGGGACTGTGTTCTCCTACTCGACAAGGCTGAGAGCTTTTTTGATCGCTGAGATTCCGCTAGTGATAGTGAAAGTTTCATTTCTACTCGGTTGACGTTGGTAGAGTGGGGCGAAAATAGCCACGGGTATTAACTTCCAGAAGGAGACAAGCTCCATGCGTGGGCACCCACCACTAGTGCCCAGATCATGCAGTACCTACCCCTTACAACGCCACTTGCCTCAGGTCTGACCAATCACTGAGCTCTGTTGGATATCATACCACTCAAATTAGTTCTGACGTCTAAGACTACGTATTTCCGTCGAGCAGTGGCAGCCACTCATAGAACATCAAGCCTAGGCTCCGATCATGATTCGGCCCGCCTTTTCCGTCGCCTACCGTGAGGCATCCAAAACGGTGAGAGAAAGACAGTATCAAAGCTTTGTAACAAACGGCTCCATTGTATCTACGTTTTCAGCAGTGTAGCAGTCTGTGCTCCAGGTACATGTTATCCGTAGGAGAATGTCCGCGTGATTAATCCCTCGCATCCAAAAAGATGAAAGCGCAGAATCCATGATTCCTGCACAAGTAATGATGGTGCCAGAAGCTCCAATCGGGATTGAAGTTGGCTTATGCCTAAAGCTTCGAAGATCGTGTCCTCAGCAGCTTGAGGAATATCTTCATTGCTGCGGCTAGAGTATTGATTCGGGCACTGATGATAAAGTAATACCTTGGAGTTGTACGCTCTACTATGCAGTAACCATCTCGGCACATGAGAAAGCCCTCTATATCTGGAGATCGTCACATTCATATTGATGGGCTTCAATTCCTCATCGCCGTGAACCAGGACAAATCCGTCAGCGCACTTAACGGTGCAAGGTGATCCTCTGTATGCAGCCATGACGGCTGGGCAGAAAAGGTGTGGTAAGGCCAAACACGGTCATATGAAGACGCCTTGCCGAATCCGAACATTGGGCTGCTGGCTGACGATAGATGCTGACATCATGATGATCTGGACGGTCATGGGGAATGTAATTGGGGAAGACAGCATGAAACCTACCTCCATAGACCCTATCCGCGCAGCTACCGTTCTCATTGTCCTCCATAGAAACTAGCCCTCAACCAAGACTTCGTGGATAGACATGTGGATAGTCTTCTTTGTCTCCTGTACCGAAGGAGACCCCGAAGCGGTCCATTTGAGCTGTAGCATTACCCTCGGAAAGACTCATATGAGCTCCCTCCTAGCGGTAAAGCAGGATGAGAACGCATGTTTTCTGCAATGCTGCCGGCCCGATGCGACTCTATGCTTTAGCCCTCAGAGGTCTACCTGTATCCGAGATCAAGCAACTTTTGTTCCTATGTCCACCAGGTCCACATATGTATCACCAACACTCCCAACTCAAACGACGCCAATTATCAGACGCTTGGGCGCAATCGTGCGCGCGATCGAGGCGAATGGCACGCGCGCTGAAAGACTGGCAATGCTGTCCTGCACTTGAGTTTCTCCAGGGTCTGGTTGGATAATAGATCCAGTGGGAGTAGAAGCTGACAAGGGCATTAGCATTGGTACAGCAAGGAAGACGTGGGTAATTTGGAGCTCAAACACCTGAGAGTCAAGCCTCTGTTGGGACACTGCGGGTTTGGTGAACCTTCCATCCCCGTCGAATTGAGCACAAGGGAAGACAGGTGGAGCAAGGCAATGACCAGATATTATTTCAGACGTATCTATAAACAAATTCATCGTGACCAGACATTAGAAGGAATCGTCTTTGTCGCCGTGGATGTGGATGGGATGCGTGGAATCCTCATCGCTATCCTACCATATCATGCGTAAGCTTTTCAAGCTATAATTCTAAAGAGTGCGGGCCACACGTTGTAAAGCTAAAGAAAAAAGGATTCTCCCAGCTTCTGGTTCGTTGTGGATAGCATTGACATGGAGCGCTTGAGATGACGTCTTCGAAGGCGAAGACGTCTAACGATGATCCTTATTGAATGTCTTTGATTTTGTACGGAGTAAGGAGAATTAAGAAGATTTGCGTTACTCGTTTTTGTGAAAGCCCTAGCCCTAACTTTAGAGAACGCCCTGGGGTATACGGGTGCTTTAAGCGAAGGACCCTGTGTTTTGGGCCCTACCTAAGGTACCTTATCAGTCTCCGCAACAGGGGTTAGGTTCACAGTGCCGAATATTTGGCACCCTAATATCATGTTTTCACTATCCTCATGGACAAACGATTTTGTTGGGCGTTAATATTTGTTGGACGACAAATTCTTGGTGCCCCCCCAGCTCTAGCGGTACTATGATACCAGGCTAGCCCTCAGGTTTTGACAGTTACTCTACATCTACTCTCCAGGATTACACCAAAGTTGGTACATCTCCTACGGACTCCAGTCTTGGGAGTAAGTAGTATTGCTAATTTGTGTAATACCACCCGGATTCTAACATTCTTTATATCTATTGCGTGGATACGGCTCAGATGTCTTTCCAACTTGCTCCCACATGGACGAGGCATTAACGTAAGCGAATTTGACGAGCTTGCTCATGGATATCAGATTCAGTAATCTGTCCTGAGAGTCAACATCTAATAGCTCTACTCTGTTAAGATCTGATTGCTTCCTAGCCGAAGGGTGAGCTAATTACTCGCTTTGAATCTCCCTTCAACTTCATCGATAACTCCATGCTGCCAGAGACTCGAAGTGGGTCTGGAAGTACATCGTATATCCGCTCCAAGGATATAGCAAGAAATTATTCCCAGCTTCATCTTTGTAGTAGCTTCTACAATCCTGCCAGACACGGCTTTTGAGAGCTTCTTGGACTTCCTTAGTGTACTGTTGCTCATTCCTAGATTTGACCTCCACCATTCTTTTGGATTGCAAGATGACTGGTCTCGCCACTTTCAATATCAGGTCAATAAAGTTTTCAATCGACGCCAGGGCTGAAGAGTGGGCAGCAATGGAATTTGGGCCGTTGAGTAGAAACAAGTTGGGGAACCCGGCGACCGAAACCGACTTATATGCAGCTCTGCCTCCAGAACGCGCCCAATGCTCGTCCAGAGTGATGCCATCCTGCCCTGAAATAAGGATACTGGAGCGTGTGGTCTCGAAGCCAGTTGCCAGAATCTATCCAGCCAAGCTGAGCTAGGTTTACGTAGCAATACAGGTTCAGGAGGACTTACCACCACGTCTGCATGATGACGCACCTCAGCCTTTGTGACGATAGCGTTAGTTTCAATTCTACCTATGGGATCGAAAATCAGTTGCATTTTCTCCTCATGCAACGCTGCGAGGTACTGGGAATCAAGAATGGTTCGTTTGCAGCCAAATGGATAAGCTGGTCTGAGGTACGACCAGTATACTGCAGGTGCTGTGGACCGTACGTATCTTTCCGAGGCTGCGGAACTCCTCGCGCGGGCTCTTCCGCCCTGCCCGAGATCAGTCCTATAGGAAACAAAAGCGTAATCAAGCATGTGAAATAATAAGCATCTGATGAGATTGAAAAGTAATGGTACATGCTCAAGAGTATATCTCCAAGCTCCGCCGATAGTTGGGTTTACTCGGCGGACATAGTGTTGAGGTGAGCGAATAAAATGGTTGAGGCTGTTAACCTTGCTCAGAATACGAGGGATGAGTTGGGTTGCAGAGCCTGTGCCCCTGTAAGTATGGAACATTTGAGGTGAAAGGTGTCAACATACAGCCATTTCCCACCACCGCAATGTTCTTTCCATGAAGCACAACATCATCTTTCCAATTCGCAGTGTGCAAGACAGGGCCTTCGAAATCTTCGAGTCCTTCGATGTTGGTTTTTGTGGGCTGAACGAATGTTCCAGCAGCCGAGATTAGGATCTTACTGGACTGCGTAAATGTCTGCCCGGTCACAAGGTCCTCGAGCTGTAGCTTCCACGTGTTCGATTCGCCTTGCCACATAGCCGTTTTGACGGTGACATTTAGGATAATCCGTGATTCAACATCGTATCTCCGGGCGAAACAGCGCATGTATTGCAAGATCTCGGATCGCTCAGGGTACCACTTGGAATACTTTAGATTAGGCGCGAAAGAAAGACTGTAGAGCGGAGAAGGTATATCCACGCCGCATCCTGGGTCTGTCCTGTTCGTTCAGGCAATCTAGGCCATTTTACCTTAGGATCCAAGGTAACTTACATGAATTTGACCACCAAGTGCCTCCAAGTGAGGCAGATTGCTCGAAGAGCACATAGTCTCTGAAGCCAAGCTTTCGATCCAATTGGGCACCCATGGCTAAACCTGCGAAGCCTGCGCCCACTATGACTATGGATCTGTACGGTAAATTAACTTCCATAATCTAGTATTTGAGCAGTGAGGGTGTCGTCAGGCGGCTACGGGCCCATATTTATGGAGGTTAGTGGACCAGCAACCGTACGACTACCCGTGATTTTAGGGTAGGATCATCGCCCCCCAATTCGCAAGTTTACAGCTCACCCACTAAATTTGACTAATACTATAAGGCAGATGCAATCCTTACATAATCCGGGCGTAAACGGACTCGAACC
Organism: Cladonia macilenta KoLRI003786; assembly: GCA_000444155.1. Classification (NCBI taxonomy): domain Eukaryota; kingdom Fungi; phylum Ascomycota; class Lecanoromycetes; order Lecanorales; family Cladoniaceae; genus Cladonia; species Cladonia macilenta. The sequence goes on along the minus strand of KE598592.1, from coordinate 1,240,415 downwards.
AAGCTTCCTAGTTCGCATCGGAAGAACCATTTGACATGCAGCAAATCCAAGCCTAGGACGATGACATGGCTGTCTCATGTACATGAGGCAGTGTTCAGCCAGGGCGTTGCCCTATCTACGCAGCACCAATATCTACACGCTAAACTTTGGTCTAGCGCAGTGATGCCTGAAGACATGTATTGGTGGCTTTGCTTTTGGCTAGCATGCTTTTGCAAGCCAGAGGCTATGCTCATTACTCCGTCGAAGCGTAGAAAAGATTCGTAAATAGACAATCCATGGGTCTGAGCGAGCTACTGCGACAAATTGCTTGCTACAACGCGATAATGCGTAGTGCTATCTCCAATGACGTTCGACACGATGATGATTTAGAAAATCCAGTGCAATTTAATATCAATGCAGCACAACTGAGAACTTGGCCCTTCCTTCGGATTTTGACTCTTGGACTTCTTGTTGAGTAGATGAGCAACTGTCACGAGTGAACTTACTGACTGCTGATTCTAGAGCTCTAAGCGACATATGACCACTGCACAGAAGGAGTCCGTTGCTCTTCAACCATGTAGGTCTTGCGAAATGGGCACGTTACTCTGAAAATATTGAGGTCGATTAGTTAATCCCGTAGAGATTCAGCTTACAAGGACACTCACGTCGACGCCAGAGTGCCAGGAGCCGACCAATGAATACACCAGATGGTACTTGAATTTTCTGCAAGCACGCTTGAAACAAATATCCTGTGATGTCACCAACGTCATCCAGACTGTCCCAGCCCAACCAGAGTCCCTCCCACGTTCCGACCAAATGTATGATTTGATCGAGGTTGTCGCAAAGAGCATTTCTGGACAGAGCGAGCTCACGTTCGATGCCATTATTGACAATCTTAAGGCGAAATCCCTTCTGAAGACCAACGACGAAGCCAATTTCTTCAGTCATCAATTGGTTTTTATTATCACCGGAATCATAACGATGCTCTACGAGCCTTCTCTGCAACCAGGAAGTGGTAGACTCGTACTTACCGCTGAAACGACGGAAAGGCACAGGCCGCCCCGGAATGTAACGTGGGTGAAGCACTACCTAGACGAAACGGACATAACAGAGCACCCTATTAATGTGCTCTTGACGCATCTAAGTACCTTGGAAGGCCCAATTCCCTGCCAAACCAACGAGAGCTCTGGACTAGAGCAAGATGCCTTGCAAGCTTCTAATCTATGCTACTACGCACTCACACGTATGGCCAACATCAAGATCCAGTGGGTGGAGAATGTTTGCGAACATCTGGAATTTGATCAGCGGAAAAAATCCTTGAAGATATTCTGTTTTCCCTCATTCTGCGCAATGATGTGTTCCGGGAATCCAGAATTAACCTTCCTTGACAAGTAAGTGAGACCTCACACTCCGATAAGCTCGGCTTATGAGAATGACCTAGATTGTTCGATGAGTGCTTGCCAGAGTCATCAACCATAATAAGATCAGATTATTCGAGATCTGCTGCTCACGAATTCTTTCGCGAGATTATTTTTACGTACCGCCTCATTTTCGGACAAAGCAAAGACTCGTGGAGAGCATATCGCAAGACGCACGGTGAAGAGTTGAACAAGGAACAGCACAGAGCACATTGGGATCCTCTACGTCACATTCTCTGCGCAAATGATTGGTTCAACATACCAGTCTATAGTGAGCTTGATGCTCCAGATGTGAGGGCTGTGTACTCAGCAAGATCTGATTTCCCTTTTTTCGCTAAGAGACTCATCAATCTCCAACAATACATTGCAACCCAATCTCCGAACGACTGGAAAGCACTATGGCGAGACCGTAGAGACGTAGCGCGCTTTTGGGCTTTGTGGGCGGTTGTAATTTTTGGTGGCGCAGCCATTTTTCTCGGTATGATTCAGGTGGGACTGGCAGCAGCCCAGGTAGCGAGTGCTTTTGGACGTTCTGAGTCTAGGTTTTGAGCCATGTATCGCTGAGAATGGACGATGTAAGAGAATAATGCGTAAGTATATAGAGACGCTGTTAAAGTTAGATTTCAATACTCATCATACAGAGTAGTACTTTATTAAACATTTGCTAAATCCTGGAAAGCTATGAATAAGATTGGGGCCATTGAATCTTAAGTTTTAGCAGTATCATTAGTTGTAAGTCGTCTGGCGTTAGTTTTATATGCATGACTTGTGCTCCATTCTCTCACACAAGAATCACGCGAAATGTCCGTCAATAGTATCCTGTTGAAGGTATTAGCAAGTTGCCTATAATGAATGATCAGATATCTGAGCCTCTCTGATTGAACCGGTGATTTGACATGATACTCATAAGAGAATGGAGCATAAGTCATGCCGATTAAGGGGGAATTTAAGTTGAGTCCAATACATATCAAGCTCCTCTAGAGTAGTAACCATTCGTATCATACACTTATTAAGTGCGGAAAAGGTATGACGAAGGGTTGGAAACCCTTAGAGCTACTATTCCTTAGGGCATGATTAGCATTGGCTTATCAAGTATTGGCTTCATATGCATGACTTATGCTCCATTATCTTACATTCTAGTTAAGTCGCATAGGTAAGGTTTGCGCCAAGGCATATCCTATCTAAGGCACGTTAGGGTACCCGTTCCCGCACATTCCGTCATAGGAGGGGGAAAACCTCGCCCACCTGAAGACGTCTTTTGTCTTTTGTCAATCAAGTTATAGCAACTTTCAACAATCTCATCAATCTTTCTAACACTGATCCTCGTCACCCTAATGGATGATCCTTTTCTCGATGTCTTTGACATCGCCGCCGTGGTACTCGACACCTCCGCATCGTCTTGAGAGTGGGCCAAGGTTGGCGGTTTTCTTGGCCCAAATGTCTTCTCCCAAGCACTCATAACCTGAAGCAGCTTTTCCTCCTCGTTTTCTCTAGCTATCAAATTCATTCCAAAGGCTCGACCGTTGAAGTCTGCGAACCCAAGAGGTACCGTGGCGACAGGATAGCCAGCGGCAGCAGCGACACTCGCAATACGAGCATCAGCTGGGCCCATAATCACATGGATATCATTCTCTTTCAGAGAGTTTTCGATTGCGCTACGTGTCTGGTTCCTGGTGATGGCCAAACCTCGATCATACCTTTCGTGTGTCATACTATTTTTCAATACCTCCAACAAGACGTCCTGGTCTGGGTGCTCTACAAGGCCTCAGTCACTGACAGATACACGAAGTGGTGTACTTACCATTAGGCATCTCCAAGTCCTTGTTTTCAATGTTGAAATCAATGAGCTCTTCAAGAGTATGAACGACCCTCCGTCTCCTGAACAAGGCGCTGAGATCTCTCAATCTCCGGATACGTTTGAGGCTTCTGAAGAACTCCCCGGGGGGCCCAAAACCTTTATATTTTTTGAAAAGTCCGAGGTATTCACCCAGTGAAGCCTTGAAATCGTGACCTGGCTTTGTAATTAGCCACATACGAAGGTCTTATCGAAAGGTAACCCACCCATCAGATCATCAATGTCCTCACCACCATTGGCTTGTGTCCCATTCATGTCTATTAAAGTCACTGCCGACACTACTCGAGCCCCTGTTTCCCTGCGTATCTTCATTTCTGCATCGCTCATGGCATCGAACTGGCTTTTGATTAGCACATGATTGCTTTCAGTGCAGGATGAAACGTACGGTTTGCTTGCGGAAACTTTCATTCGGCTCTACCACGAATTCGGCAGGCTGCCACAGGCTAGGATCAACGAACCCCACCCCTAGACCCTTCCAGGAACCCTCCAGGTGTGAAGAGTCGAATGTGCGCCCTAATAAGATACCCATGATATTGGCAAGATCTCTGGGGGTTTTTGCGAGTCCGCCCACACTGTCAAATTCTGGAGATATTGGTTGAATTCCTGCACTGTCCACTGATCCAGGTGTTGCCTTCATTCCATACAGCGCGGCCCGGGTCGCAGGCTGCACCAGCGAACCATCTGTTTCCGTGCCGATCGATACCGGAGCGAAGCCTGCAGCCACTCCTACAGCGCTCCCGGAAGATGAACCACAGGGTGTCTAGAAAGGTGCAAAGGATCAGGATGCAATATCTGCTTTGCTTTCTGGGTCTTGCTCACACTATGACCTAGGAACGGGGCGCTTGCAACTTCACCTCTGACATACGGCGATCTAGTCTTAACAGAGTCGTCAGCCACGCAATCACAAATCTTTATATGGTTAACATACCTGCCCACCGACCGCAGACCAACCACTGGTCATCATTGAGCCTTTCATTCCTCCGAGCTCCTGACGACCTGGATATCAATATGGGTTTATACTTTAAGCACGATCAACAACCCACAGTCAGATTCGTCTTGGCTATGATGATCATGCCGGCTTTGATCAGGAGATCAACAACAGCAGCATTCTTTTTGGCTTTGGCCCCCTTCAGTGCAAATGAGCCGCAGGTGGTATCCATACCCAACGTTGGAGTGCACAAGGTGTCCTGATGCCCATGTTATTGACGATTCTCAGCTTAAATCTGACACCATCTGGGCAAAAAAACCTTAATAATAATTGGGATTCCGTACATTGGCCCTCGAGGTATGTTCTTTTTCTTTCGTCGAAATCGCTCCTTGTCCAGCTTTCTCGCCTCTTTCACGGCCTTTTCCCGGGCAATAGTGGAGATAACAGCATGGAGACGAGCACCTTTGTAGTTGTGCCTGTCAATCTGGTCTAAGTATACACCGACCAATTGCTCACTCGTAATTTGTCCAGCCTCGAGCAGGATTTGCAATTCGGCGGCTGAAATTCTCAAGAGGACACCCTCAGACAAATCGTCGTGTTGTGGCTCTAGAGGCTTCTCATAGATGCTGCGCATTGCTGATTCCATTGGAAAGCCCAGTGGCCTCCGGTAGCATATAGAGAGCGCCCAGCCTGAAGAAGGCTCTTTCTCTTGGAACAGTGCACAGAAATGGAAGATGATATGCAGCAAAAGGACCACTCTGAGTGTTAAGTCTATCATCAAAAGAAGGGATGGGGCTTGTTCAGAGCGTTGATTTTGGCGGAGTTTACACTTGGCAGTACGACACCGTATGCGTACGCCCTGGAATGGGTACCACTCGGGTGGGATCTTACAAATCCATTGGATGGTTTTGGCATAGTAAGGCAGCTTATGTAAATAGCGATCGCTTATCGCTCGCATATCGCATACGCTAAATATTTGCCCTATTGAGCTAATACATCCAGCGGCAACAACTTCGAAAAATTACGATGCTTTAGCGGCGTATCATTGAGAATCGTACGCTTGTTGGGTCTGTAATAAGGGGTCAACCCAGTTTTTGCCGCTGAGATCTTCTCTCCGAAGGTCTGGCAGCCATGAACTCTGTGAAGACCACCTTAGACTTCCTCGCGGACAGCCCGGTCTACGATAGTCAAAAACCTTTTGTTGTTCTGAGGGATATCAACCACAGAGGAAAGCACAGGAATGCGCAATTAACCAATATCGAGTGGGAGGTCCGGCCTGTCCTTGTCAACGACTTGAGGCTCCAGTCGAGCGACTTTACCCTCGAAAACGCGGGTTTCCAGATCCTTGACCATGTTTCCTCGCATCTCCAGTTCACTGATATACCCTCCATGAGTAGATACCAGCAAGAGACTGAGACCACTCTAACAACGCTCTTCGAGGCGGATTTTGTACTCTGCTATGATTGCAAGGTATCTTCTCAACAGCAAATTCACATCTAGGCTATTGCTCACTCGTGTCAAGCTACGCAAGAATGGCAAGTTCGAAACTGACATGGTTGATATCAATGACCCTTTGACTATTGAATTACCACCAAAAGGCCTCCATGGTAAGGTACATTCACCCCCGAATGGGCAAATAATGACCTGGATAGTCGGTAAGTCTATACCTTAATCCAGGCGACAGAGCGACGAGGATGATCGCCAATGCAACGAAGACAGCACTTTCGACAGTTCGCCAAATGTGATCGAGGATCGCCTCAACAATGAAGAAAAGAAGCTGTTCCTACGACCTGGCAATAGAGTTCGTATCATAAAGTAAGTTGAGTAGGGACCTAATTACCAATCCTGCGACACTCTAATCTCCTTTTCAGTACTTGGCGGCCGTTGATACCGAAGCTCGAAGACCGACCTTTGGCTCTATGTGACTTTCGATCTGTAGCAACTGAGGATCTGGTTGCCGTCGACCGTGTGTTTCCTGACCAAGCAACAGAGGGCTATTATTTGCGTTATAACAGCAAGCAGCGGTTTTACTGGATATCACACCAGACTCCAAAAGAACTACTTGTCATGACTCAGTACGATACCAAGCCAGGTATACATGCCAGATGTAAGTCTGTACGCAGTGTATCCAATTCTCAGAGATTGACGGTACACTAGACTGTCCTCATGTCTCATTTCACAACTCACAGGCTGCCAAAGATGCACCTCCACGTCAAAGTGTGGAGACAAGGTCTATTGTAATTAACAAGGCGTTAGTGTAACCTGCAATGATCTTGGTATCCAGTGATATCGTAGCGTTGGATCAACGGTACTGAATCATGGGTAGCTGATAGCGAGCTATCAGTAGGATATTATTGGTTCTTGGTGACCAATAGGAGAGATATGCCAGCCTGCATGGCTGGTGCAGAAGGCATATCCAGGCATCAGCAATGGTGTGCATGAAGCTCTACTTTAATGTTCAGCTCGCACTAGACTCGCATTTGGCGGCTCTGCGATCCCAAACCACGACCTAAGGGTGGGTATTTCACTTATATAACCTTTCTGTTGCCGTCGATGTGCCAGCCGAAGCAATTCATTCTCTTCAAAAGGATACTAAACTTCTCATCGACATAGACTGTCCAATCCTCAGAATCGTGTTCCCAATTGCACACAATCTTACCATGGCGGAGGAGACCACTAGAAATTCAAGTCTAGCGGATGACCGCAGCTCACTTAGCAGTGGTCATAGCGACTACAAAGGGTCTACTCAAGGCTCCGACCTTTGGGCTAGTGTTGCACGTACGGGCTTCCCTGATAAAAATGACAAAGTCCAACCCTGGAAGGAAAATGAGCTTGGTCCTACCCAGCAATATCGCCCTTCGCGCTGGAATTTCCTCGGGCGAGCTTGGGATAGTATTATGGTGGCAGTGGAGGAAATCATCGATTTGGGAACTGGGAAGACGTAGTAAGAAAATCTTGCCAGCCAAGGAACCAACATTATTAGCTGACCTGTGGGCCAGAAATATATTCTAGCAATCAAAGTGGGGGCTCAAGCATTGGTGGATCGATTTCCCATGCTGTGTTCGATGTGCGCTAGCAGCGAGAAGCACCTTCATGATATCAATTGACGTGGCGCGACTTATGTTCAGATCATGCGGATTCCTGCGTGTAATTCTCGTGTAAAATTCCGCTCTAGCCTGGTTTCGTGCAGAGGAGGTATAAGGCTCATGCAGACTGTAACCGATAGAGTTAGAACCGCGTATGACCAATTGACTATGCTGCATGTTGCGCCCAGCCATGTTGCGCGCCCAGACCCTGTTCCGTGAGCGTGGGACGTGATCGACGCTGGAGGTTGCAACTCCGCGAGGGCATGGCATCATCTGATATATCACGTCCAGCCTTTTGATACTCAGCCAAGATTGAGCCAGGCTTACAATACCACGCCCGGAATCGAGGAATTCGACGCGCCCGTCCCGTTTCAGCTTCGTTCAAAGCCCCCACAGGAGCTAGGTTGCCAAGCCTGCCACGAGGCACTTCACAGCCTGACTGCTCAGTGGGTCCTCATCACCTGGCTTCTGCATCATTTCACTCTTCAATGACTAGAGGATCATCCACTGATTCGTGAAGAGAATCGTATATATATCCAGTGGGTCCTTGCATGCGTAGCGACAACAAATCATTCGCTTAGCGTATCCTAGGCTTCGCGAAAACAAACCTACACGTCAGATTAGCAATCCTGGCCGGATATCATGGCTACCCGCCGAGATTTAGATTTTCGGTCTCAGTGTAGCAGGTCAATGACCGACCAGACACTCGCTGCAGAGGAACCTTATGAGGATGAGGAGTGATTTCCATACCCGATTGTCTTGAGAAGTGGAGAAGGCTTACATTCGCCCAGAAGGGATTGCTATGCATTCACCATGCAATGGGACGACGCACAGCGCCGTGCTCGAAGTAAATTAAAACCCAACGAGATGAATATGGTTGAACGTTTCCACAGGCCGGAGCAACTCCTAGAAGATCTCGAACGATTAAGACAAGAACACACTGGAAGTGTTACAGAACAGCTGATTGACCGAATCTTACCTTGCTTCCGGGTCATGATGTATCTTTATTTTATACTCATTACATCGATGCCAAACGAGAAAATAAAGATCACTTTGCTATGGGGGATCCTTCATATTATTGTCAAGGTGTGTAATTTCAATGCCTCCCAGCTGATAGATCTCATTGGCATTAACAGGGACAATTAAAACACGACAAAATTTTACGCAAGCTAGAAGAGATGCTGGTGAAGATGCGAAATGAATTGAAGTTGCTCAAAAGACTCGCTGAAGACGACTACAATGCCGAAACGCGGAATGGCATCGTTATGGTCTTCATAGCACTGATTAACTTCTGGGTGGAAGCTGCTGTGTTTTTAAGAAAGAGCCCTCAAGGTAAATATTGGAGACTTGTGCTTGTCGAGCTCGCCAATAGACTTATGGTTCATAGAACGTGCACTATTGGAGGGGTGGTCTGCAGTGAACAGGAAATTCGAATCAGCAATCAGCGAGATACATCAAGCTATAGAGCACGTGAAAGGTATCTCGCTAACAAACCAGCGTAGGCGTAACGATACAGAGCTCCTATCGACGATGAGCATCAACGAGCCAAGCACGACAAGCTTTCCATGCTACGAAGTACCTGAGTCTGGCCAGATTTTCGTTGGACGTGAAACAGAATTGAAGAAAATGAAAGATTTCCTCGATCCATCGATCAATTCGAAGAAGTTGAGAGCTTACGTCGTGTATGGACTTGGTGGTGTTGGTAAAACGGCACTTGCACATGCGTTCGTAGACCACTGTAAGGAGGTCGACGCGTACGAAGCAATATTCTGGATTCGGGCCGCCACTTCCGCAGAATTCATCGACTCTTTTGGAGAGATTTGTGAGCGACTAGAAGTATCTGAAACACCGAATAGCATCGATGCGGATACCCGTGTGATGTTGGTAAAGAAATGGTTACAGAAGACCAGTCAGTAGTTGATCAGTCGATTTTCCTTGCTTTCCTTGTCCGACATACTAATACATCGCAGAAAAGCGCTGGCTGTTGGTGTACGATAACTTGGACGATGTGGGATTGCTCAGAAGATATCTTCCATCTTCATCTTGCCCAGGCCCAATTCTGGTCACAACTAGATATCAAGACGTAGCGTGTAATGTTCCCGGTATCTCCGAGAAATTAAAGTTGGACGTTTTCAACGACCGGGAAAGCGCCGAGGTATTCCGAAGTTGGAGGACTCTCCACGATTCGAATGCCAATCCAATCGGAGAAGAGAAGGACACTGAGGAGCTTTTGGGAAAGGTCGGAGGTCATGCCCTCGCCATTTCACTATTAGCTACCTATATTGGGCGTCAGCGATCTAAAATAGGAGACTTTCTTCAAACTTATGAGCGACTCAGTCGGGTTATACATAGAACAGCGCCAGGAGGCAACACACATTCCCTTGCGACAGTGTTCGAAATCCATTTCAAAAGTATTCAAGACACAGATGCGTCACAGATGCTAGGCCTGCTTTCTATGCTCAGTCCGGAGGTTATCCCTTTGGAGCTATTCTCACCAGAGGACCGAGGGCTGGCGTCAGATTCTGCACCGTGGACAGGGGACCTAGAACGGTATATACCCAGATGAAGCCTTCTTTTACCTCATTACTAAAATACTGGCTGATTTTCGTGACTAGAGTTGAAGTAGCTGTAAATACATTGATGGGTGCTGCCCTCATCGAGCGGAGTGGGCCGGTTATCTCATTGCATCAGATGGTGCAAAAAGCCTTCATAGACAGCTCTTGCGGTCTTCAATCCTCGGGCGTCCAACAACGGACTTTCCAAATAGCCGCAAGTTTATTGAATTATCGATTTCCAAAAATGGGTGGCTCGGTGTCGCTCTACGGTCGTTGGGGGGAGTGTGCCAAGTATTTCAAACATGCACTTTCCTTAGCAAATTTATTCGACTCATTCAATTCGTCAGACAGCGCCTTGAAGTCCTCCGCAAATCTCGACGAGCTCTTAAAAAATTGTGCGTGGTACCAGTATGAGATTGGTGAGCACGACGAAAGTCTTAAAACTTTACGAATTGCCTTCGATACATGCGAAGACCAGACGGGGCTGATCTATTCTCAGCTCTGCAACAATGCAGCGTGCATATACTACGAGCTGAATGATCTTAACAATTGCAGGATATACAATGAAAAGGCTCTAGGGATCAGGAAGAAGAAGCTCAAGGGTGATGATGTTGACCTTGCCAATACATACAGTAATCTTGGCTGCCTCTTACTCTCCGAGAACCGCCTCGATGAATCATTGGAGATGTATCGAAAGGCAGAGAATATTGAGAGAAAATATACGCAAGATGATCCGGAATACCTTTGTTTGACTGTTTTGAGTATAGGGAGGGTTCACTTCGTCAAGAAGAAGTTCGACATTGCTCGGTCTCACTACGATCAGGCTCAAAAGATGGCTTCTCCAGATGGATGGGTGATGGCAACGTTAGTGACCCCATGAGGACATAGAGTCTTTACACCCTTGCTGCACTTACGTGCATCTGTGCTGACGTCTTTCTCTCAGAGTCTTGTTCGACATTGGGAATTTGGAACTAGCCAATAATCGACTTCTTGATGCTAAGGAGGCTTACGAGGCGGCCCATAGGATCACGCTCGAGAAGGGTCCTACGCATATGCTTCACGGCTCATTAGCTTACAAGCTGGGCATGGTAGAAGCGGGATCTGGTGATTTTGAAAAAGCTATGTATGCTTGGACTGACCGTGCTTGTATGTCTAAAAGTCTTGGACTGATTCTTGATAGACATCATCTCGACCAAGCTCTAAAAATTGCAAATCAMAAAGGTACCCAAGGGGCCATTGCTCGAATCAAGCGGCAGAAAGGCTTGGTAATTGGTATGACGGGAAATATATCTCAGGAGAAGCTTCGGGAAGCCAAAAGTCTGAAGGAAGAGGCAGAGAAGATTCGGAGCATTATCATTGAGGGTAAGGATGGCTCGCAGCTGAGTAGCCAGGACGACGATGCTGCTTACGACGAGCTTGTGTGTGGATATTATCGTTGAAAAAACATGCTTCTAGTTTCCCTTTCTATACATTCGGTTTTTTTCCCCAACGATTTGCGTTGACGTAGATAGGTGTTACGATATACAGAATGGTGATATGCGAGCATACGAGATACACTTTCCGTGGGATTGCCTGCATGATAATAGATATGGTGTCACAACGGAGGAAGATGTGGATCTGATGGTAAACACTGCATAGCCCGAGAAATCAGGATCTATCTGAGGAAATCCCTGTATACATGATGCTCTGCAAGAAAGATTCGTAGGAACAGGGTACTGTACTAGGTCAAAAGTCTGTGGTCAAGGCGGGTTTCAGGGCAAAACCTGTACTTTTCGCACTTGTATAAAAAACCATTTCCCCTAGTATTATAGTAATATCATATTAAAGATAAAACAAATAAAAATTAAATAAAAATTAAATAAATTTTTATTTTTTAGCTTTCTATTAATTATGCTTATATACCACGGCTTATATTAAAATTCTTAAGAATATAAAGTATAGATTAACTAAATCTAAAATATAGTTGAGATTTTTAAAAAATTCTGTGACCTAGAAAAAAAAATTTGGTCCCTACGAAAAGTACGGGTTTTGGCCCGTTTTGCCTTGAAAATTGGTTGTGACCGTAGACTTTTGACGTGGAATTGTAGAAGACGCTAGACCAGCTTACAGTACAGCCCTCTAGGGGTGGAGCTTGTAAAAAGAGCCCTGAAAGACTCCCTGAGATAATCACCTCAGTGGCTTAAATCTGTCACTTAGGCGACCAGTTTAGGGTCATTCTCTAGGGTGTTTTCGCCAATTTTAGGTCAGACCCTCATTGCAGACGTGGCCCTGGAGCTTGTCCATATCTTCGGGGGCAACTTCGATCTTTATTCTAGGGCCCTTCACTTAAAGCACGCGCCCCGCTAGAAAGGTTTGGGCACTACAGCCACTCTTGGCAGCCCCGAAGCGGGTGCTGTCTAGGCACGCCTCTAGCGGTGAGCTTATTGGGCTGGATTTTTGACACGCCAAGATGGTTAACGCTCCCAGGCCCACCCAAGCTTGCCACTACACTCAGCAGCGGCTGTGCAAAACCCTGCGGGGCTTATACCTGGAGAGTGCGAAACATCCCTAAAAGTCAATCCCTAAGAAACAATATATAGGGGTAAGAGACAATATTCTCAGGACTCAATTTGGCGCCCGTGCCACTATCTCTAGGCTGCCTCCGGAGGCCTTCCTGCTGCTGGGTGTATACAATTGGGACTGAACCCTCCTATACCAAGACTCGCGGGCTCCCGGACGACTGTTTATTACCAAAACTGATGTAGCAACAGAGATGGGATCAGTGAAGGTTGGGAGTCCATCAGTGATGATATGGGAACGTAAATCTACATGTAAGAGCCTTCTGTTGATTATGACTTGAATGATGAATACTAATAACCATCTTTTAAGCTAAATTGCCACCAGATGGTCCCGAATCCGATCCGAACTCAATCTCAACGGTTGATGTATGGACATTTATAGTCGCAAGTTCCCATTACGGTGAGACAGTCACGATACTCGCCATGGGCAAAGATGGTTTCGGTATAAATCCAACGCAATTCTCGAAACTGGATGCACAGATCCGACACAGAGGGATAAACGTTCGTTTGGCGATTTGTCATGATGGGCAGAGCCAGAGAAATTCCGGAGCCTCCCTCATAGGCTGGACCCCGTCTATTAATGGACATGACAAAATCTACCAGGAATTTGACCTTACGGCGTTGGTTGGATACCTACAAGGGCAACCAAACGGACAGGACGCAAGATATGTAAACTATGCGCAAGAAATTATGGAGAAGGCGAGAAGGAGGCAACTAGTAGGTCAGGCTCTCGCCAGCTTTGCGGCCGTAAATGATCGCGGCCGAAATCGTGGTCTTTAGGAGTTTTACTTCTCTATTACAGCGTTCTAGGATTGTCAGCCGAAGCGGGGTCATACAGCAGATTCCAAAAGCGGTTGCTTCTGTCCTAAACGTCGATAGTCATCGAACTAAACCTCTTTTCCCCTTCCTCCCCAGCAGCACTCGTACTACCAAAATGACTCGTATCCAACAACCCAAAATCCCAACCCCCAACCATAGCGCTATCCGGCGTCGTCACTGTGCGATCTTTGGGCGGAACCTGGGGCCGTACATTCGGTGGCCGTATCATGACGATATGCTTATACTTATAGATCCCACGCCCTTCTCTGTATTTGTTGAGATCAATCTCCAGCTCTGTGACTTCTTCGAAATCAGCTTTGCGGAATAGGGGGTAGCCGGCAGGCGAGGCTTCGAGATAACATTGTAGGCGCTGCTTGTCGGCGAGGTCGGTGCCCCATCTTACTAATTGGGTACCGGCACCGCGGCCCTGGTGAGAAGGGTGCGTGTGAATTATATCGAGGACTGGAAATGCGATATCGTCAATGCMATGCAAGCAATCAACCTAGGTAGCCATGCTGGACATTGTTTTGAGTACTTACCCCACAACCTCGGCGCGAAACAGCCAAAATAACATTCCAGCGTACATTCACCCACAGCATGACATTCATGTCTTCTATTCCTCATAATCCCCCTCCTCGTCCGACTAATTATATCATTCCATGCCCTCAACGCCTTCTCATTAACCTCCTTTGGCTTCTCTGGCTCGCCAACATGCGCCCAGCTCCTACTACGCTGCGTCTTCTGAGCTCCTGGCCACTCATCGATATCCTCTTCCGGGTAAACAATCCACTTCGCAAAAGCAACTATTTCGCCTCTCTCTGTATCGGTAGCTTTCACGAGTCGGACAGACGGAAATTGTATGGCCCTGTTATATGAATCCCGTGTGAATGCCGTGAGATCTGGCGTGGGCCCCTTGGGGTACAGCGTTTGGATCAGAGGATTGCTGAGGAGGGCGGCCCATTGGATGGTTGAGAGATAAGGTATGTCAGTGGGAAGAGCGGGGGCGATGTTGAAGACCATGCTTAGGTCATGAAGCTGTGTAGAGGGGTGGGCGCAGTGACAATAAAAGAATTTGGCAGCCAATAATAATGTCCGTGATTCTCGGATTCATGCATGTTGCTATGCATGCTATGACGGGAGCTGTGCCCCCTCCTTGGGAAGCTTTGTTGGTGATTCGCCGAAGAGTGTCGTCGAGTGCGGCAAAGTTGGAATCCGGACATAGCCTAGTGTTAGGGCTTGCGGGATCAGCGTTATTGTCCTTAAAAGGCTACGCCAAAGCTGTGCCTTGTTATAGTCATGGCCTGGAGGGCGAAGCTGAGAGGGGAGAGTGCTTGAAGATAAAAATTGTGTATGACACATGCTTAAGTCAAGGATAGCTCCTCTATCTAAAGGTTGTATCCCAATGTCACATATAACGACAAAGCTAGAAAGAAAACGAAGTGCCAGCCTCCCAATGTGCGTTTCGAACCGAGCCTCCTTCATAAGTCATTTCATAATCATCATGTATACCCCATAGACCTGACTCCGAGAGCGCTCAGCTCATTGCTATTAGTATTAACTCCCTCATACCCTTGCCGTATTTTCGTCATAAGTCATAAGTTTTCATACGTGACCATGTTTTCATTATCCGATCAACCCCATATCTTAGCTGTAACTGCTTTTGTTGCCAAGACTTCGATTCTCTTCGCGTATACTTTCATCATGTGCATGACCGGGTCGCCGAACACCACAGTTCGTAACTCCTGATCAGTTGTGACCTCCGCTTTCACATCAGTCTGACCATCAGCGCCAACATTTTGCGGGCCTCTTAGAATAACTAAGCGGCCCGCATTAGACAGCGTGCCCGGAGGCAGCTTCCAAACGGGAGCATTTACTGGCGCTGCAGGGGCGCTGACGGATCTCTTCGGCTTTGGCCGCTTGCAAGGTTTCAATGCTGGTTTCAATGCAGGCTTGGGCGGAGTCAGGCACTTCGTACCCGGAACAGGAGAGGCATAAAGATTGAGAAGAGACCTGATGTATGCTTTATCTGCTCTAGGCACCGGGTCACCTTCATTGATAAAAGACATAAAGAGAGATTTCTTATATTTTAAAGAAGAAGGTTTAGTAAGAGGCAGCAGCGAGATCGGCGGCGTGCCGAAAGTGAGGCAATGTATCCGCTTGAAGCCTATCATGATATCAGTCATTGTTCACCAAGCATAGATTTGTGGGCGAGATCATACAGCCTGTCAATATATTGAGCTCTGACTTTGTATTCTGAGCGAGCATGTGGGCATAGAGTAAGCTTGCAACAGCCCCGCCCGCGGAGTGGCCTGTCATAAGCAAAGAGCAGGTACTGCGGCCAGGATCTTCGTCGAGGAGAGATCGAAGACGGGCAGCCACCGGCTTGACCATTTTGCGAGCGACTGACAAAAAGCCAGAGTGGCAGAGGTTGCCAGGATCGTCCTGTCAAGTGTGAGCGTTGTATGATCGCTGAAAGCCCATATCCTTACCAGAAAGCCCTCTGGAGATACTGGAGCGGAATTAACATTCACAGCCCAGTCCATAAAGGTTTGACTACCACGAATGGCAAACACCACACAATTCATGTCATCGATTGGAACCGATTTGATGACCATTGCCTTTGTTCCCATTCGCCAATCGGCGTTAACGAATGCTTCCCTCTCTTTTCCCGTGGGTTTGGAATAAGCTCGCCTTGAATACTGAGCAGCAATGCAAAGAAGAGGATACGTTGGAAGAAACCTAGAATTCAGAATTAGCTCCGCATGCAATCCTCGAGAGCAAAATCACTCACAACTGTAATGAAGGGAGATTTGGTGGCAACTTGGAATTTGCATATAGATTTGCCTTCGTGAAATAATTTGTACTGGTAACTGCAGATGAGACGGCCTTATTTGCGCCTCGAGATACCTCCCTTCCTGCAGAGCCACCTCCACCACGAATGCCCGTCAATGGCACTTCCCGTATTACCAATTCACGCTCCTCACCCCGAAAGTCTTCGCCATCAATAGATGTAATGACCGCATCGAGTTTTGTAGAGATAAGCGCATGTAGTGTGCCATTGGTAATTTCTTCCATCGTAACTTCTTCCCATCGGTTGTGAAAATTGCTCATACCTTGGCGTGCTACATCTGTCCTTGATATCTCGAGACTTGTCGTCGCATGGCGTGGCTGAGTCCATACTGCGAAACTCGATGGAGGCGATCTGGAATTTGTGGTGGAAACAGCTGTTGATGGTCGGGCTGTTGACGGTCGGGTCGGCGGAGAGCTGTGTTCCGGCGGACATATGAGGGAATACGGGGGCGGCTGGGCCAAGTCATATTCTGATCGCGTCCGCACCAGGACCGGCAGCGGTGGGGTGCTGATCTCGTGTGTAGGAGGTGGTAGAGATGGCGTCGGTGCGGGGGTTGGAGTGCTTTTGGCGGGCGCTTTCCGCCGCCTTGGTCTGCCGCCGAAAGGTGCAAACATTGTTAACAGCACAGTCTGATATATCAATTGCCTCCTGAACAGACAGATTTCAGGGGGATAATCGGGAAACAGAGTTCATCAGAGCTTCAGATAAGGGAGGGGCCCTTTCTTTCAGACCGTGCGGGGCGAAGCTCGCCGATGCAATGCAATATGTATGCAAAGCAGAAGCCTAGAACACAGCCTACTCCAGGGCGCTATTGACGGAAGCCACTTCTTGCTTGCTATTCGCCAGGGCATCAGGATGTCCCGCCCAGATTGTTAACCCACTATCGAAGGCATGCATGGGCCATGAAGATCTCCTCCTATAAGACCTAAGCCACTCCAACCGGCTACATATATTCCAGGAACGCCCCGGATAGTCAGGGTCTCCTCCCATTGCTATTCGATATATCTCTCCTTGTCAAGTTGCTTCGCTGGCTGCGCTATTCTGGGCGTATCTGGACCCCCGCGCTTTGCATCCATACGCGGACCTGCGTCTTTTTCCGTATAGGCTGGAATGGGAAGTATCTACTGTTAGTCCTCCAGTGTGCAGGATTGATCCCCTTCGACCCATCGCCTCATATTTTTGACCACTTGAGTGGTTCTACCCGTATTTTCTCAGGCATTTATGCATGATGAAGTCGAGCGCCGGCTAATACTGATAGTATAGAAGGCATACAGCGAAAGCGTTACCCCATGATCACTACTATCAATGCACATCGACCATTAGAAAGATGCATGTGGGCCATGGCAGAACGACTTTGACAGGTGAGGACTAGGGACCCCATGCTATCCTGAGTGTGGGGTAATTCTACCATAGAGAGGTAAGAAAATCAGTTGCAAGCCTACACGCTTGAGTTTGAGAGAGAAGATATTGTGGGTATGGGACTTGCCACATCCATTCACGATCAAGCCTCATTATTGCACTATGATTGAACAAATCTGTGGTGACTCACCTTGATCCAAACTTTTCCCAAAGAGCGATGGCGGTTTCTTTGTTAAGAAGATTCAGCAACTTCTATGCAGCTGTTTGTCCTTCTATGCTTCTTTCGGCACAGATATCCCTCAGTTGTAGTATGTTGTTAATGCTTCAGTAGACATTGATATGGTGTTGAGCTTACTTTCTCCTGCTCGCGAAATCAGCATCTCAATGATGGTTCATGAGCCCGCCGCATCTCAGCATATGAGCATACAAATGGGAGAGGCATCGCCGTTTATACTTGCAATGCAAGGATGCCCAACTAGGCTGTCCAGGAAGAGCACGCCCACCATCAACGTTGCTTCATCCAGATTGCTTTCACAGCTTCTTCGAGCGGACACCACCATCCCACACTCTTGGCCATGCGCTTTGTTTAATATATAGCCAATGGATCTCGGCCTGACAACCCCGACGTCCGGGCCATGTTGCGGGAAAGTGTGGGGAGCAAAGCGTTCTTTAACCAGTGTTTTTGCCCCTTCTTTGGCTTGAAGCGGCAGCTACTGTCAAAGATGACCTTGTCGAACCCTGCATGGCGTTCAAATGCATGTATAGGCATTGCATCGCATATGCCATATCCGTGTGAATGCCTAAAGATCACAGACTCGCAGTGGATTATGCAGAGCTTTGTCGAAAGACATACGATGCCTCGGACTCCTCCTGGTGCGAATGGCCGCTAGGCGCATTCGGTTTTCAATCATGAATTCAATGTGCATTCGAGGAGAGCATGGCAAGAGCCGTGGGGAAGACATTTCCGAGAGCTAGAACATCTGAAGAACATGGAGGGTTCAAGATTATCAGGTTTGATGGTGGAATGCAGTTGGTGCCTGAAACGGCTCCTACTTTGCCAATGAGCATCAACATGAGTGCATAACGGTCAGTAGTAGAACGCGGGTTCCTAGTTTCTGTGAGGCGTGCAATGACAGCAAGGTACAATCGAATGCTTTCGAAGCTCTGAGAGATCGGTTAGAGACAGTGCGAACATAGTTTGTTCCGGGACTGTGGGTGAGACGAATCCAGGCCCGAGCTAGCAACTGCCGGACAATGCATTTCCATGAGTCGAGCTACTATATGCACTTTGCTTAGTCATAAAAATTATTGGCCGTTCTGCGTGTGATTCACTTTCAATACCTCGAACGTGTGGGGAGCACCCGAGGCAAGTTAAGCTAGCTAATACCTTGATAGGTCGGGCTACTCCACGTTATGCGAAAGGGACGAGGAAGAGTAGCTGGTCTGAGTACCAAACCTCGTCGGCCCGTTAATATAACTATCATGTAATAGTTATTTCAAAAGGCCAACCGGGAAAGAAAGGCTGCCGCTGTCAGGGAGTTAGCAAGTCTATTTTCTCTGCGAGGACACCCTTGAAAAATAGCACAATGCCTTACACTAACAAGTTTGGTCCCTTTGCATTCTATCATCCTGGCAAGCAGCTGACAGCACAAGCTGCACGCATGTCCGAGACACCTCAGTGACGAACCTAGCATCCATCTTCGCTCAGCAAATAGCACCTAACGCGAATACAAGCCCCACTGAGAGGCTAGAAAATAGGCCAATATCGTCAACGGAAGGATACAAGAACTCTGCTAGGAACTAGCAGACGGCGCCTCAGCCTACAAGAACCCGCTCTCAGCTACTGCCTTAGTGACCCAACATCATATGCCTCATCATGTTGAAGTTCAACCCGAGTGAGGCATTGTGCATATACACATTTATGGAGGACCACTGGAAAGATTTCCCCCTTGCGCTTCCAGCCGCCAAGCTGAGCAGGGCGCTGCTCCAACCTGAGCCGAGTCTGAGCGTCTCTGAGCACGGCTGAGCGGCCCTGAGCACGGCTGAGCATGCCCTAAGCACACATTGAGCGATGTAGGCCGTGCAGTGAGCTGGAGCCTAAAATCGCTTCCATCTTTCATACGAACAGCTGGGGCTGCCCGTTGACTTCTACCTCTGAGATTGGAGAACGGATGCACTTTCGAAGGCACATAAACTCCTCCCTCGTGGCCAAGAGAAAGGTATGTAATTCACAGTAGGGGAGTACCTAGCTATGACGTTTCCAGATATCTTTGCCACGCCCATAGCCTAATTATAAGCAGGCTTTCTTGCCTGTACTATTGCCTATGCCCTCTCAGAAGATAAAGGTATAACGATTCCTAATACTGTGAAACGGAGGAATCGCAGCCAGCCTTGGGAAAGGCCTTGCGCCCCGCTTACGTAACAGCTGCGCTCCTTAAATGCTCTGCCTGCGCAATACCAACATCCTACTTCTTTAGTGATCAGTCTTACTATCAATGCAATAGACATTCTACGTATATAATCTCACTATTCTATAAACTAATGTTACAGTGTTGGCTCTGACAGTAGCTCTTATGATTTCAACAGCGAGCTTCTTCAAAATGAGTTCTGCTCCATTAGAGCCGTAGACCTTTCACAGAATATCTGTATTAAAATAGTGTATCGACCCAGTCAAACGCGCTCTGGGCAAATTGAGACCATGCGCCAATCTGGCAGTGTTCCCCAGCTCCGACATCAGTCGCGAACAGCACGTAGTGGGCTTTCTCCCCAAGGGCATCTGCCAACATCTGCGGCTGCCCAGCGGTACTATCATCATCTTGGCCAGCGCCAACGAAGACAGGGCTTGTAACTGAGTCTGTCAAACCTTCGAGACCGATTGCCTGGAAGCGTGTCATCCAGTCAAATGGAGACGTCGTATTGAATGCAAATAGACCCTGATCAATGAACCACCGGACCTCGGTAGATGTCGTGGCATTGGTCCTTATTTCATTCATGACGGCGTCATATGCAGTACTGTTACCTGAGGCGAAGAAGTCTTGAATCGCTGGAGCGAACTGGGGTGCGACGAATTTTCCAAGGTTGTATATGCCATCGTTAGCAATAATTGCTTTAAAGCGATGCTCGTGGCTCGCTGCAATAGGTGCCAATGAACCTCCAAAAGAAATGCCAACCAGTGCAAGCTTGTCGCAATCGACGTCATGCCGTGTCTCAAGATAATCTACCACTGGTGTCACGACATTCCACCATTCATTAATAAAGCCAATGTTTTGATCTCTGCGCACGGTTGGCTGCCCTGGACCCTCGTATGTAGCACAATTCCAACCTCTAGCGAGTATTTCTGTGCAGGCCATATGGTACGAATCTTCTTGAGCCCCGTCATAACCGTTTCCGACCAAGATTGTTGGACGGCGTTCTCTCGTGCGAGACGCCCTGTAGAAGATGACTGGCACATAGAAACCGCTTGAGGTAGTGACGTTGACCCTCTCTCCAGGAATATCGAGCAGAGACATGGCTTGGTTGAATGCTGCCGTCTGAGAGTCCCAGAGACTATAGATCCGCGGATCGTCCTGGTTCCCGTGCAGAAAGAAGTCGGCCGCGCGATAGTACGAGGATGCCCGAAACATTGCATTGCGGACTGAGACGGGGTGTTTCCGGGGGTCTGAGCTCTTCCCCAATGCATACATCTGATCAGCCAAGAACTTGAATTCGTCATAGAAGCTTTCAAATTGCCCCGGGGTGATTTGAGAAGCAGCGCGAAGGATTTCCCCAGTGGATGCGCCTCCTCCGTTGGCTAAGGATAGGAAAGTCTCGAGAACGAAGGCGAACTCTGGATCCGCACTCAGTTGGTAGTTGACTGTGTTTGAGGAGCTGTTAGTCATTGATGGTGTAGGCACTGGCGGGGCAGTGCCCGACGCATTTGCTGACGGATTCTATCACGCTGGTCAGTCAATTCACAAGAGGGAGCAACAGGACTTCGTACCGGGGATCCTAGGCAAAGACCTGCCAACACGACACTCAGAAATATCTTCAAATACATATTGAGAAAGCGGGAGTAGTAAGAGTAGGGTATATTTGTTGAGATGTTTCGTCGCTGATATCTTGGGATGCTGATGGATATAAATCATCGTCTCTCAAAGTCGTCGACGCTGGCTATATACCTAGAAAACTCAGCGAAATTGAAAGATTCAGTGGCTCAGCCCCTGTGTATTTTGTAATGAGGTGTCACATATCAAAGCCACCGTCATCTTCGTGAGAAGAACAAACCGACATCTCCGAATCTTGTGCAGCGCCCCACTGAAAGTCCTTACCGTGCGCTCGAATGTTATGTTGCAGTCCTTCATTCCAACAGATTGCAATTTTTATAAAATCAAATTCATGGATTATTTAGTCTGTTTCTCGGTTTCGTTTAGCAAATTGTCATCTCGGTTTCGCTTTCGTTCAGAAAAGCGTTATCTCGGTTTGGTTTCAGCTAATCAGCACACTGCGCCCTGCACGTCAGACCCTAGTAGGTTCATGCAATTGGTGGATACGACCAACCGAGCTTTACTCAACAGCCACCGTCGTTTTAAGATTGAGCAGTATTCAGGTTGTCAAATGAAGCCACTGACCACGTCCGGCCATTCACGAGAAACTGGTGTAGACCCAATAAGCATGGAATGATCCGACGAGAAGATTTCTTGGAAGGGAATTTTCCAAAGATATACATAAAAGCCTCCTGCAAGCTGCTATATAATGTGCCGCTGCTGGGAACGCCGCGACAATGCGTGATTACTAGGCCCGATCTTAAGGGAAACAAAAAAAAAGAGGCAGAAGGATGCTATCATCATTCATATGCCATCAAGAAATACACCAAGTCCATCAAGCTTTAGTCTGTTTCTTGGCCGTTCCAATATGTGTGTTATGTACCTGTTTCCGTCAGTCAAGTACGAGACCGCCAACAGTGCGTGCTTACTTTTGTAGCAAATTTCAAACTGGTCAAGGTTTCACTGAAATGTGCCTGTAGCGGGCTAATCATGACGAACATAAGGGTCTTTGAATTGCCACCTAGGGAATTTTGGAGGAGATAAGTCAACTAAAAAGTCGGTCAGCATCACGTTATGCTCCCTCGTGTGTCGACATATGCAGCCTTGAGCATCATGCGCGGTACGCGCTTACCTTGCTGTTCCTATAGGGTATATGCCCTCCTTCCTTGCCCTGACCCAGTGCAGCAATGACATCTCCAAGACAGCTCAAGCTTTTGTTGATGCTTTGTGTCTCCTTCAATCGCTCGCCAGTAGCACCACTATGCGCTAATCGCTCACTGCCTGCCAGATCGACGAGATTGAGTGTACCTTCGCTCTTTTCGCCAGTCAAACTATTCTCGCCGATGAGCTTGAGGATGAATACGGAATGGCTCCTCGAAGACCGTTCATTTGCCTTAGTGGAAGCGACAGAGCGGTTTGAAGATGCGCGTTGTAGGATAGAATCGACTTTCCCAGAGCTGTCTAGGTCGACCGTAGTTATGTCGGTAATAATGGTTTTACCTTTCTGCAGATCGTGCTTGATCTCATGTTTCTTTTTGTCAAACTCGTCTGCCTTGCCCAGCAGATCATTCAACACCTCGTTATACACCTCAATAAATGAGCCTTCCATCTTGTATTTCCAGCCCTTTTCTTCCAGAGATTTCGCCGTGTCGTAAATCTGGTTTACTGCCAGCGGGATCATACCATCACTGGCTGACATCGTATACGTCTTCCCGGACCCAGTCTGACCATAGCAGAAAATGCAAACATTATAGCCGTCCAGAGCGCTTTGCACAAGCTGACTGATCTCCTCAAAGACGTCCTGGTTTTTCGAGCGAGGACCGAAGACACGATCAAAAGCAAAGGGATACTTCTTCGTTGTAATATTTCCGAGGCTGCTCTTCTCCTCTGGGMCCATCACTTCTACCTCTTTGGAGTCCGTTTCGTCATCTGGATAAGTGATGCGCGCTGTATCGACTGTATCCCCCTCTAGCGATGGTCTCACACGGCAGAAAACGCGGATATTTCCCTTCAGTTCCTGGACCTGATTGTGGAGTTTCCTTCGCAAAGTCTCCTCGGTCCTCAACTTGTCGTTGGCTTCAGCAGCGCTTCTCAGAGCGTTTTGCATTCTAGCCTCGAGATCCGCGAAGGCATGAGACTGGCTTTTGTTATCCGACTCGAGAAAATGAATGTGACCCTCTAGTCTTTGCACGGAGGTTTCAAGATCAGCAATGTTATTTGTCAAGCGGGAAACCTTCGCCCTCAATTCATTATTCAAATCTTGCTCCTTGACCACATCAGACTTGCAATTTCGAAGGTCGTCTTCTAACGCCTGATAAACCCTCAATTGCTTCTCGAGTTCCTTCTCCTTCTCTTGTTGAGTCGTCGTGCCTTCAAGACTTAGCGCTTGTATCTCTTTCTGATGGCGGTTCCTCTGGTCCTCTAGAGCATTTTCAAGTGTTCGCTGAAGCTCTGTCAATCTCTCTGTATGCTCTCTTATCAGTCGGCGCTGATCCGATTCCGCATCGTGACGAACATCTTCAAGGTCACGCCGGTACTGTCTTTGCATATCATCAAGGCGGGTGTTTTGATACCTAGCCATAAGTCAATCATGTCACAACTCACTGAGGGAATTCGGAGATCTTTCGATGGCAGAATATACCTTTTTGCATCATCTAAATCGTTTGACGAGGCTGCAAGTCGCGCCTTGGTGCCATCAAGTTCAAGTTGCAGAGCCGCATTGCTGGAAGTTAATTGAACCCGAATTGCCTCGAGCTCCGTGACTAGGTTTTGTTAGCACTCAAGGCCGCAGATTTCTAGACTGCCATACTCCTGATTTTGTAAATTCCCATCATCTCCCTTAGGCTTTTACTTTCGGTAGTGGCCCCATCCATCTTTTCTTTGAACTGAGAGCACATATTCTCTACTTCTTCTAGACGGCTGTCGGTATCCCAGGCTATCACTTCATTAGAGGAGCGAGTCAAAAATTGGGGTAAAGGTTTGGGGGTCTTTTTGGGGGTTTTGCTTGGACTTGGGGGTTCTACAGGCAATGCAGCGCGAGGCGCTAGCCTGGGAATATGGGTCGGAGTTGGGGGAGCGCCTGCTTTGGAAGCAGGTCGTGTATGTGGTGTTACAGGCCATACTTCCAGGTCTGTTGTGGGGGCGGACTGCGAAGCTTCCCTGTTCAAGGACAGTGCATTGAATGCATTACTCAAAGAAGCTTCGCGAAATGAGAATGCTGTAGAGGGTCTGCTCTCCCATTCCGAAGTGTGAACTTTCTGGGTATCATGGCCAACTCTTACTCTGGGGGGCCGTATAGTTGGGGGACAATCCTGGGGGTTGAAAGGAAATGGAATCCTACCCTTCCTTTTTCCTAAATTCCGTGCTGTTCCAGGCTCCTCTTCGTGTGCTTCCAACGACGTGGCGGGTCGATTTAGTGAGGACACAGGCTTCTGAAATCTCTGATAAGACATGGCCGATTGAGGTCTGTAGGAGTGTGAGGTAGGGGGCCGACTGCCCGGACCGACACTGCTGGAGTAGGAGCTGCCGGACGTATTTCGTGTGGAAGCTACGGATGAGGGTCGGGAAGAGACCGATGAAGAGAACGACGTCTCACGAGCCACGCCGGCGAGTGATGTGGCTCTGACATGGGCATTGACTGGTCTCGAACTCGGAGGCGCTGGAGTGGGTCTCGAGGGTTCGCCTGCTCGTTCAGCTAATGTCTTGCGTTTCCGGTCGTTGTTTGGGGGTGGTAGCATGGTAGAACGAGCATTAGTAGCTGCAGCAGACATCTCGAAGAGTTTGCCTGGTGTAGGAATTTGACTTGGGGGCCGAAGTTGCGAAGCAAACTGCAATGTCAGCTTTCTTTCCAATCGTTGACTTGCTGAACCTACTGAATTCTCATTGTTGTAGTCCATCTTGAGGGAAGCCTAAAAGAAAGTAACGTAGTCGAATCTCGCAATCAGATTTTACCAGGTTGAGCAATTGAGCTCACTTCATAATGGTGCTCAAAACATAACGGTTTGAGTAAGAGTCGAGCTCTGTAAACAAAGATCGCCAATTGTTTGCGCGTTGCCTGGTCTAGAATAGCTGTTGCTTGGCAGGGTCTCGGTACTTCAACCGTAGCACATGTCCCGCCGCCTTTGCCTCTATTTTCAGGTAGCTCGCCTTCGACATGTCTCTGTCAAGCATGTACAACATTACTCACTAATGCTATGATTGAATTAACGCCTTGCATTTTTGACCTGTCTTTTCCATTTTGGGTAAGCTTATACGAAATCTATTAACGATACACACAAATGGAGAAATATTCGCAATTTCGTGACAGAGGTACTTGAACAATCCCAGCTCATATACTACTGACGTTATACTCATGAACAATAGGTTCGGGCATAGCACCATTCTTTCCCATACAGAGCGAGCCGTCTGGGATTTACTGGTCGTTTCATCTATTCCTTTTCCTCGTCCGCCTACCCATCTTGCTCACAGTAACCTTGGGCTATTTCTTTGTCTTACAATGGCTGCCTATTGGATCTTTGGGCAAGAAAGCCTCACTGTGGCTCATGCTTGGCGTTCCAGGAGTTTGGTGGATAGATCTCCAGATCGATGGAGTTAAAAAAGGGTACATCTCTTTCAGAGCACCCAGCCTCATCCAAGAGCTCTGCTGATCACTCCTTACACAGCTCGTTGGCCAAACAGCACAAGGCACGTCTACCACAACCGGGTTCCGTCATTGCATCTTCGCACACATCGCCTATCGACTCTATATACCTTGCTGCCATCTTCGATCCAGTCTTCACTATCTCATACCCCTCAACCCGCCTTCTCCAGCCCGTTTCGCTATTCCACTCAATTCTCCACGCTTTCCAATATCCTCAATATGACCCTCCTCCAAAAGCAACACTCACAGACTTGGCGACCCTTATCAGTCAGCACCCTCACCAAGCTATTGTCGTTTTCCCAGAGTGTACCACCACGAATGGCCGAGCCATACTGCCTTTCAGCAACTCGCTGCTCACTTGCCCTCCAGGGGTAAAAATCTTTCCAATCAATCTGAGATATACCGCAGCAGATATAACAACTCCAATTCCTGGAACTTATATTAGGTTTCTCTGGAACCTTCTCAGCAAGCCTACACATTGCATTCGTGTGAGGATTGCCGAAAGCGTCTACAACACATCTCAACCATCAGCGCCAAGTAGCTCGAGCAGCCCCGGCTCATTGGCAAATGATGATAGGACAAGCAGCAGCGATACCTTGTTGGGCTCCGAGGAGGTTGAGGGTGTGACTGCTGCTGAAAAGGGTGTTTTAAACAAAGTGGCGGACGCATTGGCAAGGATGGGCAGAGTGAAGCGAGTAGGACTTGGAGTCAGAGATAAAGAAGGCTTTGTGAAGGCATGGTCAAAGCAGCGCCGTGTTTGAGATAGGAGACGGCATTTTGAACGGGAAATTGATGATCACAACTTGTCGGACTCCTCGCGCACTGTCCTCTCTCTCAGAGAAGCCACAGTTGCACATGGACGAAGGTAAGAACTATGACCATACTAGCGTAAGGCCAGAAGCTCTTTCCGCTTTGATGTCTCATGGCTCCAGGACTGAAGCCAGGCCTTGCAAGACGTGCTGGAACCTCTTGCGACGTTCGGTATGCGATTTATGAGCACTTCAGGGCACTCAATAGCGTCAACAAGGTTGCCGCTGCGAATTACATTCAACACGGATGCATGCTTGTTTGCAATTTTCAATGTGTATGACTGAAATCCATATTGAAGAGGCATCAACCGTCAGGCTGATAAGGATGTGGAGGTTCAATTTTCGTCAGACCTGTGTACGGTCAGTTGGCCGGTACTGACGAGTGTGACTTACGCACAGGGCGTCATGGTTATCTCCAAGGACGTAGCTTGTGGGTTCAAAGAATGGGTAACAGCCCTTGTTGGATCTTGCAACCTCCCTAGTTTGGAAGGCACATTCAAAAAGCCTTACACGAGGCAAGGGAAGAGTCACCGCGAACGTGTCACAATGACCTCTGCCCAATCTGAGTCCAGTTATAGCGTGACAAAGAGCTACACAACGATATAGTAGCCTCTGGATTTTTCTACAATTATCTCAGTGATAGCTTCACGACATCGCACGCGAAAGTCTGTTCAATTTGTATTACTGCAGTGATAAAAATCGCAGTATATCTCTTAGAAAGTTGACATAAGTAGTTCTACTTTGACCTACCTTAACGATCAGTATGGATCCATCGATCACCTCGACCGATACAGGTGTTGCACCACCAGTTTATTCGGCTAAGGACATCATAGCATGGACTCGTGAAGAGGCAGAAATGATGGGCGAGATCGGCTTTAGCACCAATTTTCCTGACACAGCAGCTAATTTCAATGCCTGGAGATGCGATATAAACGCGCCGCTAGAGCCGCCTTTCGATGAGAAAGATCTTGAAGATGCTGCAGACGCCTTCGACAACGACATTATGAGAATCAAAGAACGCCACGAACTCATGCAAAATATGCCGGCCTTGGTAGCTGAGGCGCACAGTATAGTTGACGCAAAATTGTTAGCTGCTGGGAGGCTTAAGCCGGGGGGTGACGATCGAGAACTACGACAGAAGGTGGTGGAACTATTCGAGCTCGAGCATCCACCGGCGGCTCCAAACTTTGTTTCAGTCCTTGTAGCACAAGGCCCATTCAGCCGGCTTGACGAGCTCCTGGAGGTAAAGTAGAGATTGCCAAGTATAGAACTGGCCTTTGCAACAATCCTGATCATATATTCAGGTCAACCTACCTCTCGAAGACTCTCTGGTTGGGGTCTACGACCTGCTAAAGGGAGCTATGGAGTTGGATGCTCGCTTTAAAACCCCTTTGGAACCAATGA
Source organism: Cladonia macilenta KoLRI003786 (assembly GCA_000444155.1). Classification (NCBI taxonomy): domain Eukaryota; kingdom Fungi; phylum Ascomycota; class Lecanoromycetes; order Lecanorales; family Cladoniaceae; genus Cladonia; species Cladonia macilenta. The sequence continues at coordinate 1,212,133 of KE598592.1, read as the reverse complement.
ACGAAATTAAGAGCGGGACATGGAAGTACCAAGTGCTGCATCCCGATAACTTGGGTGGTTTCGCAAACATCGACCAGCCATCGGTACGATTGCAGACCGATGAGGACTATCGTAGGATGGTTCAGCGTATATATGGTGCCAGCAAGCAGTCATTTCACGCTGTCCTCATGCAGGTGAGTCTGCGCCTCAATGGTAATCTCAAGTATGGTTGTAGTCTCACTTACCTCGATTTCAGGACAGCGATGCCAGTAATGGTAAAAAGCTGGATGGCGGCAAGTCAGGCACGGACCGATCCCCAGATACTACCATGGGCGAAGCAGAGCCGGAAGGTGATGGCGACTATGAGGAACCCTTAGATGAGGATGGCAATCCATATTTCGATCCAGTGACTCCCGAGAACTATCGTAAGATGATGCAGGCCTACAACGAGAAGCATAAAGGTATGATGGATTACTAGATCATATTGTATGTTCTGGGATAGGCGGTCGCCACCCCGATTGTTCCTAGGGATGCCGCAGAAGCCATGGACAATACAGAGTAGCCTCTGATGCATGCCCGTAGTTTATTAATACAGAATGACTTTGTCTAATGCAGGTGGTTGTCAGATTAGATCAAGTAATTCGCCATCATCGACTGCCCATAACGCGCATTCAGCTTTGCTGCCTAGCATCCGCAGCGAAACCCTTCGGTCACCCAAATGTTTCGTCCGCGGGATACATGGCTAACTCGAACTATGCGCCCCACCATTAAGCAGGTTAGACAGTCATCAAGCGTAGCTCTATCATCACTCAACGGGTATAATGTGGAAGAAAAATAGACTCACGACGGGAGGCATCAGAAGCGACAAGGATCGACAGGCAATCTTATGGCGCTAGCGGCAGGGCTGTGTTAGCGCGATGATTTGTGGTCGCGGTTGCCGAAGATAAAGGGTTCAAGTTCCCCCGTCCAAAAAAGCCCCGCGTTGGCGAAAAGAAACTTGGTAACTAAGCATAATTCTGTACAACATATGCACAACCGTTGCATAACACTTTTTAGGGCTTTTTCTTAGGGCTCTGACATCAACGAGAGAGAGCTTGTAAGAAGTCGCTCACCCCCCTTTACGACCGCATTCGGTGGAATTAGAGCTCCCCTTAACCACTCATATTCACACACCAGTTACCTATCACAATGGACGGATTTGAAGGTACCTACGCGCCTCAGTCGCCCGATCTTTCCGGCTTTCAATCCTACGAAGACCCAGATCCCTTCCCAAACACATACTACCAACCTCAACCTCAGCCTGCGCAAAATTCATACAACACCCCTTCTTTATTCGAACAGCAGAACACAAATCAGGACCCATTCGTCTTTACCAACCAACCGCAACAGATCTCACAGAATCCTTATCAACATCCAAGCGTACCCAACCACAACGGTAAATCAAAAGAATTCGACCCTGACTACATGCCTGAATCAACTTTAGCCTCAAAAGGCGGCGCTGGCGCCGTGGGGCGGAAGTCTAAGAAAGCAAAAGCTGAGGAAGACTACTGTGCAAAGCCCGCTCCCGGAGTGGAAGAGGGTATTGAGGTGAAGACGAAGTTTCCAGTCGCAAGGATTAAGCGTATCATGCAAGCAGACGAGGATGTAGGGAAGGTGGCGCAGGTTACGCCTACCGCAGTCTGTACGTGCCCGTCTTCCTACCACGTTCCCTCTTTCTTCCCCTTCACCTCAGTTCCACAAGTGGATACTGACATGCCTTCCAACCATTCTAGCCAAAGCCCTCGAACTCTTCATGATCAGCGTTGTGACAAAAGCTGCGAACGAAGCTCGTCTTAAGTCCAGCAAGCGAGTAACGGCCGCGCATTTAAAAGCTGCGGTCGCAAAGGATGAGCAGATGGATTTCCTGGAGCAGATTATTTCGAAGGTTCCGGACGCGCCGGGGAAGAAGGAGGAGGTTGATAGTGAAGATGGTGGGGAGGCGAGAAAGAAGAAAAAGAAGGGTGTGGCGAGTGGTGCGGCTGGAGGAAAGAGGAGAAAGAGGGAGGATGAAGATTTCTAGATCGGGCAGAGGTGATATATTGGGGGTTTGATCGATCTTGGGCCAGGTCTTTTGCAGCGCAAATCTCTTGCATGGTCGGATTTAGTGAGCGGTATACAATTAGCATGCGGCATTCTGGAGCAACAGGAATGCGACTCTCGGCTTTGACTTTCCTCTTAAGCGTAACTTTTTGGCTAACTTGAGCAGTGTGACCGTATAGGCACCCGGGGTGTTCTCATGAGATGCGGAGAATGTCTTTCAAATTGTGAATGGCTCGACAATCTCTCAGCATGCACTGTGCCAAGTCAGTCAAGTTGGCAAGCATGCATGACAAATGATCCCACAATGCCAACAGTAGCCAAGAGAGAAGAATTTGTCTTGAGACCTTTGATGTTGCCCGTCGAGACCTGAGAATAAGAGGATATTGGAGAGAGCATGCATGGAGGAAATGGCTAGGAAATTTATGTTCCCACGGCAAAACCTCGGACAAATAGAGGGACAGAACACGAACGCGAAGAGTACTTTCAATTAAGGACGATAGCGTTCCGTCTTCTATGAATGGGACACCATGGATCTCGTATGTATCTCTAACTACCGCTAGCTGCAATTGCTGATCATGTTTCTCAGATCTCCAAGCTCGTAGGAAGCAGCAGCGCTTCGCCCACGCGAAAGCAGTCCAACACTCCGCAGCAACGTTTGATCCGCTTCAAGAAACTACATGATCAGCTGCAGGTACCAGATCAGGACCACCAACCCCTGGCTACTTAACTGATAAGTCTAGTAGCAAATATGGCGCCGGAACACTTCGAGCAGGCAACACGTGCCGACCGAGACTGCGCTTATTTGTTTAGAGAGCATCAAGAGGATACTTCAGGATGAGGTCCAGACGTCTGCACCGCACTTGTGCGCTCGCCATGTATCCACGTTCCAGGTCTATATAAACTTGGTACAGGTAGCCGCGGGGTACTACAGTGAGGCAATAATCTGCGAGACGCTGGACACATTCAAGCTACTCATTGATAGTGAAGAGGTAGAATTTCTGGATGAGAAAGGCTTTGCAGACGCTTTGATCGGGTTCATAAGTGAAATATCTACTACAGGACCGCTCATGGTTAGCGTTGATGCTGAAGGAAGGATTGTGGAGGTCCTTTTTGGAGTCGCAGCGAAGTTACGGCTCCAGCCAAAGTTCCTGAAAACGTGGTTCAGACCAACAGTAGGGGAACCTGTCAACAACAGCAGAGCAGGAAAAGACGCATTCCCCTTGTTCTATCTCACGTTGGATTACGTGCACCACGATGGCAGAGTAGGCGATTTCGCCAGGACTGGACTGCTTTACATAATTGAGTCGGCGACTTACTCGGAAACACTGGAAAGGTGGATTGTTGAGAGCGACCTGGCAACTCTGATGGCAAGCGGTCTTGGGGCGCTTTATAGCCAACTCAGCCGGTATTCATCTCTTTCCCACTCATCTACCTACACCAAAAACGTTCACTTACAAGACTAGCAAGCTCGTTTTGTCATTTGACAAAGACTCAGTTCCTGCAATTGTGTCCTTCTCTGAAGCCCCACGGCCTCGGACGCCACCTGATGCGGAAAAAATAACTTCGCCTGATTTCCAAGCACATCTAGCGACCTTTCTCTCCTACCTAATGTTCTGGCAAGATATTCTAGAACATTGCGGTTCGGAGGACGTTAAGCAATCTTTGCTTGATCACTTCAAGTTTTTGTTTCTACAGCAGTTACTGTAGGTGGATCCATCTTACCTGCGTACAGCTGAAACCCGCTAACAGCATTCTACAGGTATCCTTCACTGATCGAGTCATCTGACGTTGATGGTGGTTCCTCTGTTGCGGTCCTCACTTATCTGAGATGCGTCATCGAGTCCATTGATCACGCTGAGCTCTTACATGTCACATTGCAATATCTACTGGCAATCCCTGATAAGATTCAGGAAGACATCAAACCACCTCGACCAACAACACTGGCACAGAGACGAAAATCACAGACTCTAATATCGAACCTCGCCCAAGGACAAGAAAAGCCAATGCCTGATCTTTTCACCCTTGTTGACCTCATACAAACAAGCTTGCAATCTCGGAATCAGCAGACTGTCACGGCCACGCTTCGCCTAATCTCTGTGCTTTTGCGTAGCCAACATCAATATGCAATTTCCTCGATCATCAAAAACCATCCAGTTGGACATGACATTCCCTTCCGAACGATGGCCGCCCATAACAGGGACGCTAATATCCTGTTTTCCTTGGCAGAAGACCTCATTGATCATGGTGATCTAGGAGAGATGTATGAGACACATCTACAAGATGCACGTGTAATCCTGGAAGCTCATTGCTGCTCCGCACGACTTCTTGCTCTACCAGACGCAGCCGGGGCAGATCCGTCTAGCACCAAAGAGCATTCCAGTCTAGTCCAACCGCATCTCATTAGAATGGACGACCCTTTGATCAAGTCCTTAGTGTCTCTACTAGAAGACTTTCTGGCGAATGACATTGGTACTAATCTCAGCCTCACGCAGGCATTCTCGACTTTAGCTTCCTGTGGCAATACACAATTGGAATTTTGGCTTCTAGGAGACCATGTTGAACACGAAGGTATTAATAACCAGAAGATTGCTTCAGATGACGGCCTTGACGACACTGATAATGACGATACGATCCTTATCAATGGCGACGACAACAACTTGGCTTCTTCCGAAGTCACTCTGAAGCCCGTAAAAGTAGACAAATCTACCCAGGAGATCAAAGACACTACTAACGTTACGTCCCCTGTGTTCGCCGCCCTTGAAAACCTAGTCCAACAGGTGGAAAGGTTTCGTCGTGAGATCCACGAGTTTGACACCTATTTAGCAGAACGCCGGCACGTTTTCAGGGTCGGCGAGGACATAGAGAAAGCTGTGGCAAACGACTTGCCTCCATCGCGTAGGTCTCAAGAGTCATCTAGACCATCTCACTCCAGAGTACGGAGTGTGCCACAGATTGGTTCCATCTCGACGCGGCTGATGTCAGAAACTTCTTCAGCCAACGCGTCGAGGTCTAGTTCTCCGCGAGGCCGACAGTTGAATGATTCATCGTCTTCCACACTTGCTGGAAGATTAAACCATCTTCGCATTTCACCCTCGCCTAGTCCTTCGAAACCAGCATCAAGGACATTCTCCCCATCTCCTCTGCAGAAAGATGCTGTACCTTCGGATTCAAATCCATCCACACCCCCAAAACGTGCCATAACGCCTATAGGTCCCGCGGATGCTCTTCGTCAAAAGATCAAGCTTAAGATAAAGTCCAGCAACCACAGGAATGACGTGTCTGAAATCACAAGTGAGACGAGCAGTATACGGAGCGAGTCTGTTGCAGCAGAAACCAAAGCGGCTGATGAGACAAGAGAGGTCACTCTTAGTCATATCTTGACGAATGTTATAATATTGCAGGAATTCATACTTGAATTAGCGGCCATTGTACAGGTGAGAGCAAGCTTGTTCGGGGAGGTCAAATTTGTCTGAGGATACATAGCCGTTGATACCCATTCACATTACTATCTCTAAGTCTTCTGCATCAAATCGTACACTGTAATCAATACCATGAGCTTCTCTGTATACACACCCCATACATAAAGAAGGAACGTTCACTAGCCCCGCTGGGGCCGCTCACAAAGCAGTTGCTCCGAGAAGCCTGATTGAAAATGAAGAGGGGAAATTGGAACTCAGCCCTATCAGGCGATGTTTTCTCCAGTGTCCCCCCTGTAAATTCGGACCTCCAATTGCTTAGACAATCAACTACTCCATCCTCCACCATCAACCATTACTATTGCAACTGCTTGCTTATGGTACAGCAATCTGACCATCATCTATCCAAAAATTTATTGCAGACGCCTTGACCAGTTCAATGCGGACGAAGAGCAAAAGGCTATGTAGTTGCACTGAGGATCGAACTCAGAACCTTCTCGGTGCGTTAAGCATGGATCCACATCGCTGTGAACGAGAAATCATAACCATTAGACCATGCAACTGAAATTGGATACATTTCAAGAATTGAGGCACTATTTGACAATATAAAGCTCATGTCAACCGAGGGATTTCATGTATCAAACTCCGTGTAACATCTAGTAAGGTCCTTCAGATTGGCGACAGGAAGGGAGGCAAAGACTTCAACGAGCGGAAACAATCAAGGAGAGAMTCAATTAGTGAAACAAAAAAGTCCCGCAACTCCATTTCATAGAATGCATAAGTATCTAGCTGGACCCGCAGGCTTCCACTGGGTATAGTACCCTATAATAATCATCAGAAACCACCGCTCTAAAAGAAACCGTTCTCTCCAAGCTCGTCCACTCCCCATCATCCCAAGCAGTCGTACTCATTCACCCAATTTCGACCTCAACCGATCCACCTCAGCCGTCAATTTACTAATCTCCTGACTCTGTGCACTCATCGTCTTAGTCTGCGTTTCCAACAAACTCTTGATCTCGGCGAGCGAACTCTGTATTGGCTCGTCGAGCGTAGCTTTGGTGCTCTTCGGATTGCCCATTGGGTCGTCGAGCGTAGATTTTGTGTTCTTCGGATTACTCATTGGCGTCGACGTGGACTTAGCCTCCGGGAGAGGCTCAACAATGGATTTTGGGGCCGGGACAGGGTTTGGAAGCGGATCCAGTGTTGACTTTGATGCAGCCGCCTGCTGGGTGTCAATCTGGGTCTTCGTGTCTTGACTGGCTGCTACTTGGCTGGCTTTGTCGAAATCATCGGGCTTATCTTTGACCGAAGAGAGGGAATCGCCTAGTCCTCTTGATGTGGTGGGCGGTCCGAACCGTTCTTGAGGAGGCGCGGCGGAAGTGTGCTGCTTCTCGGAACGATCGATAGGTTTGTCGATCTCTTCGAAATCGGAACTGTCCTCTTCTAGATCCTCGTCTTCTTTGGCGTCGGTGAATTTAGAGGCGAGATTTTTGATGGAGGACGTCTGTTCCTTCATAGACGGTGGGGGGCCATTAAGTGCGGAGGCGGGCTGGGATTGCGTAAATTCTGGCTCAGGAGCTTTCTTGACAGGTGAGGATGCTTTGGGTGATGGAGCACGCGCTGTGGGTTTGTAATCAGAGGCTATTTCTGCTGGCTCCTCACCCGCATATACGCTCGCCAGATCAATCTTTGGAGGTAGGCCTTCCTTCCCATCAAACCACTCTGCTGCTGACATTGCAGGCTTGATGCCTATAGTTGGTGGGAAGATGTCGTCTTGGAATACTTCGGCCCTTCGAGGGACTAGGAAGGATATTGGCTCAATGTATGAGTCATTGACTGTTTTGAAAGCACGCATGACTTCATTCTCGTGGACGTTTACGCCCCTTTTCGGAAGGAATGCAATACCCCGTTGAGGATCACCAGACTTATATTCGGAGAGGAATTCGAATTTGTCGTGCTCGTACTCGAAGTAGCGAATGTTACCGTCACTAGGGAATTTCAGTACATCTTCATATGCGAATAGAACGATAGCTCACCCTTTTCCAGCCAAGTAGAGACACTGCGTGCCATCGTCCCAGAAAGGCATGCAGACCCCTGAGATGGCATCGAGCATCTGGAAGCCCCCCACTGGTTCTTTGGGATCTCTTATATCCCACAAACCCAATTGCCGATCGCTCATCTTCGAAAAGCCTGTCGTAGCTACTCGGTCGTGCTCACCCATCCAGGTCACGCGACTGGCTTTTGCCCCCGTATGACCCGGTACAACATGTGCAGGCTTCTCTTGTCGTACATCCCATATTCTTAACTTCTTATCGCGGGAAGTGGTGACCATCAGAGAACCATTTGCACTCCATGAGAGAGACTGTACGATGTCGGTATGCTTAAGGGTCAGGCGTGAAGAGCCAGCCTCCACATCCCACAGCTTGATTGTATAGTCACCGGAAGAGGTTGCGAGCACGTTCTCGGCAGCTGGGTTGAACAAAACATGGCCGACTTTCCTGTGTGGCTATGAGAGTCTGCCAACTGCCTATGGTTGATTGAAATTTTACAATACCTCGAGTGGCCAACTAGCTTCTGAACGGGCCCAATATCCTTGGGAGTCTCACCCTCTTCTGTATAAACGGTGAAGTCTTCCGGGACTTTGTATATAAATGCCTAGCCTCATAAGTCTTGTACTCGCATCAGATCCAAGGTATTGCCGCACCTTGCCGTCATCTGACCCTGAAGCTACCAATGAATCATTGAAAGGACTCCTATAAAACTGCTCAGACGACCATTGCCCCTAGTTGAGGTTTGACCCTACCAATCCGTATCCAAGACCACAGCAGTATGTCCCCTGAAGAGTGGTAGTTGTTCTGGTAAACGCCCCTTCTCATTGATCGGTATCACCGCGAAAGCGCCTCCTCCACTGGCTTCCCAATTGACTGAGATGTACTTCGGATTCGCCTACTATGGTGTCAGAGTAATGAGTGTCTGGACCGGTAGCTCGCCCGTCTACCTTCACTAGGTTTGTATCCCAGGCGTTCCTCGAGATCCTTATATTGTCATAACATTGTTCCTATATTGCAGATCAGAACCCCAGTGCTTTGACAACCTCTGCTTCCGCAGCAATGACTCATACCTTCCTTGTTGACCGGCCGTAAACGTGCCCTGTGTTGGTCTTTAGCTTGCAGGTGACAAGAGGCTAGGCAGAGGGGGTGCCATTACGGTATTTGGAGGAGCGAACAAAGCGGCCTGACATTTGCGCGCATGCCACAGCGGCTCAATAGTGGTTTGCAAAAAGGCCTCGCGAATACTTGAATATTGAAGCTTGCAGTAGTCTTTAAATCACGTCGAAGACTGATATAGGGTTCGTAAAGGTTACAGCTCTCAAAGTTACAATCCAACAGGGCAACGCTAGTCTCTAAAATATTCATTTATTGGGTCCTTTATCAACTACATATTCAAATTTACAGCACCCTCGCTATGCATACCAGCTCATTATGCATCAACGCTGACAAGCAACCAGCCAGATGGTCTTGCTCTCCTGATATATCGAATATTAGAGCCGGCAGAGTTTTGGCGCATAGTTTATATTGCTATTGTGTTTTGATTGTCGTCGATGTCTTGTACAAACCTCCCTTGCAGAGAACGCCTTGCTTCCATGCAGTTCTATATGTACACAGGTCTCATAAAGAAGAAAAACCTCGGGAGAGAAGATTAGCAGTGCAATAGAACGCCCCACGCCAAACAGTGGTAGCTAACGGCCATGCAAAATGCGCTAACTATCAAGGGTCGAAGCCGGGATACGTCCCTTTGAGGTGCTCGCCAAAGCTGTCGGTGGGACTGCTGGATTATTGTGTAATTTGGCAATAACGGTGGCCAAGTATGCTTAGAATAGTGTCTTCCTTGTGATCTGTTGTATGTTAGACATGCAAACGGCACACAGCAGTAATTAAAATATATATTTCCAGAGAACTTACAGCCCATGCCCCTGCTACCCCAGCAACCAGACTTCCGCTTATTAGCATCGGTCTTAACCCCTTCGTGCTTTTAAACAGCATTCCACTCAAAGCTCCCGCGACCATGCTGTTGGCACTGTCGTGCTTTCCTCGGTAGTACCCAATAGTCGAGTTTATTCCGTTATAGACCATAGCGATTACTCCTGCGCTATTTCCTAAGAATGGGCCCCTCCTTGTTACGCTGTTCAGTACTGAATTAAGTCGTAGCCTTGGAGGCGCTGATGCAGGCGACCGGCGTAAACCCTCGACCAGACCCCAAGTTCCCCCAATAGTGAGCGCAGACAAGTATGTAACCCCAGTGCCATAGCAGAGATCGTCTGACCAACCTCGAGATGGTAGGGCAGAGCGTGAGCCAGGCAGGTCAGAAAGGGCGGATTCTTCGAGCGATAGATAATCAAGTGTCTGTTGGTTGAGCCCGGCTAGGGGGTGAAGCTGTGATGGATCTGGGAGTGCAGCATCACCAAGGAAGGAGGATACATCTTGAGCTGACGCTGGATCAAAGGCGGTTGGTTGGAAGGTTGGTTGCGGAGATGGATTAAACGATGAAGAGGATGAGGAAGATGCTGAGGAGGAAGTCGAGGAGGAGGAGGGTTGTCTTTGACCAGTCAGAGTGCCCCAGAAGGTCATCTTGTTTTCATCCAGAACAGAGTGTTGGTTCAAAAAGCTGTGTATTAGAGAATGATTGTCTGCTGCGTTCTATGATGAAGCCAAAAATTGTTTCAGCCAATTGACCGACACGTCGGCAAAGTTCCGCTCTTCAGCCACACCGCTTAGTAAGCAGGCATTGATTTCGAAAAAAGCCTTTCCATCAGGTCCTCAAGGATCAACTGTCCTGAGCGCTGAACATCAGCGGACAATGGCTTTAGTCCATCTATACATTGAATATGAATAGTCATAAAAATCAAGATCTTCCTAGCGGCAATGAAGAAGATAATTGCTTCTCCGAGGATATCTTACGCCAATTGTGCAAGACCTTGAGAGCAATAATCCCGAGGCATGCAGCAGGAATTGAGGAGCATACTCTGATGTATTGTTTTCCCTCTTCACGGTATATGTATGATTTTTGACGTCATGGCAGATATTTGCAGTCGTTGCATCAAGGGTTACTACGGACCGCCAACTCAACAAGACTCTCATTTGCCCATGGAGCTGCTGCGTTGAACGCCCTATGTGCATTCATTGAGCAATGTAATGTATCTTCTGTTCCAGAGCTCCGAAATCTGTCCTTCTCTTCGGCGACATGGACCAAGGCATTCAAAATTATCTTGGAGAGGTCCGAAAGGCATAAGTCTAAGCCTCTGCGAAGGCTCCTTATGACCCTTACGGACATACTAAGCAAGCATGAACAGGACGATGTGAAGTTCTCACTAATTGGGCATGTTGTAACACGAGCAACAAGAGCAATCTGCGGTCAGCCCGATACTGCCTCTGTCAAACCTGCAATCCAAGCTCTAGAGCATTTTATCCATGTTGGTCTCACTACTGCTCAAGACGTCGTTCACCATGCTATCGAAGTCTCTGGGGGCTCTCAGGCCATGTCTGAGGCTGGACTGGGCTCACTAGTGGAAGGGAAGACCGAATCTACCTCGATTCAGCACGACAAAGCAGTAGAAAACTTTGCCATGAGTGTTCTCGGATGGGTGCAATTTCCTGACTGTGCACCGGTGGCTGGCCGCTTTCTTTCCATATTCTTCCAGTCATTGAACGCAGAGTCGAGTAACCAAGCTGTCTCGGACGAGACGGCTCCTCTCTGGATCAACCCAGTAAAGCAAACTATCAACCTCCATCCGGAGCTTTTCGAAGAAATTGAACATCACGTGCTGCCAGGCCTCCTTACAATAAGCCCCAATGACACTCGTGCGTTCTTAAAAACGTTGCCGCTCGGGGACATCACACGAGGCAACGCGGGGGCAGATGCAGCCGCGAATATCCAACTTTGTTTCCTAATCGCAAAGGTAGCAGCAAGTTTGAAGATTGGAAGCGGAAGCGCCAGGGAGAATGAGAGCACCCTTGCCAATGTTTTCGCCAATTCTAGGGGTCAGAATGGCACCGAGGAACAGGAAAGCTTCTTAATTGACTCTGAAGCCCTTGCTTGCAATCATCTCGAACACTCATCCGCAAGCGTGCGGCTATCGGCTTTGTCTCTTTTAATTTCTTCCTCAGTCACGTCAAGACCCTTCACCCAGAGGGCATTGGAAAACCTGCGAATATGCATACCTTACTTTCACGTTGAGGTTAATCCTAAAGCTAGGAACGAGTACATTGCAATGATGCAAAAGCTGTGCCTCCGGATAGGACTTGCGATTATGTCTTTTCTCAGAGCTGACAAGAATTCATTAGAATTTGGCTTCGAAGAGAGCTCTACTTCCAAGACTGTCTATGTAGCGAAAAACACAGCTGGATGGGAGACTCGTGAGCAAATGCTAAGGGCGTACCTCGTCTTTCGAAAGCGATATTTATTGTTTCTACTCCATGAATTGCGGCCAACGGCGTCATACCAAAGCCATATCACAGCACTGAGGATATTGCATCCTCTACTTGGAGGAGAATGGGCCAGCCAAGTTGCAGGTAACTACAATTACTTGAACGCATTGGATGAGGCCTTGCCATGGAATTTATTTTATCAGCCACTCTATGATATGTTGCTAGATCCTTTTGACGATGTTCGCCAATGGGCTGCGATGGTTATCCAACTCTGCATCGAGAGGGAATTGGCAGTACACGTTCCCTCACCAGCTAAAACTATAGAAGAGAAAACCGACAAAGCTGACCTAATTGGGAAGGTCACTGCCGATGCCCCTGTAATTGGTACAGTATTGCAAATGGCGGAGAAGAAGGCAAAGCAAACGGGCAGAGCGGACCACGCCGACGGCGTTGGAAGGCTTTATGAACTACTGTATTTAAGTGATCGAGTAATTGTAGAATCAACTAAGCGACACTACAGCAGCTTTTCTATTCTAGATCGGTTGATCTCTGAGATGGAGAAAGATCTCAAGGTTGCCAAGGATGACTTGCTGCAGGTCATTGGTAATGCCTCGCTGCATGGGCATCTTATCGCCTTGAGGTATGGATCCACCTTCTCAATCTGGACCCACTGGATTCTAACCACAGACGTCAGGCACATCGTCTCCCATCCTGATTACTTTGCCACGCTCGATAGGTCTACGAACAGTGCTTTGGATTGGTGGAGAAAATTCACCGAACGCATACATCTGATTTGTAGCGATGTCTGGGAGGTCGTACGACATACGCTCTGTTTTGATGCTCCCGAAGGTCATGAAATAGACGAGGAAGTTGATGATGTCGATATTGGGACCAAAGATGTCTTATCATTCTGTTGGCGAGCGCTGAAAGAATCTAGGTTGGCCCTTGAATTGACCGCCTGAAGCTAGAAAATGCGCTGATATCTCTCAACAGTGCCTTGTTGCATGCTATCATCGCAAATAAAGGCTATGGGCTGCCGCCATCTGACGGCCATGGTCTCTCCTACGAAGACTACCGCAAGGTTGGCACCCTCTCTTTCAGTCAATTGGCGCAACTTCGCCACCGTGGGGCATTTTCAACGGTATCTCAAACCTTTTCCGCCTGTTGTACAGCCTGTGCTGGGTCCGGCGACCCAGATGTTTCTGGCCTCGTTAAAAACTGGTACCATGTAAGATTGCACCGCCATGATCCAGAAGATTGGGTCTGATAATCATTTAGGACGCCCTCGCTTGCATGGAACTTAATGCCTCGGCACTGACACGAAGATCCGCAGGGATACCAGCCATGATCACTGGTATTCTGGCCGCCTACGCTGGTCATGCATTCTTCAATGATGTCGTGCTTGATCTACAGGCTATAGCTGATGGTCCAATACTATATGTTGAGCCTGAGGATGTTCGATTACCTCAGGTACACGCATTGAACTGCCTTAAGGACATATTCACAGATGCACGCTTTGGACCTAGAACAGAGGTACATGTTGCTAATACTGTAGACATTGCGGCTTCGTGTCTGGAGAGCCCAGTGTGAGTTTCAGCGTGCGAACGTGCTACTTTAACAATGGACTAATGACCCTCTAGATGGGCGATACGTAACTGCGGCTTGATGTTATTCAAGGCCCTGGTACGGAGGTTGAATGGCGGCACTGATACTGCCTCTACCAAGGTCAAGAGCTCCTATCGGCACTCATCATCTCTAACATACCAAAGATACCCAAACGTACCAAGTCTACTATTGAACTTACTTTGTAACGAGCTCCCTTTGACCACGAAATCAGTCAATATTGCACAGCATGATGGTCATTTAGTGATGCGGGTTCACAGAGTCTTCCCCGCGATGGAGCTCCTTGAAACATTAGGTCTACCGAATGAATGCGGCGAGATGATCCTAGAAGCGATTTGGCAGTATATGGAATCTTTCGACTGGGCTATTCGCGAAAAGGCTGCAAAAACGTTGAGCCGTCTCCTTGATGTTAAAGATCTAATCAGTGACGCTAGGAAACTGCTCTCACCGGATTGGCCATCGCAGAACGCATTGCATGGTAGGATATTGTGCCTACAGCACCTACTCTCTCGGGATGATATTCCACTCATCGGTTATGAAGAGCTTGTACCGCTGATCTACGACCGGTGTAAGAGCATGGTGGTGCAATATCCCTGCCTAATTACGGTTGCAGMCTTTCTCAACGTCTTGGCTGAATTCACGATTATTCTGGCGCAGAAAAGAAGTAAGGCACAACATCCATAACCTTAAAGGGACCATCTAGTGACATGAAACCTTAGGCCAGCTCACGCAGTCTATCTTTGACCAAATGAAGCTTCTGAGCCGACCAACAAAGTCCCGTACGAAAGACTTAGAAGGAAGTTCTGCTACAGCACTCCAGTCTAGCGCTTCAAGACGCTGTCTGTCGCTCAGTATCTATCTGGAAAGCTTAGGTAAACCCTTGCATCAGCTGTCCACGGACGATTTAGACACCATGACGACTCTAGATGAAGCTACAAAGGACATGTCAGACGAGCACTTTCTGGCTCTTCTTCGCATAGTCCCTCCACATCATCTCCAGTATCAGCTGAATGCAACACGAGCTGCGCGCATACCGCTCGCCGATGTTGCATACAGTGTTCACGAGACCCATTTAAACCTCGCTGTAAGTGGATATGACTTAGGTTTATCATATAGAGAAAGTCAAGAGGAAAAATTTAGCCAGCGGATTTCAACATGGGTTTACATGCTGTTCGTGTCAGGATCCGAGGAGTCGGTAAGTCTTTATGAGTTGCCGGCGTGTGAAAAAGCTGATTCGGCTTCTAGGAACTCCTTAGCAGAGCGGCAACAGCCTATTCCTTACAAGGGTTCTTTGACGGGATGCGGGATAGTGAGAAGAATACAGGACCAGAGTCTGTATTGCTAGGTCCCTATATGGTGCTCTATAACACACTACTGGACGACGATGAGGATATCCGTGCTCAAGGATCTCGCATAGTCTCTTCTTTACTCTCAACACACACCGATGCTGGTGTCTCACTATCCGCTGCTGCGGCCAAGAGCAGACTCTTGGGTTTCTTGGCGCATAGATATCAAGGGTCAAAAGCGTTATTCATAGAGGCAACGCAGAAACTAATCGGCTCACCATCAATCTTCAGTGCGACCAGTCAAAAATATGCCATTGATAATGATGACGATCCCCAGAATATTCCACTGCAACTACGCCCTGTTGCTGAACTTTCGCTGGAAGCCCGAACAACGCAGATTGCAGTCTTCGTCGAGGAGAAGCAGAATCTCTATGTCGACGAAGTATTAGAGGCAGATGGATGGGCTAATCTCTTAGTCCATATGGACCCAGAAGCCTGGGAACCGACTGTGGTCTCGACTTTGGAATCTTGGACTGCCGGTGGACTGCAGTATCTTCTAGATTTCTGTGAGGATGTATATGATCTCGGGGCTTCAAGTCCAATGTCCATACCACAAATGTACACACTATTCATACGAGTCATATTGTCAGCGAAAGTGCTTATGAATGGAGCGACGCAGATGGGCTCGAGAAAGATTGCGACGAAGCAGGAATTTAAAGTCCTGCTCGAAAAGCTCCTGAAACTGGGTACGCAGAAGCGATTACACGGGTTGTTGCTGGACCGGATTCAATACATTCTGAACGATGAACCGCATCCTACTGAAAAATTATAAGAATATTTCTCACGGTGGCGAAGAGGCGGTGTTAAGATTACATTAATGATACGTAGATCATTTCCGGAACGGGTTTTGCCCTGAGAGAATGCAGCTAGAATACAGACCATTCACTCAACACAAACACGTCGCTGCTTGGCCACGGCTGACGGGTAGCTCGGGACATGTTATTATGATTGTTTCAATCTCGGATTTGGAGAAACATACTATCTGTCGTTCCTGCTATAGCTAGAGTCATCACCATATCCACCGCACACTACAATTACTACCTGCTTCACCAACTCTTCCATCACAGAATCAATCGACCGGCGATCAAGGTTGAGCTGCCTCCAAAATCCAACCTCAGTCGGCGCCGTGACCCAGAATTCTTCAACACCAGAATTCCTAGTGCTATCTCCACAAACATGCAGTCAGGAGTTGCTATAGTCGTCATTCTTCTGGCAATGACCATAGCTGCAGGCATAGGCTTTGTGATATGGAAGCAGCTTTACAGCATCTACCTCGCTCGGCAAATTGCGGACTGGATTGCGCGACATCCAGCCAGCTCCGAGTCTTCCTCTTCATCTTCATCGTGAGTTTCGGTGTCAGCATACAACCTCACGAACAGATAGAACTAATTGATACAGGTCAAGCAAGGGAGAAGCATAGCCCATCACTCGGAATAGAGCAATGGCACGGTTTTGGAGTGGCGGAATGGTTTTGGAACGATTTTGAAGTGAAGCTTGGAGGGGTAGGAGATTGTGTCACAGGTTGGATCAGGTGGCGGTCTCGGAGGTTTCATTCACTCAACATCCCCATTCAAAATAGACTTCCATCATAGACCATCACTTCCCATCTCCTACATCTCCTTCAGCCTCTCTTCCAATGCCACTCACTCTACACCCTCCAACACGCCCTCCCATCGCCAACACAATGCCCTAATCTCCCTCCCTCACACACACACAAAACCCTAACCCCCATCCATAACCCCATCCAATCATGGCATCAGCAGCCGCAACAACAACAACAACAACAACAACAACAACAACAACAACAACAACACCTACCCTCCAACCCCCCCTCCGCCCCATCTCCACCGCCGCCGCAACGCCAACTCCCATCCCCGGCTCCCCCTCCTCCGGCATCAAAATAATCCTCATAGCCCCCTGCTCCGCCTGGGCCTGCTGGAGCCGCTCGCAAAAAGACATCGTAATAACCATTTCCGCGCTCATCGGTGTCGCTTTCCTCGGCATCTTGTTCTATATCATCTGCGTGCATCGGAAACGGAAGAAGAGATTAGCGGAGCTGGAGAAAGGGCCGGATTATTTCGTGGACGACAGGCGAAGGAGAGGGAGGGGGCAAGGGAGGGAGGGGAGGAGTCGGAGCAGGAGTTTGAGGAGGGTGTTGAGTTTGAAGGGGTGGAAGGGAAAGGGGAAGGAGAGGGAGGGGGGAAGTGGGAGGAGGGGCGGGATAGAAGGGTTGGATAATATTGAGATGGGGCCTGCGGTGGCGAGGAGTTTGATTGAGAGTGGGGTTTTGGGTCCGACGGCGGCGGGGGTTACTTCGACGGGAGGGGGAGGAGAGGAGAAGAGGTTCGATGGGGGTGGGGAGTATAGGATGAGTGGGGGTTTAAGCCCTCAGGAAGGGGAGAAGGCTCGAGAAGAGGAGAAGGATGGGGTGTTGGATCAGTCGGATATCCATCCTTTGAGGCGGAAAGAAACATTGCCGGAGGTGATGAAGGAGGCGGGAATGGCATGGGAAGATCAGGCGTGGAAGTGGGAGGGGGATGGGAAGGGGAGTTAATATGATGATTGTGGAGAGTGGACTGAGGTCTAAGACTTGATAAAACCTTGCAGTCAGAATGTCGGGTTGTTGTTGTGATGACTAAGTTCTTTCAGGAAATTCAATCACCGGTGCTGGTTGTTTCGATTTGTCTTGCATCATTAATGCCAGATAGATAAAATAAGCTCAGTATTTCGAAGGTAGTTGCATGCTGAGACCGACTGGGGAGACATCCATGTTTCAGCTCGTAGTGGAGGGATAGACCTTCTCGAAGTCACGCTTCTCAGCCTCGTCTTTGGCTACTGTGTTTAGAGTCCACGCCCAAAGATCCTCCTGCTTTTCCGTGTCATAGCTCGCCTCGCTGGACTTGATTGCTTCAAGCCCTTCGTAATATTCCCCGTCCCCCTCACCGCTCGCTTCCAGTGTTGCAAGTGCAGATCCAGAATCCTTGATCGAATGTATATTGGAAGAGAGTGCGAGTCTAAGCAATGGTAACAGGTAGGGAAGTATATAGCTCCATATGAAGCGGAGATGCGCTGGCGCTTCTCTTGCCAGGCCGGTACCGGGCATTAAACCAGGATCGAAACAGGCCACAGACCAATTGTAGTGGCCCGGGTTATTCTCAACGAGGTGCCTATGCAGAGCGTAGGTCCACATGACGTTGCACAATTTGCTGGTTGCGTACCGTTGCCTACCATCATTCTTTGCGGTCTCGGCGGTAGGATGGGCGAGCTCTTCTGCCGTATTGTACTTGGCGTCTGGTACCATAGTCTTCTGGGCGTGATCATGGGTTCCACTGGCGACGATGACAATACGGCAATTCATATCAAGGTGAGGACGCAGGAGGTAGAAGAGCAAAGCATGTCCTACGTGGTTGACGGCAAATGTCTTCTCAATATTGTCTTCTGTATATTGGACGCCATC
This sequence comes from Cladonia macilenta KoLRI003786, assembly GCA_000444155.1. Classification (NCBI taxonomy): domain Eukaryota; kingdom Fungi; phylum Ascomycota; class Lecanoromycetes; order Lecanorales; family Cladoniaceae; genus Cladonia; species Cladonia macilenta. Next base: position 1,193,808 of record KE598592.1, on the reverse strand, counting down.
CAGGACTTGTAAACCTGCGTTGAGTATGAGCATTCTAATAGGCGGATGGCCCATGTGGGCGAAGTCAGCGACAAAGGTGCGGACATTCTTAAGGCTAGAAAGGTCAAGTGGGAGGAACTCGGCATTCTTGGAGCCTGTAGCTTTATTGATTGAAGCAGCCGCGTCGTAAGGGTTAGTTCGAGACGCCAGCACCAGATGATATGTGGGATTTTGCTTGACCAGTTCAAGGGCAGCCTCGTAGCCAAGCCCAGAAGTACCGCCAGTCACGAGGATGGTACCAGTCGTAGACATAGCAGTCCAATGTGTCGTGATTGACGAGTATAAGTCAACGTTGCAACACCAAAGCAGTACCTCAAATTATAAGAAGTAGGAAACACGAAACTGCAGATTTTGTTCGTTTTACAAAAGGAAAGCAGCGCTAGAACAGCGGGTTTGAGAGTACTTATAGAACTTGTTTATAGAAGGGACAACGGAGTTTAGATTCGGCTTGCTGACGGTGGAACTGATGTCCCGTCCCTTCTTATTACCTATCCATCCTAGTCAGTAACACCACTGTCACCTCATTGCTGGCTATCATCGCAAAGAGCCTGGCGACGAGCTGGGATATCGCTCCTCCTGTAACCTTAAACTGAAGATGGACACCGTTGCGCACACGTGGTTCTTCTCTTGCACAAAGCCCGGAAGGAACCTGCTCCTGCTCTTGCTCTAATGTCTGATTATGCCAAGCATCATTTAGAATAGCCGTAGTTTAGCCACAGCCTGAGCATCATTGTACGCTTGGTTCTGAAGGTCCTCACTACCTACAGCTTCTTGTCAGCTTATTTTCCTCCAATAAGTGTACCTGACTGTCTGACAGACAATTAAGATGTGGAATGATGAGGACAACAATCCTTATAGCTCCTTCGACCGCCGCGACTCCTCTGAGCAAACCCATCAAACGCATAGCAAGTGACTACCAGAAGCACAAATGCGATCCTTCTAGTCCGACTATCTCAGCTAACGGCTCATATTACATAGGATTCGAACGTCCAGCTACACCTACCTCTGACGATGAGTCACCTCATAACGAGCCTCCAGACTTCGTTTCACGGCCCCGAGATTTGAGCGACGATGACGAGGATTATATACAGCAAAGAGGCCCCCGGAAGAAGGGTGGATATGATAGTCGCATCGAGCAGATTCTCTACGAGAATGAGGATCTTCAGATATTGATCACAGATGCGGGAAAGAGTCATGAAAGCGGTGCGAGTTACATCGCTTATACCATCCGGACTGGAGTAGGCTGTCGCCTGGAAGACAAATTCGAGGTTCTGACGATTTGTAGGATCTTGAAGTTCGTCGGCGGTATTCCGAATTTGCTTCCCTTCGTACCACGCTCGTCAATTTACACCCAACATTAATCATACCCCCTATACCGGAGAAGCACTCAATGGCAGATTACGCAGCCAAGCCAACTAAAGCTAAGGAAGATACGAGCATCATCGATTTACGGAAGCGAATGCTTGCTGTATTTCTCAATCGCTGTCGAAAGATGCAGGAAGTAAGGGAAGATGGGGTCTGGTGGAGGTTTCTGGACCCGAATGCAAGCTGGGTACAGACAGCGCGTCTCTCCAGGCAAGGCCTTGCTGACTAAAGGCCCAGAATGAAGTACTACATTCACCTCCAGTTGCGTCAATACCCAAAAGTATCATGAAAGCACCTCCACTCGATACTGCCAACCCGACACCAGCACATCAATGGCTACCTGTCCCTGCCTCCTCCGCCAAGCTGAAAACATCATCAAAGACCTCTGCCACTGGGACACCACAATCTCTTCCCACGCACTCCATGATGGCCTCTTCTGCAGCCCATTCTATTCCTGGGACTCAGGTATTTGGCCGCTTTCCACCTACGTCCCAAAATCTCTCAGAACAAGAACTCGATCCCTACTTTAATAATTTTGAAGCGGCCACCAGAGAGCTTGAACTCTTATTACAGGGTAACATCGAGAAGGTCAACCGGAGAACACTGACCCATCTTTCTGTTCTGGCAACGGATATGGCAGAGCTAGGCGCCAGATACAACGCCTTCTCCCTCTCGGAGCAATCGCCAACAGTCGCAGCCGCAATTGAACGAATCGGGCAAGCCGTAGACTCTTCATATATTGCGACTGAAGAGCTATCATCTACGCTTGGAGCCAATTTTGCCGAGCCAATGCGCGAAAGTGCTCAATTTGCAGGAGTGGTCAGGGGCGTCCTAAGATTTAGGATCATGAAGAGGATCCAAGAAGAGATGACGAAAGACGAGATTGCATCAAAGCGAGCACAACTGGAGACTCTTGAGAGAAGCGAGTTAGAGGCGAGTCGTATAGAACAATATCTATCCGGTGGTGGGCAGCCAGGGGGGCCACCACCGAGACGTTCGGCGTCATCAGCGTCGACAAGAAGCATTAGATCAGACGCTAATGCCAATACAAGGCAAGAAGGCGAAGATACTGCATCCATAGATTCAGACTTCCCACCCACACATGGTGACATCTCGGCTTCGACGCCGTCAGCGCCTCATGGAGCCCAGGAACCAGAAAGGCCTCGCAGCAAAAGTCAGAGTGGAGGATTCGTAGCCAACAGGATTTTCGGACGATTAAGTCATACATTTCAAGGCATTGTTGATGTTGACCCGGAACGAACAAGACGAGATCAGATTGGAAAGACAAAGGAGAGCCTAGTGCATGTAAGGATCCCGATATGAAGTCACACAGGCTTATCACTAATTGCTTTTAGCTTGAACATGCTCTGCAGGTATCGGAGCAGGATGTCAAAGATGCTAGTGCAGGCGTTTTGAAGGATCTCAAGCGCTTTCAATTGGAGAAGGAGGAGGATCTGAAACGATACATGGTAGGATGCGCTTCTGATTTATTCCAATGAAACCCAGCTAACATTTCTCTGCAAAGATCGCTTACGCAAAATGCCATATCGATTGGGCAAAGAAGAATGTCGAAACATGGAGGGAAGCAAAGGAAGAAGTAGATAAGATCGAAGTGCGATAGCACTGACGCGGCGTTTTGGGGCTTCAACATCAACCATTCGGGTACATAGATAGGGTACCTGCATGCGATACGATGGCTAGATAGTGCCTTAGCGGAATGCAACGTGCTATCAGAACTCTTATTTGAAGCCAGCATCCCTCCCAGTCGGGTTTATTATTTGGTCGTTGATGCTGGTGACGCTTTTGTTCCTTGCATGATATTACGCAGCTTCACCCCTGCCAGCATTTTGCGATAAGGCCTTGGTATCTGGCGAATCACCCCTTTCCACCTCGCCACACCCTGAAACGTTGCGCATGCCCTATATAATCTGACCACCACCCCGCCATCTCTTTACTCCAGCAAAACCATTCATCAGAATGGCGGATGGGAGGTGGTGCCTGGTACCTTGCGTCGACTGGGCGCAAACGCGTGTTGTCGATCTTCCCCAGATGATCGACATATTCTATTCGGCCCAGCTTCTTGGCAATGCTCTTGGCCCCGCGCCGCGAAGACTCTGCGAAGACGACCCCTTTCACCCGCACTACGCGGAGCAATGCATAATGCATAAACACACCGTACCAACAGGGGGTTGTTCGTCGGCATCTTCCTGTTGGACATTCGCACGTTGAGCAACCATTTGCGATTACCTTCAACGTTACCTATTTCTGGCCCACGATATTTCTAGATTGTTGGATGCATCTTACGGTGAGCGTCAGCTTAGGCCGCCTACGCCGCTAGAGGGGGAGGAACCGTCACGACACTACCTTACTTGACAATTCTCCACCTCTACATCTGTCCAGGGCTGAATACTCGCCACCTTCACGATCCTTCATTCATCAAAACGAACCTACCTTCAATACACTACACGACGCCGATGGCAGCGTCCTCGATCTGCACCTTCCCTCTGATGTACTCGACTTGAAACGCCCTTCCGTTTTGGTGAAATTCAACGTACATATACTGTAGTATATATTACTTTTTTACTGGTCTACACATATTGGATAATTTCTTTCGCCATGTTATTTTCACGGTGGACGCCTTCATGGCTGGGAGCACTGGCCGCTTTGATCCTCAGTGTGCCAGGTGGGCATGCGCTTGAGTTGGATCTTGGGAGTACAGGTACGATCAAAGCCATCTCTGAATCAGCTTCCTCGTCCCACCTGCCCCATGCTTCCTTGTCTGTCATATCGCTAACCCGATGGTGCTACAATGGCAGACTCTATAAAACAAGCGGCGAGTACAGTAGCTCATGGAATGATGACCTACTATCAAGGGAACCAGTCCGGAATGCCAATAGGATTATTGCCAGATCCCTATTATTGGTGGGAGGCTGGGGCTATGTTTGGGCAACTGGTCGAGTATTGGTATTATACCGGGGATGACACATACAACGATGTGACCATGCAAGCCCTGTTGGCACAAGTTGGACCGGACAATGACTACATGCCGCCGAACCAGACCAAAACAGAGGTGGGTACTCTTTTACTCGTCGCTCAGGTTCTGAGCAAACATCGTTAGGCAGAATGCATGTATGAGGCCTGGGAAATTCGGTGGCTGACGGCATAACAGGGAAATGATGATCAAGATTTCTGGGCATTCGCGGCCATGTCTGCTGCAGAATTGAACTTCCCTGACCCCCCATCTAGCTCCGGAGTCTCGTGGCTTGCCCTAGCCCAAGCTGTCTTCAACCTCCAAGTGGGTCGATGGGACAGTCAGAATTGTGGCGGTGGACTTCGATGGCAGATTTTCACATTCAACAATGGTTATGACTATAAGAATAGTATCTCAAATGGCGGCTTCTTCCAACTCGCGGCTCGACTGGCGAGATATACTGGCAACGATACCTATGCACAGTGGGCCGAAAAGTCATACGACTGGATAACTTCAACACCACTTTTCACACCCGAATACGTGATCTACGATGGCGCGCAAATCGAGAACAATTGTAAACAGGCAGACGAGCTACAGTGGACTTACAATATCGGCACCTTCCTTATGGGCGCCGCCAACATGTACAACTACGTTCGTCACCCTTCCTGTTCTAGTGTGCTCACATCTAGCATGAGAATCTTCGCTAACGTTGGAAACAGACGAACGGGAATGATACCTGGCGTACTCGTGTCGAAGGCCTGCTGAATGGCTCCCAAGCGTTCTTCCCCGCTCAGTATGGTGGTGGTAATATCATGGTTGAGATAGCATGCGAGCCGCAAGTAACCTGCGACTACGATCAGCCTTCCTTCAAAGCTTACCTATCTCGATGGATGGCAGCAACTATGCAGATCGCCCCATTCACAGCAGAATTTATTACACCTAAACTCCAGAAATCTGCCGCAGGCGCAGCTGGACAATGCTCAGGAGGTCCCGACGGAAACACTTGTGGACGGCACTGGTATCAGAGCACCTGGGATGGGCAGAAAGGCGTAGGAGAGCAGATGAGCGCTTTAAGTGTCATCCAGGCAAACCTGATCTCGAAGGTTGCGCCTCCTGTTACTGCTAAAAGTGGCGGGACATCGAAAGGCAACCCCGCAGCAGGCAGTGGTGGCGATAATCCGGTTCAATACATGGATCCGAACGCGAACAAGAAGATTACTATGGGTGACAAAGCGGGGGCCGGCATTCTAACAGCGTTGGTGCTGGGTGGTCTTGTCGCGGGTGTCTGGTGGATATGTTTCATGTAAGATCAGAAAGGCCTCTTTGTACATGTTGTACGGGTAGTAAGGTATATATTGTAATACTTTACCGGCGTATATATTTTGGGAAGGTGGGCATTTTCATAGCGTTGGAGGTTTTTGTTAATGAAAAGTCATTATCCAATGTAGCAATATTACTAGCATCGACAGAAGCCATCTGATCATATTCCTCAATTGAAATCCACTTGTGAAGCTCGACTTCCATGGTATGGGGAGATAGTGAGCGTATCCATAATGAACAGCAACTGCCAGTACATTCAAGGTGGGAAGGACGGATTACCTCTACAGTGGACATTTCAAGCTGAAGTCTCAAGTGAGTCTCCAGTATGTATGTATTCGCCTTCAGATCTACGGGATTGTAGTCAGGCTGTTACTCTTGTCTACGTGCTTGACCACCGCAACCTAAGCATTTGATGATGTGAGACTTTGTCTAGGTGTGTTACGAGTCGTGAGGACCTCTAATAACATTAGGACAGCTGATTTTTTAGCTAAAGTGGTACTATAACGAATATGATGTGGGATTCATATAACACAACGCCTGCCTGCCAGGACGTGTTTTCTTAGCATCAGCAGGATCGACGCGCTCCACAAGCGAGATCCAAATGCAGTCATGCTAATGAACAACACTCTTCAATTGACAGATGACAGGCTGTTGAACCCTGATCCGCAGCATCTATTCTCACATATACTTATTTTGACGTTCAAGTTCTTGCTCACTTCTTCCCAAGTACAAAGGTCGTACTTCTGCCTAAGAGCCTTATTTCCGTAAGGGAATAAGGCCGTCACCTTCATCACGTCTCCCCACAAGAAGCGCAAGCTTTCGCCGCCAGACCCTTCAGAAGTACCTTCGAATACCTCAGAAACTTCTTCGCCGCCTGCCCTTGTATCTCTTGAACCCGGAACAGTCCCCTCATCCTTACCATCGCACCCGAGATACATCCCGCCTCATCTGGTTCTAGAAGGCGCAAGGAAAGGGCGGTCGCCCACCCCAGAGCTGTCCAACACGGCTGGGAGTTCTCCCAGCGGTGCATATGCGAGCCTGAGTCTCGACAGTGACGGATACGCTTCTGGAGCTGACATTGGAGCTAACAAAAGACGGGGATCTATCGGTAACAGTGCATTAAGAGGTGGAGCTGTATCACCAGCGCGGTCATCATCACCAGCGAAAAGAAGAGTTTCAGCTATGACGAACGAGGATGTGGATATGGCAAACGGCCAGAATACCGGCAACACGGCCGTGCCTGGTTCTACAAGTGTTCCTTCAGATGCTGGAGTAGGACCAAGACGAAAATCAAAAAGCCAGGGGACACGCCACAAGAGAGAGACATCGGTGGATATGCTTGCTCAAGAAACAGATCTTCAGAGCGCTACATCATCTACGAGCTCTACAGCTGGTGACACGACTGTAGCGTCCTCGACTTCGAGCACGGGCGCAGCTGACATACCTTCCATCGACGACCAAATTCAACAAGTTATGGAGTTAGCTGAACAGCCCATGCGCGAAGGCCAAATAGGCTACATAGTTGCGTGCAAATGGCTAGATAGAGTACGTGCACGGGGATCGACTGCCGGAAAGTCCGATAAATACGGCAAAGAAGCAAGAGAAGGAGATATTGGACCTGTGGACAACACTGGAATCAATATGGTCACCGATCCTTCCACTAGTGGATTCAAAGACGAGAAAGGGGAGCCTTTCGTTCCCCTGAAGCCCGGTCTCAACCTCCGCGATGATTATGAGATACTACCACAGGCGGCGTGGGATCTCATAGTCAAATGGTATGGACTGGCGAAGGGATCTCCCGTGATACGAAGATACTGCCACAATACTAGCACGAGCGAAACACAGGAGAATCTTCTTTACGAGGTTACGCTACCAATTTTCACCATCTTGAAGCTACCAGATCCGTCGAATGGCACATCGCCGAAATCTTTGAAGGAAAAAGACGCTACTCCAGTCAAGGTATTAGCGAGCCGGCACGAGCTCTACCAGTCTTTCCTAAGGCGGGCAAAAGAAAATGCCGGTGTTGATATCAAGACCAAGGTACGGGTTTGGAGAATTCTCGGCGGGCTTGGTGGAAGCTCTCAAGGCGGCATGATGACACCAGCACAATCAAGAAGCAATTCACCTGCACCTGGGGCTGTGGCTACTGTCGAGCCGGGAGACAAGCTTGTTCTCGATGTCCATACCTTCGCGAACTTGCAGTTAGGATCTCAACGTGAATTACTTGAGGCTAAGGACGAGACTGCTAACGAGAAGTACAATGGTCACTCGCGCCTGGGTATAGTAGGCCTTGGCCAAGACGAAGTCATAGTACTCGAAGAGCAGATCGGAGGGCCCGCCGGTGGTGAATGGGTCTCAGACGTATCGGTATCCAAGGCAAAGTCCCTTGGGGTGCCAATCAGTGTTACAAAGAGCGGGGCGACAACTATACAAAATCCTTCTCTCAAACCTAACGCCAACACAAGTCGAAGTACAAGTCCTGCGCCTGGTGGTATGGTGACTCGGGGCCGGCAGGCAAAGAACGGTCGTACCAGAGGAACGGTTGGGTTGAATAACCTGGGTAATACCTGTTATATGAACTCAGCCCTGCAATGTGTACGCAGCGTCAAAGAGTTGACCGAATACTTCCTCCGTATGTATTTGACATTTCGTTGTAGCGACGTCGTCAGACAAGGTCACTCCAGCCCACCAGCTAACGGCTTATAGTCAACATATATGTCGATGAATTAAACGAAGCCAACCCTCTTTCTCACAATGGTCATGTCGCAAAGGCTTATGGTGGTTTATTGCACGAGATGTACAGCCCGAATTCTTTGAGTTCTTTTGCTCCTAGGACTTTCAAGAACGTGATTGGCAAGTATGGGCCTTCGTTCTCCGGCTGGCAACAGCAAGATTCCCAAGAATTCTTGTTGTTCTTGTTAGACGGCCTACAAGAGGATCTTAATCGTATCAAGAAGAAGCCGTACATAGAAAAGCCTGATTCCACGGACGAAATGGTCAATGATCCCGATGCACTAATGGAGATGGCCAACAAGTGCTGGGACATTTACAAGKCTAGGAACGATTCTGTTATCACAGATCTGTTTGCTGGCATGTATAAGTCCACTGTTGTCTGCCCGGTATGCGACAAAGTCAGCATTATCTTCGATCCTTTCAACAATCTTACTCTCCAATTACCCATCGAGAGCCTGTGGACGAGAAGCATATTTTACTTTCCCCTACACTCGAGGCCAATTCTAATCTCTGTTGACATCGATAAGAACGCAAGTTTCATGGCCCTCAAAGAGTACGTAGCTGGGAAGGTGGGAACCGACCCGAAGAGAACTGTGGTTGCCGAAGTCTATAAGAACAAGTTCTATAAGATCTTTGACGACAAGACAATCATCAGTGACGAACACATTACCGAACAGGACACAATTGGCATCTGGGAATTCGAGGAGCAGCCCACTAACTTTCCTCCACCGAAGAAGCCAGCTGGTAAGGCGAAGAGTTTCTGGCTTTCAAACGGCGACGAGGACCCAATCCCTGAGGGTGATACTACTTTAGATGAGCAGATGCTGATTAGTGTATACCATCGCCATCCAAAGCTTGGCTCTTCAAGGTACCAAACTAAGGAACAAAAGGAGATCTTTGGGGTGCCTTCCTTCATCGTCCTAAATCGCAAGGAAGCCAAAGACTATGATACCATCCTACGCAAGGTACTTGCCTGCGCCGAAACGCTGACTACAAGGGACTTTCTTAGAGAATTAGGTGAAACAGAAGGCGATGATGTTGCAGAAGAACCCGATACCGTCCTCATGAGCACGGATGAGGCAGACTCGGCCTCGGATTCAAAGGTACAAGCCAAGTCGTTGGGAAGTGAAGATGATTTGATTGATATTTCTATGCGCAATGGTGACGAACAACCCCAGCCGACCCATCCACTTTTGACTTCCAAGCCTCTTGCTCCCACACTTCGGCCTGGGAGTTTTATCCACCCAGAAGTCAGGAATCTTTTTGATATGAAGGTCCTTCTGTCCAATGGTGTTGACATGATACCTGTTGGCCTAACAACTTTATCTGACGAGAGCAAGAACTACCCATCGCTATCTTCTAGAGTCCCAGAGCCAATGGAGAAACCTAAGATGAGCGCGAGCGAAGAGATCAAGCGCCGTCAAGAAGCTGGTAGTCCTCCCTCCAGCGATGAAGACGCGGACGATGTTCTGCCCTCCGTTCAAGGTCAAGCGCAAGCTCAAGATTCTGGTGACGATTCAGATGGATTTCCTCCAGTCACGGAGCTCGTCCGGCCGACAACAACCGGATTTGGTATGTTCACTAAGAGTACGCACCGGAATAATCAAGGGCTAATAACATACTCCCGCAAAGGCAAGCAACCGAAGTCGAGAGCGCGCCAGGAAGAAAATAGCCCACCCCGCAAGGATGCTCCTCTCTTGCACCTTGGCGAATCGATAATAGTTGATTGGACAGCTGAAGCTTACGATGCACTCTTCGGAAACTCTGATCATAGAGAGGATGACATGCAGGGTGCCCCCACGTGGGATTCGGTCCCACCTCTTCCAGACCCTGCATTGGAAGAGAAACGAAGGATTCGCAACAGCAGAAGGAGGAATGGCGTCACCCTGGGCGACTGTCTGGACGAGTTTGGCAAGCCCGAAATCCTGTCACAGAACGATGCTTGGTATTGCCCTCGATGTAAAGAACACCGCCGAGCCAGCAAGACCTTCGAACTTTGGAAAGCACCAGATATCCTTGTCATTCATCTGAAGCGCTTCAGTGCCCATGGTCGATTCAGAGATAAACTGGATGTTCACGTCGATTTCCCTATAGAGGGACTAGATCTAAGCACTAGACTAGCTGTACAAGAGGATGGAAAGAGTCCAATCTATGACCTTATTGCTGTGGACAACCATTACGGCGGGCTTGGCGGCGGACATTACACCGCTTTTGCGCAAAACTTTTATGATGGGGAGAAGAAGTGGTATGAGTACAATGGTAAGTCCAGACACGGTCACTATTGGATGCATTCATTTTGCTTATCTTGCCTTAGATTCGGCTGTCATGCGCCGCGCAGATCCGAACGTCGTAGTCACACCGGCTGCATACCTTCTCTTCTACCGACGTCGCTCTGAGACCCATCTAGGCGGACCGGTCTTGAAACAACTCTTTGATAAAGCTGCCGGTGCTGACAATGAATCTCAGCCAACCTCCCGAGCCACATCACCGTCGGGGGAAGGCAAGCGTCTCGACGACTCCTCCCGCAATGGATTGTCGAGCGCTTTACACGGAGTAGGAGCGGCTCACCAAGCGGGAGGTGGTGGCTCAATGGACGGGACCATAGTTTCGACGAGGACAGGCGTTGATGATGACTTACCTGCGTATTCTATTAGTGATCCTAGATCAACAATCGATCCAAAAGATCTGCAGGGGGAAGACACACTCGAAAGTCTAGAAAATCAAGAAGAAGACGACGAAGGTATTGGAGGGATGACGGTCATACATGGAGCATTTCCCCACAATCCTTACGACCACATGCCAAATTGGAGCTTTGGAAACACTGGAAGTCACAGTCGGCCATCCGGGCCATCCGCACCACCCGCAAGCGAAGGCGGAGGTGACGATGAAGACCTTTTCCTAGATGTTGCTAGCAACAAAGCCGTGGGCAGCTCTACTGGTGATGAGGACGACACGAATAGAATGGCTGACTTCACTAATGACGAGGGTACCACTGCTGATGTATATGGGACGCCGGTAAGAGACAATACTCCTGTGTTGGATGTACACACGAGTATGGAGGATATCGACGAACCGGCGGCGGAGATAATGCTGGAAGATTGAGCGCCCTTTTACCGCATCGAGGTGGATTAAGGGTTTCTTTTTATGTTATTTTTGTTTGAATGAGCCTCGGTTCCTTGGAGAGGTGGGAATGCAGTATCTGCAATTAATCGCTATACTGCATTTTCATGGGGCACACAGGGTGCAAGTTTCTGTAATTAGACCAAAAAGCTAGAAAGCGTTCATGCAACTTGCTTTTGATATTGTCCAAGAAGTCTACCTCAACCTTGATCCCCGTGAACCATGGACTCCTGACCCCCACGCTGTAAATCTGTTTGCGGGTATCGGCAAATCGGCGTTTATGCATCCGATGATGCGGGGGCGAGGCCCCACGGCCTCCTAAACCCGGCCGTGACTCTGCTTCTCGTTGACCCTGTGATTGACAGCGCATGTTGGAACACGAGATGACTGTCACATCCGAATGCCTGCAATGACGACCTGAGACACGGTTGCCTGGAATCCTATTTATACTGCTCTAGGCACTTGAGTCACCAATCTCATGCCCACAACATGGATCCGAGAGGCTTGCCCACCCGGCCCAGAGAAAAAGCCCACAAGAAGCTTCGAAACCCGGCGATAGACCCAATGGGTCATGCGAAGCATGAACAGACAGAAAATGATTTGGTATGCCGATTGGACAAGAAAAGGCGAGAATTGGATAAGGAGATCGCTGCCTTTAAAGCACGAAAAGATGATGAATATAGGCTGTTTGAGAAGAACCTAAAGGCATACTATAAGAATGTAGGGGAGTTGCCCGCCGAGGGTGAAGAATTGAAGATCAAGGCAGAATCTTTCCTCAAGTCGACAGAGTCTAAGCCAGTCGTTCAGACACCAATGCCTCAGCAGAAAGATAAAGGAGAGCATACGCAAGAGAAGAAGAACGAGACAATAGGAGCTCCGAGTCAGTCAGTCCAGGGCTCGCATGAAGCGGTCTCGACCCGTCACTCAGCTTCCGGTCGAGGAGGCTCTCCTGGTCCTTCTGAGTCTGCTAAACGAAAGCGACAACCGCATGAACATGAACGTGAACTCTATGGAGTGTTTACCCCAAACTACCTGCCTTTACTTGATTCCAGACCCCGTGAAGGGGATAGGAGGAGTTCCAATGAGCTATTAGAAGCTGCCAACCTGGAGAAGAAGGAATCTCTCACGCCAAAGCGCAGTACTGCTGCGGTATTATCTTCATCGGCAGAATACCATAATCAACCAATGAGTTCGCCTCCCCCACCTCCCGCTCGTCCGCTCTCGGCAAGCGTACCGCAGGATGAATCCCTTGGTCACAGGAGGTCTTCATCGAGTTCCGGAGACCCCATGGGTAACCGTCGAAGCAGCCTTCGCAATCCAAAAGAACCTCGTTCACCCAAGCGTGTGCTCTTCTCCATAGATGACACGGTCGTATCTCCAAGCACGTCACCGGTCGCCCAACGATCGAATTCAATCACTACCAACCAGACGATCCGTTTACAAGGAGGCTTCCAGAAGAACGACAGCTTCGAAAATGTCAAGGGCAAGCAGGAGAAGGTATTACCTGTTGATAAGTCGGCAACGGCAACATCAAGCGTCCTCGGCACTGCTTTCTCCGGTCCATCAAGTGGTTGGAGTTCTAGTATCTCACCTTTGCGATGGGCTTATGAAAGTGAAAATATGAACAAGTCTTCTCCATTCGTAGGTGGAGATGACTTTGAGCATGTGGATAGGGATGATGATCTCTTTGAGTTCGATGAAGATCTTGATGCTGCGAATTCAAGGGAGGTGAAGAAGGAGAACACACGTGGTCCCAACTCTATTGAGGAAGAAGCTGTCGAGGATGTGGAGAGCCAGAAGACGCTGGTTGGGAGCTCGCCGCATGCGGGGAGTTTGCCGATTGAGATTAAATGGCCAGGAAGATCTGGGAACTTGAGAGGTGACTCGCCGTGATATCTAACAGTTTCATGGGGATATGATCTAAAAAAGCAACAAGATGCGGGAACATGGTGTGTGAGTGCCGAAGAATGAACGGCTCCTGGCCCGAGGCACTTCACCGTGGAGCGGTCTTAGACTTGGTATTTCCAAAGGTTCAATGCTCACACGCAGCAAGCAATTCAAGCGTCCCCGCGGTTGCTGGAACCTTGGTTTTGGCATGGGTTAATATCTTCATGCTCACCATTGCCTTCTATCTGAAATTTATTCAGGACCTATTTTTCGTTGTACATACAAGAAAAGTTCTTGAGGTGAACTCAATAATCAATCTGATGCAGTTACGCTAAGATGAGTTGAAATCGGACAAGGTTGCGGCTATCTTCCTGCGACGGTGTGAAGGCTGAATTATCACTGAGGTGTGTCGGTTATTAACTTCGGTTTATTTACCCTTTCTTTCCTTACAATCTGCTGACTTATATCTCCATCATGGTTAGACACTTGTGCCGACGAGCTTACTACGTCTTTCTTAAAGCTCCTAGAACTCAATATCAGACGCTGCAATCTAATTGAAGCTATACTAAACGCATCTCAAGCCTCAATTCTCCCCAGCTCTGTCATACATCCTTCGCCCCGTCTCTTGAGGCCTGGGGCGTCCCGCACCTTTCAAGATCCAATGTTCATTCTATCTCTACTTAAATCACAACATCTCCGGTTGTGCTCCTCGTCTCTTTGACACCTGCAAGTCGTCAGTGTTCAATGCTCATGAAAGCAACCTCGCAAACAGAAATTTTCAGAATGTATGCAATCAAGATCAACCCACTCAAACCAGATAATTTCAGAGCATTCATAGCCTTTGGGATACTGACTCAAGCTCGGGCCCGCTTAGTTTCATGAACCTACCCTAAGCCCTGATACGCACTCTCGCGGAACAAGAGTCGGAAAAGCGTTAAACAAACCCAAGCTTCTAGCAAAACAAGCGTTTGACAGACCCAGCTTCTTTCAGAATAAGTGGTTTACTTGTTATATCAGCCCTCAGAAACCATCCCTATTGCAAGTCAAATAATGGACCAGCATATGGGTTATAATCCCGAGAACGCGATCATGCTTGATGATGATTCCGATAACAGGGACATCCGTGGCAGTCAGCAGGCTTCTCCCCAAGTTGTAGAATATATCGACCTCCAAGATGACAAGTATTATAAAAGCTGCGCCTATGGCCCTCCATCCATCAGGTCTAGGAATTATATATCTACAAGTCAGGCTCGAACGAATGGGAAAATTGTTAAGATCCAGAAAAAGCCTATTATTCATGATCACGGCTCTAGGAGCATCGATCAGTATCGGTACCAACAATTAGGCACAGAAGACTCACATCAAAATGCCCCAATGAATGGGAAGCGGAACCTTGCAGACGTTGGAGCTAGGAAGGATACGACGAACAGTCCAGGCGTGAGGACCTCTAGTCAACAAGCGCAGACGACTATGATAAGGAATGGAGCTGAGAATAGACTCGACGCTCTCTCTAGAGATTGCCAGAGGGGGGCATCAATACCAAAGTCTCGCCTCACAAACCTTCAACCATTCCCACGCGTGCAAGTGCACAACCGGTCCGATCACCAGGGTCCGGACACGCATCCCGGTGCTGCTGCTTCCCATCCTTCGCAGAGAGAACGAAGTACTCAGGCACATCCGTCAAATGCGCCTAAGTTGGGCTTCGCGGCTCTAGAGACACTGGAGAAAGCCTGGCCCGCACCTTTTGGGACATTGAAGATTGATATGAGTTCTTACCGTGAAAAGGAGGATCAGCTATTTGTCTCCGACAGCGAGGATCAGGGCCAGGGGGGAGATAGACTGGGTCCCCAGGATCCCAATGTCCCGGGTCAGAAGTCTTATACAACGCAGCAGAAGAACGTTGGGAAACAATGTTCACCATCGAACAAACAGAGCACAAGTCAGACTCAGAAATCGTCACTAGACGACCGTATCACTAATAAAACGAATCAACACAAAGAATACAGGAGACTAGCAAGGGAGTTTGTCCCCACAGGAGTTTGTGGTGTCTTCTCTGAGTCCCGGGTACCTATTGGTTGCAATCCAGCCCAGCATATTCCGTCAGCTTCTGAACTCAGGAGAACGAGGAATATGACCTGTATCATCTGTGGTTCAAAATTCAATGTTAAGCAAGCCGTGCGCTACCATTTCCCCAAATGTGTCCAGAAAAATGGCAATCCGAATCGGCACTCCTGGTTCGATCACCCGACTATCCGAAAAAATAACGGTCAACCTACTATCCAAAACTACAACGGAATCCAAGGCAAGAGTCTTGATGACGGATTTGGTCCCTTCTCCAAGAAGACTGATGACGATTTTACCGCAGAACCTTCCTCCTCGCTATCAGGAGGGCTCCAGGCTGATTCACCAGCAGCGGTAGAGCACAAAACCACAGGTGGAAAAGGCATCTCAGACGCTACTATTGCCTCATGGCTTGCTGCACAATCCGAAAATGCGGATATTGAAAGGGAGGATAACCATAGTGCTGAGACCGAAATTGGGACTTTAGACCCGGTCTGGAAATACCATGTGGTTCGGCAGGAGATACCTACAACAGACCTGGGCTTAGAAGATGCTATTGAGCGAAAATATGGTCCCTACTGGACGCTGGAAGAGGCAAATATGAAGGCAGCAGAGGAGATACAAATCCGGGATTTATCACCGCCGCCTGGTCCACATTCTAGGGGCTGGAACCTACAGTTTCGGAAAGACGACAATGGAATGGATAGTCATACCGTGGAGGTACAGGGAACGACTATCACTACAACTGTAACACGCAGTAAGTCCTTCTCATCTAACATCATCCCCAACTTATCTCCAACATCCCAAACTTTTCCTATAAAATCGACTAATATAAAAATCCCCAGCACTCATCCCCCGCGCCCAACTCACCGCACACCGCATCCCCGCCTCCGCATTCACGACCCCCCCAACAATCTGCACCATCCTCTCCGTATCCATTCACCGCACCTCATTAAACGTCGAAATCCAACCTCACGGCCACTACACGCTTAGAACCAAAGCTAACGAGCGCGCTGGAGAGATATGGGTGGAGCAGTTTACAGCTATAGAAGCAACAGGTCCGGTGCAGAGGTATGACTTGGAGAGAGAGATTAGGAAGGAGGTGAGAGATCTGGCGGAGATGGAGGGGGGATTGTTTGATAGGGTTGTGGGTATGGATGGGGAGGAGGGGGCGATAGGGAGGGTTTGGGTTGTGGAGGAAGTGGTTAGGGGGCTGGGGAATTGAGGGGATGGGGGGGGTGGGAAGAAGATTTGTGGGCTGTGGGATGAGGCGTTGTGCCGGTTTTTGGAGAGAGTCGAGCGCTTTCTGGAACGTAAATGGGAAAGACCTGGTAATTTGTCGCGCTCTGCAGTCTCTTTCGCCGCTACGGCCGCATTCTTCTCAATTCGCAGATCCTCTTCTAGTGAGAGCACTTGAACGACTTTCGTCGAGCATGGACAGATTCCTTCGTTCTGCTTCGGCATACATATAGGCCCGTGAAAAACTTACCACCTTCCACCTTTGCAGTCTTAGCTATTTTGGCTTATTTCCTCGTACTTTGCACGATTTAATTCATCTTGGAAACGCGATATGAACGGTACCCCGAATCCCTGCTAGTTTAGGAGCGCGATCTTCGATGATTAGCCAATGAAGGCGTGTGGCGTGCGCCCCCTGCCCCACGTAAAGAGCCATAACTCTCGGCACTCTGCGACTATATCTCTCTTATCCTCTTTCATCTATTAGGTCATACAAGGCAGTGCATAATCTTATTCTTCTTAAACATGGGCATCCCTAAAAACTACGCTCAAACTCGTCTTGTCCTCTTCATCCAGTCTCTTTAAAGCCGGAATTCTCGTACCAACTAGGGTTCATATATCGTTTGCGAATGAGACAAGCACAGCATCTCGACATTCCTCATTTTCTTTGCAATGAATATAGCGTCTCGCTCCACAAGGCACTTGACTGAAGTGTCCGCTGGTTACGCGTGGAGGTTCCTGGTCTGGATAAACGATGGTGTATAAGAGCTGGCGAGTTTCCTGACGGCTCGTCTTGCTATTGCTGTCTGCCTAGCTTGATATGAAAATGCTTGCGCATGGTACATGACCAGAGGAGACTTTGGACCTTGCGTTGGGAGAGGAAAAGGACCACTCAAGTACCAACCTAGCGCCATCAATCCTTCGCCTTACCACACGGAAACGGCATGGATTCTGTGTGTATCGCAGACTCTTCGAGGTGAAATGGGGTCAGGAAGAGTCGATGAATGTTGTTCAAGGAATTTACGCGAACGGTACGTAGGGCTGAGGGATACCCCTGATTACCCCTGAATGTGATCCCGTCTAAATCACAAGTAAGAGCAAAACTAATCTGAAGTCGTCCCTCTTTGCAATATCGCATATAGCGATGAATGCAATGAGGGTGGCTAGCCCAGGGAATTTAAACCCACTTTCAGCACATGTATAAGACAATTCGCTTCAGCCAAATGCTAGTGAGCAATCCATGTTCTGCTCACGAAGAACTCATGGCTTTCTCAAAAGCATGCAATATTTATCCCTCGTCCGTCCAAAACATACTAGCGATCTTCAAGCTTTCTGGCCTCTTTCGAGACCATCATCGGCTATTATCAAAAGCAGTAGTTCCAAAAAAAGCAAAAAAAAAACGGCGTTCGTCCCCTTCGTCTCAACCAATAGCAATCTTCAAGCCTTCTGACTCTTGCGAGTCATCTTCAGCTATTATCAAAAGCAATGGATCGACCAAAACCGCCCTCGTTCCCTTACCTCAATCACTCTTCTCGAACCGTCAACTTCCACCTTTTCCCTTCTCCATCTTCATCATATTCGACGTTGGCAAGGTCGTCGGCTACAAAAGAGACACGCACACATGGCCACATTTTTGCCTTGCAATTTGAACAAGACTTTTCGTCACCATTGTCGAGAGCTGACTTCGTCTTTGACACTCTGCAAAGAAAGCAGTTTGGTTGAGCGGATGAGCAGTCCAGTAATCCAGTGGGCCGAGACTTTGATGCGATATTCTTACGGGTGGCTTTATTGAAGCAATGGAGTAGCGTTTGCGAAGCCCCCATGTCCCAGTCAATGGGAAACTCAATCTGTCTCCAGACGTCCTTGACTTCATCAGAAGCTCCTGAAAGACCTGGAGGACATGTAGCTGAAACAGTACTTTGGCTCGACTGTACGGGCGTTCCCGGGCTGTGGGACTCCAGATCGATAATCATATGCCCCATTGCTGTGGTAGGGTCCATCGACGAGAGAGATTCAATGGAAGATCCCAACAGGCCTTGAGCTCTTGATGGAGTGCTCACAGTTCCAGACGTATCCGTTGGCATTCGACAAATAGGGGAAGACTCGTCCTCACATCGTGGGTTTATCACCATGGCAACCCCGCCTTGACCGCGAGGGGAGCGGATGCGGTTCAGGACATTGTTTGGCAATGGCTCAGGTCGTCCGGAGCTGTTTGTCATTTCGCCAGAGCCAACTGAGCTTTGAGGTGTATAACGTCGACGCTTCGGTGGCGGCACCTCCTGTGAAGTAGGCCCCAGTCCTCGCTTAGCCCGAATCTCTTCATAACGCGAAACATCATAAGTAAGAAGGTTACGTTGGGCATCAGCTTGAGCCTTTGGGACGGCTCCAGTAAGCTCCCGCAACGTCTCAGTCATCGTAGATTGGAACCGCTGCAAGATCTCTTCCTTCTTCTCCAGGTCTATCCTCCTAATTTCGAGCAGCCTTTCTTTCCTAGATAGCAGCTCCTCTTGGGTCTCTATCTGCTTTCTCCTTCCCTCTAGCTCTTCATTCTTTTTGGCCATTCGTCTTCTCGTCTCCTCTAGCTCCTCGTTCTTTCCTGCTATTTGCTTCGCTGCATCTTCGGCTTGCTCAGTAGCAGTCTTCCAACTCGAGCAGTAGGTCTTGAGTTCGCTTGTGACTTCTTCAAGGGTACCAGCCATGTGCTCCAGCCGCTCTTCTCGTGGCATATCTATGTTGACTATGTTCTGAACAAGTTCGGTGAATTTTGTGAGTAGCGTTGCCATGCTGGTGTTGCTCAAATCTTCGGCCATGATGACAATACTTGATCAGATGGAATTGAAAATGAATTAGATCTCACAATCAATGACTGCTTCAAGTTTCTTGGTCTAATAGGAGAAGTTGTACGTCTGTACTTTCTTGCAAACTTTTACGCCCTAACTTCGGCCCGGCCTACATCCGAGACATCAGTCTGGAAATACACAAGGACATTGCCAATCAACCTGACGGCGAAGGATTTGTGAGCTTCCAGCAGATACTTTTCAGCCTGATAGTTGCTTCTTTCTACATCTTAACGACGAAAACAAGGGACCGGCTACCCAAGGCAGCGTGAAAAAAATTCAGCATTTGAGTCAAGAAACGAAAGTCTTCTGACGAAGCAAAAACCAGCTGTGGTCATTGATCAGTGTTTTAGCCCGTCATAACTGTCAAAGACACTTAAACCAACAAGACTTCCAATCTTTCCAAGCATTGATAAGTCATGCAAGCCACATCTGGAGTGCCCATGGCCTCCTGGCAGCCATCAGCTTCCGAACAAGCTCCCGCCTCTCAAGCTGCACAGATTTCCACAGAGAAGACCGAGAAGGAGTCACTCCAGCAATCACATGAGGTCGAAATCCAAGCAGTCCAAAGTCAACTGTCAACGGCGATGACTGAGATCAACTCCCTCAAGCAATCGATTGCTCATCAAGCTCAAGAGCTCCAAGATAAACTCGCAACGGTGAAGGCTGAGCAGAAGTCGATGAAAGAAGAATGGAAGGGAAAAATCCAGTCTCTGGAAAGTGGTCTAGACAAAGCGATGGATGATATTTCCACAATGAAGGCGGAGAGAGTGTCCCTTGGCCAGGAATGGGAGGAGAGAACCCAGTCCCTCAGAGATCAACTATCGACTGCGAGAGATGAGAGACAATCACTCGAGCGGTCTTTCTATAGCCAACTATCGTCCGTAAAAAGCGAAAATCAATCGCTTAGGCAATCAATGGAGAAGGAGATGCAGTCTTTCCAAACTCAATTGTTGTCCTCGAAAAGTGATCATGAATCACTTACGAAATCAATGGAGAAGGAGATGCAATCACTTCGGGATCAATTTTCAGCTGCGAACGAAGCAAACGAATCCCTTCGGGTTCAGCTGTCTACCACTGACGACACCAATGAATCTCTTGTCAAGTCGAAGCAAGAATTGGAGGCCAGATACTGCAGGGCTACTGATAGCTTAAAGTCAAAATCACGGCTCCTAGAATTGCATATCTCAATACTCGACAA
Organism: Cladonia macilenta KoLRI003786; assembly: GCA_000444155.1. Classification (NCBI taxonomy): domain Eukaryota; kingdom Fungi; phylum Ascomycota; class Lecanoromycetes; order Lecanorales; family Cladoniaceae; genus Cladonia; species Cladonia macilenta. The sequence continues at coordinate 1,173,038 of KE598592.1, read as the reverse complement.
CTATGACTTGGAGGGTGCTGAGTCAGAAGATGTGTTGGCTGAAATGGAGAAACTGTTTGGCATGACGGAACGATATACTGGATCGACAACAGAGACGGTGAGCATGCCCAAGTACATGCCAGGAATAATGCTCGTTGGCAAGGCCGCAGAAATTCCAGAGCCCAATCTAGCTGCTGCACGACGTTTATGGATATCCTCGCGTTGTGGTTCGCTGGCCCTGGACCTGGATGTTGCTCAAGCTTTCTTTATGCAGAGAGAGATATCTTCGGCTCAATTTGCCTTACTACCATGGATTCACGCTTCTTTGGACCGAGCTGTCACAACAATATGCGAGAAGTCAACGCTGACACCCGATCTGGCCATTTCTTCGGTATGGATCCTACAAGGGCTCGTGTATATAGCTACAGTTGCTCGCGAGTGGTCAAGTGCATGGTATCCGAAGATTGAGGAGATGCTGGCGCAGATGGCGTATTGGCTGGGAGAGCACGTTTCTGATGAAGCTTCCCTCTTGATGGTGGTTGTCGGTCAGGTCAACGAGATCGTGACAACCCATGAACCGCCTTCTACGTCAATCTCACCCAGTATCGTCTCAGAATCCCGACGCATCGATTCGGCAAACAGCAGCATTCCAGACGGCATGACTATAGTGGTCGATATCTCCGGCATATTCATTCTTTTCACGGCAGATGATAATATTTTCATCTTTGGAGCCAATGAAGTGAAAAGTGTGGAGCTAGACCTCCGTTGCGGCATACTGATCAAATTTGAGCAGGCCGTGAAAGGTTTGCCAGCAAGTCTAATGGAACTCCGGCTGCTCGACCTCCACAGTCCAGCCAAGGTATTCAAAAGGCATCAAGCATTGCTAGAGTCCGTGTTGACAAAGGACCGCATCGAGTATAATAATCCAGCCAAGAGACGAAGGCTGAGATAGGTGTTAGATGGAGAAGTTGTGGAGACGAAAGAGTAAGTGGTA